>CM030832.1:46650911-47080911 GCA_018105865.1 Metaphire vulgaris | reverse complement strand
GGCCTTTCACCTAGTAGTTGATGACCATTTTGCAAGTTTATCATTTTCTGAATGTCTTTTATTGCACGTTGATCGTCTAGTAGAAATCTTTCTATATTAGCAACAATCGTATTAAATAAAAAGCAAACGTGGCCGTGCATTTGCATGTGCTTCTAAAACTCGGAAAGTTCTTGACAGATTTCTTCGAAACCTTTAAAAAATCTTTCCATTTGAATATAGGAGATTGTTTATAGGCCTAATATGTTTCTACGCTAAAATGTTTTCTTGAAAAAAGCGTTTCGATTGATTTTCGTTCGAATTGAAACCCTCTCGGCGAACAAGATCTCCGATACTCGGGTTATGTTTATTATTATTATTATTATTATTATTATTATTATTATTATTATTATTATTATTATTATTATTATTATTATCATCATCATTATTATTATTATTATTATTATTATTATTATTATTATTATTATTATTATTATTATTATTATTAACTGAGCGATAGAAAGGCAGATTTTCATATCGCAATTTTCTCATTATGATCTCGAAGCTAGAATGCAGCACTGAATGGCCCGCTGCCAAAGATTTTCACGACGAATCGCTGATTTCATTCGTGTCCTAAGGCACGCAGTACCCTACACACTGTGTCCTACTTCGTCTTCCCTGTATTGCGGACCAGGGGACTTGACAGCTGTCAGAATGAGTAATTGTCCGATTCATAAGGATTTTGAGTTCCATCGTGTTCCATACTTTCAAGTTTCCATCGTGAATCAGTAATCAGATAAACGCAACATACATGTATATAAGTCATATAAATTCACACACGTATATACTTAGGCTAATATTTTGTGAACTATATATATATATATATATATATATATATATATATATATATATATATATACTGTAGGCCTATAGTCTCCAGAAAGTCCTGAGTGCATATTCAGCGGAGAGGTGGCTCAGTGTCCGATGGGAGATTGTCAACGTATATTTGATTAGATTGTCGCGACAGCGTGACACACACACACGACAAGAGTAGCTGAAAAATTCCAGAATGTTTTTGGGGTGGGTGGGTGGGTGCGGGGAGGGAGGGATTGGTTCAGAAATTTGAGGAGAGTGTCAAATTAAGTCTGGCAGTAAAAAAACGTTTTTGAGAAAAAGCGCTATTTTGGGCACTGATCATTGCGTGCAGGATTTTTTTATACCCCCAAAGGGGGCGGGGGATTATAGCCCCCGGTTTGTGACAGACACCCTCTGCCCCTACACCACTTCCCATGGGTGGCGTTGGCTATCACCAAAACAGACTGATGTTAAAACTATTCATTTAGAATTCTAAATGAAGAAATTCATCTCTGGAAATTGAAACTTGAGCCACTATAACTGACTCCAAAAAATTAGAATGGACCGTTTGAAAACGGAAGAGATGACAACGGAAATCGCAATTTTGACTTGTATTTTCCTTTTTCCTGGGGCCAAGCGTCGAATCCCCGCCCCCGCCACCTCTTCCGCCCATTTCTATTCCCCTGGGTTCAAGGAGTCTAGATGAAACACTGGACATTGACAACCCCCTGCATTCATGGGACACCCCCGAAAGCAAATTCCGGGAAATAGTCTGATCGCGTGAACGCTGTATGGTGCTCTAAATAAGACTCAAGTCGAAATTAATAATAATAATAATAATAATAATAACAGCAATAATAATAATAATAATAATAATAACTAATGTGATAACAGCAATACTACTACTACTACTACTGCTGCTGCTACTACTACTACTACTACTACTACTACTACTACTACTACTACTACTACTACTACTACTACTACTACTGCTACTACTGGCCTACTACTACTACTACTACTAATAATAATAATAATAATAATAACAATTGTAGTATTAGTAGTAGTGGTGATGATGATGATGATTATGATGATAATAATAATAATAATAATAATAATAATAATAATAATAATAATAATAATAATAATAATAATAGTAGTAGTAGTAGTAGTAGTAGTAGTAGTGATGATGATGATGATGATGATGATGATGATGATGATGATGATGATGATGATGATGATGATGATAATAATGACGGGATTTTGAGTATTTTAGTAGGATTTATCATGTGTTGAGAACATTGATACCGTGATTAACTCTGAGAAGAACATGTCCTTTTGTTCTATTCCAGCGAAGACTGTCGCGAAGAGCATTTCGAAATCTACGACGGCGACTCCACCTCCAGCCCGAAAATCGGAAGATTCTGCGGAGATTCTATTCCGGATGTGACGTCATCGGGCAGCCATCTTTACGTCCTCTTCGTCAGCGGACCGGATACGCCACGCTACGGATGCACCGGATTCCACGCCTCCATCCTCGGTCTCACGAAAGGTAAAGGTATTGGGGGAGGGAAGGGGAGGGGAAAGGGAGGGGAAAGGGGAGGTTTCAGTTAGAGAAGCAGTGTTTATTCTAGGCCTGTTTGGGGTGGGAATCCCCCAAAGTTTTAAAATTCCCCCCCCCAAAAAAGAAAATTGTATATGTTGGCTTGGGGATGGAATTTTCCCCCAAAAGCGTGGAGAAACAAATCTTGCCTCCCCCAAACATTTCAAACTCCCCCCCCCAATGTCAAGGTGGCTAGAATAAACACTGTAGAGAAGTGGTCCACTTTGGAGTGGTAAAAGCGGTCGCGTTTGTTGAAGTCTTGGAAATAATTACCTTAAAGCGCAGTCAACGAAGACGAAAATAATTACACGAAAACACAAATTTTCTTTCTCGAACACGATTATTATTTACGCTTTGGTCGCTCCGAATCGTTCCCCAAGTCCCTCTTCACAGCATCACTCATTCGCCGATCAAAGCTGTCATTCGTCATTCAGTCTGTCGTTTGATGTACTGTAGCTGGGGAGGGACGGGTGAAGGAAGGAGGGAGGGAAGAGAAGTGAGGGGTGGGAGTGGGGGAAGAGAAGTGGGTAAGTGAGCTCTCAGGGGTGTTGTGAATTGGTCGATTTTTCAGAATAACAGTAGGTATAGATAGGGCTTGGGCTACTTTTCTAGACAAACATTTTCGATTCTCTATATACTTAGAGGCGTCGTCCTAGACTAGCGGTTAAACTCCGGAGCCACTGGCAAGAAAACGAACATCGATTGTACTTCTACACTTGGAAAAGCATAGAAAGAAGTAATAGGCGTCTCCTCTCTCTCTCTCTCTCTCTCTCTCTCTCTCTCTCTCTCTCTCTCTCTCTCTCTCTCTCTCTCTCTCTCTATCTATCTATCTATCTATCTATCTATCTATCTATCTATCTATCTATCTATCTATCTATCTATCTATCTATCTATCTATCTATCTATCTATCTATCTATCTATCTATCTATCTATCTATCTATCTATCTATCTATCTATCTATCTATCTATCTATCTATCTCTATCTATCTATCTATCTATCTATCTATCTATCTATCTATCTATCTATCTATCTATCTATCTATCTATCTATCTATCTATCTATCTATCTATATCTATCTATGATCTATCTATCTATCTTTTCTATCTATCTATCTATCTATCTATCTATCAATGGCATTTTGTTTTTTTGCGTTGTAATAAATAGTATTCCATGAAATTTCCTACATTTTATCATTTGTAAAAAATGAAATTGTTGACGTCAACTTCTCTTTGACCCCCCTGTCGACAGCTGTCAAACTTTTTCAAACCCCTTCCCCTATTTTCTTGACGTAATTAATGGACGGTCCCTATTGCTACTTGCTTTCTGTGCTTATGATTTTACCGATGCACGTCTCTCTTCCTGTGTCTTCCTTTCTCTTCCTTCACTGTCTCCCTCTCTCTTTCTCTCTCTTTTCTAACTCTCCCTCTCCCTCTCGCCTCCCTCCCTCCCTCTCCATCTTTCTCTCTGTGTCTCTGTGCGTGTGTCTCTCTGGCTGTCCTTTTCATCGCCCATTGATCAGTCTTCTCAATACATCTGTTGCCGTTTTCCAGTTGATTCCGTTCGATTTACTCGCCTCGAGAGAGGGACTCGAAGGGCTCAGAGTCGATGTCCCTTCCCCTCCCCCTCCCCCATCCCTCCCCTCCCCAATACACTCTCCAGTAAGTAAGTAAGTAAGCAGGAGAGGCAGCAAAGGGGCAGCGCCACAGCCTCTCCCCCCCCCCATAAACCACGGGCGTTTTGCCTGCGTGCTTCGGCTATTTATCCGGCGGCATACAAATGAAGCCATTGTCCGCCGCCGTTTCACAAGTTATTAAGCGCTATACGTTGTTATGTTGCGCTTTTTCCGAGGATATTTTACGCCCCCTCGGGGTCTGCGGTGGGATGGGGTGGGGTGGGGTGGGGTGGGGTGTGGGGAGGCGTGACATGCATCGCGTTCCGGGAAAATGTCGAGGCCGACTCCCTCGAGGGTCGTAACCTCCCTTCGGGGTTGCTGGTCGTTGCGCCCAACAAATAATGCGGTCTCAAAGGGGATAAAAAGGAGAATCAGAACGAAAACTGAATTAGAACTTAAATCGCGAACAAAAACAAAAATTATATGCATATATATATAGTATATAGTATATAAAAAAAAACTATATATATATATATATATATATATATATATATATATATATATATACATATACAGTAGAACTTTGTTGTAGCGGACTCGATTGTAATATATACTCGGTAATAGTGTAACGCAATGTACGGTACCGTGTGATGCGCTATTTTATTGTATTGGATACAACGTACTTCGGATACAACGTAGACTACTAAATTTTACAGACCCACTAGATACTCTACGTTATACTATAGCGAAATAAATTATTCTACTGTAAATATTATTTGTAAAACTAAGAAATTTTGTGAACGTAAATTAAGCGAAAGCTCTCTATCGTGTGTTTTGACCGTTTACCGTTGGGGAAGATAGAAAATATAAATTCGGACACGATGTTTCCATGGTTTTTGAGATCCCCAATATTCAAATCCTATCGACGCCACCATTTGTGGAGCCAATGGAAGAGAGCGTTTGCTAAAATTGAAACTTGTCAAGCTGCAGGATTTGCCAGTGAACGAGTTTGACGTTGTATGACTTGTGTCCAATGAACCGCTATAGAAATTTCGTTTTACTTGCTTACCTTGACGTCGCCAGTCAAAGATTCGGTATCGAATATGAACGATTATCGGATAACGTTACTATAACCGTTCAAGACGCGATACTTAACTAGCATCGAATCGAATGACTCCCAAGACAGAACAGATTGGACACGTCTGTACGCAAGTTCAAGATATAGGCTACAGAGGTGGCCAAATTTTGCAAGCATTCAAATACATTGAATAAACTGGAAAATGAATGGACGTATAGATGTTATTTCACTCGGAAAACTTCTAGAAATGTGGCCACCTCTGTATTGTAGGCCACTGCTAAGGATTTCTGAAGAGAAATTCGTGTTATAACGGCACTATTTGTAGCAGAAATCATTATAGCAGACGAGACATGCTAAGATCAATGGCGGAGCCAGGGTTCTGGAATAGGGGTGGTCACATCTACGTTCTCTGGTGGAAAAAGTCATAGAAAAAGTTCGCCACTTAGTTCTTTACACATTCACGTATTCTCCTCTCGATCATGCTACTAACCCCCTCCCCCCAATGTCAATAGGGGTCCGCCCCCGCGCCCCGTGGTCGCGCCAATCGAATTGTTCCAATTACTTTAGATACGAGGTAGAGCGATTTTCAATGCAAGCTAGCTTTTTTCCGTTTGCTTTGAGGACTTTTGTGACAATCAAAGTGTTTGAGGGACCCGTGGCTTCAATCAGACGAAAAAGAGTCGATTGTGATTGAAGATGGCAGGCAGCCGTTGCCATAGAAACGCCGTCAACGGAATTAAAGATGGCGGCAGGCTTAGCCGGCTCAAACAGTTCCGTTCCTGTGCTCCTGCGGCGGACAATAGCAGCTTCCATCACATTCATTTGCGCTGAAAGAGGGAGTGAATGAGAAGCGAAAGGATGAATACTCTCTTATCCGTCCGACTTTCGTTTTCCAGTTTAATTTCAATCTTCCTTTCACTTCTCCCTCTCTCTTTCTTTCTTTCTCTCTCTTTCTTTCTCTCTCTTTCTTTTTTTCTTTCTCTCTCTCTCTCTCTCTCTCTCTCTCTCTCGTTCTCTGTGTGTCTGTCTCTGTTTCTCTTCCCCTCCCTCTCCCTCTACGTGTGTCTGTTTCAGTGTCTCTGCTTGTCTATCCTTCTCTCTTTCTCTCTCTCTGTCTCTTTCTACCTCTGTCTGTCTGTCTGTCTCTGTCTCTCTCCCATCTCTCTCACTCTCTCTGTGTCTCTGTCTGTCTGTCTGTCTGTCTCTGTCTTTGCAGTCTCTGTCTCAGTCTGTCTGTCTGTCTGTCTGTCTCTGTCTCTGTCTCTGTCTCTGTCTCTGTCTCTGTCTCTGTCTCTGTCTCTCTCTCTCTCTCTCTCTCTCTCTCTCTCTCTCTCTCTCTCTCTCTCTCTCTCTGCCTCCGAATCAAACTAGAAACGAACTTTCAATTTCTGAATAGATCTAGAGACGAGCGATCATTGGATTGAGGCAGACTGCTTGCAATCGACGCCACTTCGGATAAGATAATAATGCAGACGACACAATTCAGCGCCGCGAAGAGAAGCCGCTCATACTTGTGCGCTATTGTACCGTAAACCATCGAACGCAGTTTCATTTAATCGAGGCGCTAAATAAATCGAAAACTGCGAAGCTGTTATTTTGCAGAAGCCCTCTATATTGGAGGTTAGTTGAATTTCTCCTGGAAAAATTCCTCTTAGAACAAAAATTGAACGAGTAGTTTCAAGGCTCTCAATTTGCAGTCGAAATCTTAACTTATTAGTAGGCTATGGGTTTGCCTTCCTAGTACCTTCCACAATCCACATCCAGGAGTCTATATAGACCATAGATCGGCAACCCACGGCCCGCGGTCCATATCCGGTCCGCCAGCAGTGGCGGCTCTAGGATTTGGTAAGTGGGGGGGGCCGTTGGGGGGCAACTTCTAATCATGGGGGGCCAACCATTTGTTGTTTAATGTATGTAGCATTAAGTATAGGGTCCCAACTGGGGGGCCACTGGGGGGGGCAGGCTCTCAATAGGGGGCACGGGCCCCCCTGGCCCCCCCGGTGGAGCCGCCACTGTCCGCCAGTGAGTTTAATCCGGATCTCAGGCTCTCGCTGCTTTTTTTGTAAAAAGGTCATCACACTTTTAAAAGTCTGACAAGCAAAAAAGGACATCACTAATTTTTCGCACTTGACATGTATACTTTTTAGAACATTTGAACTTTTTCCAGTAGAAACTTTCTTAAAAACGAAAACTTTAAAACTTTTTTTGGGGCCGTCGAAAAATTATTTAATTGCATGGCCCCCGGACAGAAAACTATTTAATTACACGACCCTCTCTGGACAAGCTGCACGGGTGCACCTAAAACTTGAACTTTGTTTGGATTGGATTTGGAGCGAAGATCTTACTTTCTAAATGAGGTGCAACACCCGGAATTTTGATCCGTTAGGGGCGATACATTTCCTTCACTTAATTCGGCACGAGTTTCCATTATCATTTTAGATTCTCGGGTCTTGCGTGGAATGAGGAAACGCAAAGCGCTATATAAATGCACCTGGGAAGGAGGATCCACAGTTCCACACACAAATACACACAGAGACACGCGTCGTCTTTGAAACGGACGCGTCTTTAACCCTTTACCCGTTCATTTATTTGTAACGTAATGTAGAAATGGACAAGTATTCTCGGGACAAACGGGTAAAGGGTTAATAAAAACACAGCACACACATTTGTCTGCATTCAGTTGTTGTCCAGTCATTTATTGCCGGTCAATCTTAGAACCGCACTATTAGCGGCCAGTAAGACGGTCGGTTACGATGGCGGATACTACAGTAATCGTAAAGCTGTAAAGCGATTTACAGCGTCGTTAACTCTGTACTTCTGCGAATGGTTACAATCGCTGCAGGATTAAGACGACCCCGCGCTGACCCCAAATTTGAGGCCAGCAGACCCAGTTGCCCCGAAAGTGCACTGAATGGGTTCTAGGTCCCATGCACACGATGTTCTACTTTCCATATTAGATCTCTGTAATAGTGCTTCGAATAATAGCTTCTACTGTATATGGTGTCATCACTCTATTGTACCGACCCCAGTAATAGTTACTTCCAAATGCTACAACTACTACTGCTACTACTACTACTACTACTACTACTACTACTACTACTACTACTACTACTACTACTACTACTACTAATAATAATAATAATAATAATAATAATAATAATAATAATAATAATAATAATAATAATAATAATAATAATAATAATAATAATAATAATAATAAGGGTTCATCCATATTGTACGTTCGCAAAACGACATGTTTTCAACCCCTCCCCGCGTTTGCACACCGTCGTAGTGACCGTACAAATGCAAAATCTCTTAAATCCAACCCCTTTCCCTATCAGCACGTGCGTACTATACAGTATCTATATGGATGGACCCCTAGTAAGGCTTAAAGTGGTTCAGTGAATCAGTGAGGTCTGCTCTGTGTGAGAACCACTATGATCCAAAGGTTTAGTCTAAGAATCTAAGTCATTCTAAGATTAGCACTAAATGCAAATACGCTGTTAAGTACTTCTGCGGTATCTAAGAGTATTTTTGAGTATCTGGAATATTTCAGCTTTTTTAGATGTTCGTAATATCTGGGGGGAGGGGGCGGGGGAATTTAACCCCACGTGGTCTTAGAACCGCTCCTTGGTTCGAATCGTAACCAAATCCAGGGCATTTTGTAAAAAAATAATTTCCGGAACGCAATAGCGGGCAGTAGTTGCCAACACGCCACCGTGGCAGCACAATAATTATTCGAATTATTTGGACCATCGATAAAAATAAAACGTATGATAAGAAAATTGAAAAAGAGACGGAACTTAGATAATATAGTTCAAACGTTCTATTTTTAACTAAATGCTACAATAAAAAAATTAAACCAGTCTTTTCCAGGTTTTCCGGAACGCCGTTCCGCCTCGTTCCGGCGCAAAAAACCCTGCTCAAACTCATTTAATTTCAATACAATATCGGACTCAAATCCAAATTCCAAAATGTCGAAATGACTGTAAGCCATGCGTCCAGCATAAGTTTTTATGTTGAAGCCAGCTGTGGACGCCATATTTGTAAACGCACATGAATATTCATGAGACTTTTTTCATTGGTCGTCGCTATTTTTGGAATATGAAATTCGACCGTTTTCAAATCCGGGCTTTTCTGCGCTTTTTTAAAAACGCAATCTCGGCTTTTTCCTATGTTTTGCGTAAAAACATATGGCGGATAGGCTCCGCCCACATGCCCATAGTTGGCTTCAGCCGTTAAGCAGGCCTGTATAGGCTTATATTCTCTCCTGTGTATTATTGCTCCAAGCTGTAAGCTGTCCGACTCTCCCTTATTGTGGTAGAAAATTTAGGGTGGGCGTAGTCCGAACCACTCTTTTTAATGAAAAAATCCGCTGCACTTACTTACCTATCGCCAAATTTTAGGAATTTCATTATTTATTATTATTATTATTATTATTATTATTATTATCATCATCATCATCATCATTATTATTATATAGTTATTATTATTATTACATGTTAGTATTCTGCTTTAGATAAATATATAAATGCATATTGCGTCATAATTTATTCAGAGTGGCCAGGGGGCGGAGTCAAGGCCGCGGACCGGCTCTGTGATTGGTCGTTCAACGTATCCGAGGGCTCCGCCTCCACTCCGGATCACTGGCTTCCGAAGGGCATCAAGTGCACTTACGTCATCCACATCGCTCCCCGCCATCACCTGCACGTCGTACTCAACGTCTACGGTCTCAGGTGAGTAGGCCTACGTAGGTAAGCAGGCAGGTAGGCAGGTAAGTAAGGAAGTAAGATCTCGTGAATTTATATCGCACCCTGTTCATTATTCGACGCTTATGGACTCCACCAATCGGCATGTACCCTCCAACCTCCGGTGCTAATAATTTCACTGATAAATTATAGAGCGCTAGAAAAATCGATTCGTCTAGACTATGCGCATGCGAGAAAACCATTGAGGAGACCAATATGATGGTTGTATAATTTAGCTTTTTGACTGTAAAGCGCTTTTGTCTTTGGCCTTCTTCATATTTACGGCGCTCTATAAATCGTCATGTATAGGTAGATAGATAGATAGTGGGGGTGGGGGTGGGAAAGAATCAGATCAGTGGGGAGGGGAGAATTTGTAATTGTTTCATTATGTTAAATAAATGCATAAGACTCTCCGCCCATCTATGTACAGAGCGGGTCGGCGAGGGAGTGACCAGGAAGCCTCCCTTACCCCCCTAGAGAGACCAAATTGAAGACCTCTAGTTATTGTGGGAGAACCCCATTTTAGAATATTATGACCAGCGTTTATTTAAACAACAGCAACTAGATCAGGGTTAGATTTGTATGTTATCTTCTGCGATAGTTGGGAACCTTTATTATTGAGCTATGTATTTCTTTATTTAACTACTTGCAATTGAACTTGTAAAAAGTTTCAAAAATCTAACTAACTAGGGCCTAATTCCCTGCATTTTGGGGCCAATACTTTTGGACCAGCATTCCTCTCAACTAACTCCCTTCACTTTGGGACAAATTTTGGGGTGGGTGGTGGGTGGGTGGGCTATTATTATCCTAATACCCCTGGGAGACAATTATTCTCAGTGGGACTCTTTTTTCTTCTTCCTTTCAGGGCGTCCTGTGAGGATTACATCGAGATTTACGAAGACCATCGATTCGTGAGGAGGCTCTGTGAATCGATGACGTATGACCAAATGAGGCGCAACAACAAGGAGAGCGAGCGACACCTAGCGGCGGCCGCCGATAAAAACGGCGATGATGATGTTGATGATGACGACGACGACGATGATGATGATGACGACGACGGTGTGCTGAGGTTCCGCTTCAGTAATTCCCCTGTGCGGTTCATTTACTATTCGTCGTCCGGGCAGATGCAGTCGTCGCCAGAACGAGGCTTCTGGTTTTCATACAAATTAATACCAGGTTTCGAACTGCTGTTGTTTTACAATAATAAATTAATAATAATGATGATGACGACGACGACGACGTTGATGATGATGATGATGATGATGATGATGATGATAATAATAATAATAATAATAATAATAATAGGCCTGATGATGATGAAGATGAAGATGAAGAAGAAGTTAGAAGAAGAAGAAGAAGATGATGATGATGATGATGATGGTGGTGGTGGTGATGGTGATGTTGCTGCTGCTGCTGATGATAGTGGTGTTGGTTATGATGATGATGATGATTATGACGACGATGATGATGATGGTGATGCTGCTGCTGCTTCTGATGATGATGGCGATGATGATGATGATGATGATGATGATGATGACGATGATGATGGCTGACTGACCCGTCGAACCTCCCTCTCTGTTGCTTTGTGGCATTGCTCCTTCCTCTTCGCCGCAAATTAACGCGCTATGTCTTTTGTGCTCTTAGAAGTTGTCACCGACGATTCCAGTCCATCGGTTCTAACCGGAGGAGGAGGAGGTGGAGGAGGAGGAGGAGGAGGAGGAGGAGAAGGGGCGAAGAAGAAGTCTTGGCCGCCGAAGGTCGACCCTCGACCGCTCTCCTCAGACCATCGCCCGTCGCCCGACTACCACATCTCGATGGACTCCGTCGCCGTCGCCGCCGCCGCCGCCGCCGCCGCCTCCATGACGCCTCCGTCATACGTCGAGCTTCCCATCTTCCTGATCGTCGTCGCTTCCTTCATCACGACGACGACCGCCTGGACGAGATCCAGATGACCCTCATGCACTCGGAGACCGACTTTTAGAAAAAACATTTATGGGGGGCAGGGGCGGTTTTCCCAGCCTCCAAGATTGCGACCTCCAGTTATGAAGTCGGCGGATCGATTTTTAGAAAAAGCAGCGCTGGGGCGGACTCGGACTAATCCCACCCCCGAAAGTTTCCACCCCAGAATTAGGAGAGGGTTGTCGGCCGGATTAAAACTGTGAAATCCCCCCCCCCCCACTTGAGCAGTGGGCGCGGGGGTGGGGGGAGGTGGTTATGCCCGGAGTCTCCCGCAAGTCGATTACTGACTACACAGTACACACTACACACACACACACACACACACACACACACACACACCATCCTACTTCGTCTGTTCTTCGCCGATGAATGTAGCGGATAAATCTATCCGTTATATTTTCTCCTCAACACGCAGTTTGCGCATTCTCTTCCACGGTCTCTTTTATCCCCGTAAAATATTTGTTCTGCCGTTTAGGAAAATGACAATCATAAAGATCCAGAAATTTCGCTTTTGCTAAAGTTCGCTAAAAATTATTTTATTGTTTCCCTGAAATCTCGCATTCCCTCAAAGCAGTAGAAGTGTTGGGTCCACTTGTCGCAAAAGAAAGATCCGGGGCTTTGGTCACCTTCCTCCCCCCAATAGTTCAGAACGACCCCAATTTTCATTTTAAATATCCGGTTTTATGGCCCCGTCGAATCTGGCGAACGCGTATTTAATTTAGGAGTGGTCTTTGCCTGTCCCCAGGACGACGACCAAAGACAAAAAGTTTCGACCATCCCTCTTAGGGTCGCCCCTGATATACCCTAAGCCTCACTTAGTGGTCTATCGTGGGCCCATAGGTCGGCCCCCGGGAAATCGAAGATTGGGCTACGGATAGTTCGATATTGTAATTTTGTAAAAACAGATTTCGCAGAACGAAGAAATAAATGAAGAATATTAAATTGTTTGTGAATACTGAAGCGCTAGAACTGTTTAGTATATCACTATACTTTAATAACAATATATATATATATATATATATATATATATATATATATATATATATATATATATATCTGCATAAGTGTAATTTATTTATGATGTGTGTATGTGTGTGGCTCTCACTTTCCAAAATGAGTCTTTTATTGTTGTATTATTTTTAAAAAAATGGTCAACAATTTCGTCTGGTTGCATAAAACCCTTAATAATTATTTAGACCCAGTTTTTTGAATATTATTCTAAATCTGATATCTCGAAAAAACGAGGCTGCGGTCAGCAGTCAAGTGACTAGGTGGGAACCGAATTCGTGACGAATGGGTCAACCTCTGGCCTCTGACATTTCGACCTTCCGGAATCAAGAAAAAACTTATTAAAGACGAATAATTGAATCCATTGCTACTGTTATATAATATTAGACACATCCTAAGCAGCTGACGCCTTTAAGATAAAGAGAGGCAGACAGGCAGACAAACAGGATGACAGGCAAGCAGATTGAGAGACGGGCAGACAGAAAGACAAAAGATAAGCAGATTTGGCAACGCTGAATAAAACACCAGTTATGAATGCCGTAATGGATTTATATGAGAAATAGGTCCAAGACATACGTTCAGCTATAACAAATTTAAATTAAATTTCCTGGAATCCATTCGATATTCGATAATCCATTCGATAGTAGCCTATATTTGAAATGCTGTCCAAGGAAATTCAAAACTAAATTCGATGAATATTTGTTGAAGACGAATCCATTGTGAAAATACGTTTCATTTGCAACGTGAGAGTTGTTTTCTGGTGTCCATAGATGGGGCTTCAAATAACAACAAGACAATAATACATCGTTACATTATCAGAAGCTTCATTGACCGACAATTGACCTAGCGCATTTCACAACACAAAATTCAGACAACAGCGCCATATACGCAGAGTAAGAGCATCTTTGAAAATTTAAGCAAAAAGTAGCTTCTAGGAAAGATGTTCCGATCAGCATGCACAGTTTGAAAATTTGGAACTGCAGACATGTGTTCAAACTTTTAACTAGCATCTCTAGAGAGAAAAATAATTTAGTTGAAGTGACATAAACAAATTGTCGGACGATTTCTGAAGTGCAACCCATAAACTGAGACAGTGCTTCCCAATCTTTTTCCAGCCACGACACGCTAGTCATGCGGTCCGGGTTCAAATCTTGGCTGCGGTAGAAACTTTTCTCAGATTTCTACCTCGACACTAGCCCAGTCGACTCAGTTGCGAATAAATATACATTAGATGCTTACTCGATGAAAGGCAAGACGACAAAGAGTAAGCTGATAGCCCTGATATCGTAGTTCATTCAGTTTTTTGGCGGGGGTTTCGTTTCAGCATTCGCTGGACCGGGACTAGATGGAGGTTTCGTTGCAGGATTCGCTGGACCGAGACTAGATGGAGGTTTCGTTTCAGCATTCGCTGGACCGAGACTAGATGGAGGTTTCGTTTCAGCATTCGCTGGACCGAGACTAGATGGAGGTTTCGTTGCAGGATTCGCTGGACCGGGCTTACGTGGAGGTTTCTTTGCAGGCTTCCTTCGACCGGGTTTACGTGGAGGTTTCTTTGCAGGCTTCGCTCGACCGGGCTTACGTGGAGGTTTCTTTCCAGGCTTCGCTGGACCGGCACTACGTTGAGGTTTCGTTGCAGGATTCGCTGGACCGAGACTAGATGGAGGTTTCGTTTCAGCATTCGCTGGACCGAGACTAGATGGAGGTTTCGTTTCAGCATTCGCTGGACCGAGACTAGATGGAGGTTTCGTTTCAGCATTCGTTGGACCGAGACTAGATGGAGGTTTCGTTGCAGGATTCGCTGGACCGGGCTTACGTGGAGGTTTCTTTGCAGGCTTCCTTCGACCGGGCTTACGTGGAGGTTTCTTTCCAGGCTTCGCTCGACCGGCACTACGTTGAGGTTTCGTTTCAGCATTCGCTGGACCGAGACTAGATGGAGGTTTCGTTTCAGCATTAGCTGGACCGAGACTAGATGGAGGTTTCGTTTCAGCATTCGCTGGACCGAGACTAGATGGAGGTTTCGTTTCAGCATTCGCTGGACCGAGACTAGATGGAGGTTTCGTTTCAGCATTAGCTGGACCGAGACTAGATGGAGGTTTCGTTTCAGCATTCGCTGGACCGAGACTAGATGGAGGTTTCGTTTCAGGACCGAGCTGGACCGAGACTAGATGGAGGTTTCGTTTCATTCGCTGGACCGAGACTAGATGGAGGTTTCGTTGCAGGATTCGCTGGACCGGGCTTACGTGGAGGTTTCTTTGCAGGCTTCCTTCGACCGGGCTTACGTGGAGGTTTCTTTCCAGACTTCGCTCGACCGGCACTACGTTGAGGTTTCGTTGCAGGATTCGCTGGACCGAGACTAGGTGGAGCTTTCGTTGCAGCATTCGCTGGACCGAGACTAGATGGAGGTATAGTTTCAGCATTCGCTGGACCGAGACTAGGTGGAGGTTTCGTTTCAGCATTCGCTGGACCGAGACTGGCTCCAGTATTAGATCTGACTATCCTCCTCTTTTGGCGCTGTTTGTGATCGCCGTTATCAGGATCAAGCTAGATTTTTTAATCAAAAAATTTGGAATATAGCAGCATTTAATATTTTAATATATAATAATAATAATAATAAAATGAGAGGAGTTGTAGTACTAGCACTGTTTCAATTACACGACAAAAGAATCTAGATAAATTTCTAAACATTTGACTGCTCTAAACTCAATAATGACATAGACCTAAAAAATCTGTTTATGTGTAAAAACAGACTGTCTCATCATCATCGCTATCATCATCGCTATCATCATCATCATTATCATCATCATCAGCAGCGGCGGCGGCATCATCATCATCATCATAATCACTATCGTCCTTATCGTCGTAATCGTCGTCGTCGTCGTCATCATCGTGATCGTCGTCGCTCTTGTCATAATGATCATACTCGCTGCTTGTTGAGCATAGGCCACTGACAAGATTCTTTCATGTAGTTCGAGCTTCAGCTAATAGAGCCATGTATCGTCGCAGTTGAGTTCATTATTCTCTAGCCCAATCAGTGGCGGCTCCACAGGGGGTCCCGGGGGACCCGTGCTCCCCTATTGAGTGCATGCCCTCCCAGTGGCCCCTGTTGGGTCCCTATACTTCATACTACACACCTAACAACAAATGGTTGACCCCATGATTAGAAGTTGCCACCCCAACGGCTGCCGCCCCTCCCCCTACTTGCCAAATCCAGGAGCCGCCACTGAGCGCAATTTCTATTGTTCTTTTCCACGTAATATTTGGTCTTCCTGTTTTTCGGTTTTCTTGTTATGCCCATGAAAGTATTTGTTCTTGTGGTGTTGTTCGGAAGTTTTCTTAGCGTATGTCCAATCCACCTTCAGTTTCTTTGTTTTTTATCTAAAGTTCCACCGGTTCTTGTGACGCCCTCTTGCGGGGATCCTCATTGCTAATTTTATATGGCCACCAGATGCCCATGATCTTGCTTAGACATCTGATTACAGAATTTCTAATTATTCTAAAACAACTTTGTGAATTCCATTATACTTCTACATACGGGAAGTATTAATTGAAGGATGTCGATATGTTCGCAACCACACTTTTCACACAGTCGCAAACTTCAAAAGCACCCCGTCGACTTTTTCACAACAGTACGTAGTTAGCTCAACGTAGCTGCAGCATGTGCCCTAGTTATTTCAACAACCGAGGGCCTTTCGATGTCTATGTTCAGCTGTTCTTTGTCTCTCTCTCTCTCTCTCTCTCTCTCTCTCTCTCTCTCGTCTTGGTTTTATAGTGGAACTTCGAATAAAACAAAAACAATGGAGGTTGGATTGAACACACACTAGGGACTCCCCACAACAACAACACCACAAGACAAATGCTTTCATGGATCCAAGAAGGAAAGTGACAAAGATAAAGACCGAAAATTACATGGAAAAGAACAACAGACAATGATAAATACTAATGAACCCACCCGAAATGATATATGGTCCTTTTAGCTGAAGACCTAAACTACATGAAAGAATCTTGTCGGTGGCCTATGCTCCAAAATGAGTGATAAAGAATGATGATGATGTGGGTAGAAATAATAGTAAATAGTAATAATTCTGCACTTTTATAGCACATTTTTTCTAACACTCTACATGTATCAATCGATGATACTTCAAATCCACCAGCAAAACACCGGCCATTCCAGGAGTCAGTCAGTGAGGAACAGCGAGGCGGAGCCATGGAGGATGTGCTAATTTAAAGAGATGGGTTTTTAGACTACATCGTAAAATACTCAATTCTTTCGAAGTTTTGAAAGCCATGGGAAGGGAGTCCCATGTTTTTGGGCCAGAAATAAAGGGAACTCTCTAACCAGTTTCAGTGTTGGCTCTAGGTGTATAGGTAACAATGAATCAGCGAATCTGATTAAATTTTAGAATGTTTTGGGTGGTCTAGCATACTGTAGATTTCAAATATTGAGTTCGGCCGGACAGCAGTGATGTTTTTAACCAGGAGACTAGTCTTGAATTTAATTCTAGCAAATAAGTAAGTAAACTCTTGTGAATTTATATAGCACTTTGGAAGAAGTACAGTAGTAGTTGCTTATTCTTACGCGCTTAATCTTTTTTGAAATAACTTTTGGCAAGGTGGTTTGTCGGCCGGGCAAAGATCAGTGTATCCATGAGACGGCGGGCAGCCTGTGTAACTTGCGTAGAACAGGTTTAATGTGATCATGCTTACGTGTTTTAGTAATGGCCCGAGCAATAGACTTTGAACCTTTTGGAGCTTTTGCCCATTGCATTTGGCCATGCCATTGTATAGTTAATTGCAATAATCAAGTCTGTTGTTTACAAGTGCATTGGTGAGAGGATTTAGGGCAGAGTTTGGCACAAGATCACGAATTCGCCGATTGTCTCTAAGTTGCACAAGAGCAGCTTTGCATTCTTTATTTATATGTGATCATTAAAAGGCATTTTTAAAATCAAATATTACACCAAGGTAGTGGACAGACTGATTTAGAGTGACTGACATGTTGTCGAATTTATCCGAAATTGTGTCTTCCAATCTATTAGGATTAAATGGTGCTTCAAGAAGTAAAAACTCAGTTTTTGGGGGTTTGAATGAAAATTTGTTATTAAACATCGAAGACTGAACTGTATGAAGACAGACAGAAAAATCTTCAAGTGACATTGAAGAGGTTTTATCATCAAAGGTAAATTAGGCAATGAATAACTGTGTACCGTCAGCATAAAAATGACAATCAGTAGAAAAATGGGAGAGAATTGATCCAAGTGGCATTGCGTATAGATTGAAAATTATGGGACCCAGAACGGATCCCTGGGGAACACCAAAAACTATCTTCATTGAGTTTGGCTGAAAACCGTTAAATACCGTTAATATGGCTGTGACGAATTCGAGGAGGAGACCCGAACAAAGAACTAGAACAAAGAACTTCATCTTCGATTGAGACCCTAAAGACAGTAAAATAAAATTCTGTTTAGTCCACAAATTTTTTCCTTCGTATTATTCACAGTACGCATGTGGTATACTGTACATGTGAACGTTAATACAAGTTTGAGCGACGTCGAATCTTCAAAGGCTATAGCCAACCGTGATATATTAATTATTAGCTTTACAGCATATTTTAAGACAATCAGGGCATTCTTGAAAATAGCCAATTAATTATAAGTGAAAGCGAGTGGTTAAAAACGTAAAACGTATACATTGATCGTGATTAACAGGCGTAGACACATGAAGCGCAACCCTAAGTATAAATTCGTTATTATCTGGACTAAATCGAATTCATAGCCAAGTCTGGTTTGTTTAACCACAATCTCTCACAAGTCGAGCCTTAACCGAAAAAAACGATTGTCATTTGACAAGTGTAAGATATTTCCCAAGAAGCTGGACCCAAGGCCTCTTTCGAGAATTGACTTGTCTACAAACCTTCTTCGATGTCACCAACAAGAAGACAACTTCAGTTGAGATAGAAGAGGCGTCGTCTATTCCAGCGATCTCTGGAAGGCGTTTATATACATGTCGAATCTACACTCAATAGGCTATTGTTTTCGAGAAATTTGCATTTTAATAGGCATTTTAATTCAGAGAATCAACAATTCCATTAAATTTGATTCTACGTTCAAAGTCGATCTTAAGCGATTGCTTCTATACTTGATGCCTCACGAATATTTTCATGGCATTGACGAATACACTTAGCAATCGACTGTTTACGAAAACAAACTTTGCATTTTGATTAAACATTAATGACCAGAAAATCAGCAATTCCTAAAGACACCGCGTTCTGTGCCGATCTTAAGCGATTGTTTGTACTTGAACCAAAAATATTTTGTTGCCATTCAAATATTGCTTCAAAACATCATTGATTGATTTCATCATTAGATTACCAGCAGAGATGCTTTCTAAAAAGCGTCAAGAATTCGATTATATATATCTATATATCTATAATATTAAAATCCTTATCTGTATGTCTCTCTGTCTGTTACCTTCAAGCGTTCTGATTGGTTGACTATTGGTAGACGGTTTAGACCGTTTAGTCCTTACGTCGCGATGCGTTGGTGGGCGAGCGTTGACTATTGGTAGACCGTTTAGTCCTTACGTCGCGATGCGTTGGTGGGCGAGCGTTGACTATTGGTAGACCGTTTAGTCCTTACGTCGCGATGCGTTGATGGGCGAGCGTTGACTATTGGTAGACCGTTTAGTCCTTACGTCGCGATGCGTTGGTGGACGATGTTCGAAGACGACGTTGCTATTGGTAACAATTGTTCGTAGAACCGGTTTAGTCGAGTCATTGCAGCGTCAGAGGGCTGGGCGTGCGACGACGTTGCTATTGGTAACAATTGTTCGCAGCCTGAGATAGTTTTAGCGTACACAAAAAATACGTGTACAGCGTCACAAATGGCCACAGTTGCGTGATTTTAACGTACATAGGCCTAATTATTACGTGGCGCAGAGCTTGGCTATAGGTGGCGATCATTGAAATGTTGTTCAGCATGAATTCAATGATTGGGTATTAGGTATAGGTATTGGATTAGTATTATCCTGCACTGCGAACGAAGCGAGCGAAGCGAGCATCTTTCTAGTCTATTATATATATACGTGTGTGTATGTGTGTGCGTGCGTGTGTGTGTGTGTGTGTGAGTGTATGTGTGTGTGTATCATAGACCTTTTAAAGTAAGGACTGTCGTCTGCCATGCTCTGGTCCACGAACTTGGGTCCATTGAATTGTTAACACCATAGCGTCTATAAGATATGACTGGAATTCGCACAGTGATACAGCCATGAAATTTGGTAGTCACACTTAGAAATGAACTCTCTACACAAATCAAGTAACCGGAAGTTGATGACTTCAATACACTGCAAAATACACTGATTTTAAAATGATATATAGGCCCCTAAATCATTTTAAAATCAACGTATTTCGCATATATTGCCTGCTGCTGAACTAGCCCGAATATTTAGTAATTAGCATCGGAATCTTGTAGGCAAGAATTCGGCTTTAGGAGACTATATGCATCGAGTAGGATCTAGGGGTCTGTGGGTATACCCGTACCCGCGGGATTACCCGTACCCGATCCGTACCCATGGGTTGGGTATGGGTTGGGTAGACATTTTACGGGTGAGGGTTGGGTACGGGTACAACAGTCACGGGTACGGGTATACCCGTAATTAACCCGAAAATTGATGTATTTTATCATACCCTTATGTCAGGTTCACAATTTCACATTCATTTCACAGCAACAATATTAATTGACAGATTTATGTTCAGACTTCAGAAGCTCATGGATTTTGGATGTTAATATTATAATTTTTCTTACCTGTTTAAATTAAAGGCAGACAGTTGGTATTATATTGTACTTACTGACAGCATACTGTGCATGACGTCATGTTTTTAAAAATTGCTGACGTCTCTTCCTGCTTGCAGTTTCAATATTAGGCCTAGCAGTTATATTTAATATGGCTTCATCAGCAGGGACTTCTAAAGATTTGGTATGATATTGGTTTACAATCCAAGGTTTGCTAAATTGCTAGCTCTATTGATAGTTGGCACTTGCTACGTCTGACTATGGTGTACTTAGATTCTTAGAAGTAAATCTGCAGTACCATATTCACCAGCTATACGCCATGCCTGATCGTAATGATATGTTGCAACAAAACAGACAGAAATTTAAGTAATTCCCCTTCTCCGAAAACACAATCCCGAGACGGGGTTTTGTATTGGGTAACGGTGTTTACATTTTACACGGCCCAACCACGGGTATTGACGGGTACGGGTAAACCCGTGGATTGGGTCGGGTTGGGTACAGATTTTTAATGATGGGTTGGGTCGAGTCGGGTACAGTCTAACAATTCACGGGTTGGGTTGGGTAGGAAAAATGCTGTACCCGCAGACCCCTAGTAGGATCGCAATAGTGCCAGTAATACAGTCCAGTGGCGTAGCCAGGGTTCCGAAAAAGGGGGATATGCAGAATTTCGAGGAAACAAGGCTCATCAAGAAGTTATTCGGAAGTTTATATGTCCTCTTCGATCATGCTACCTACCCCTCCTCAAAATTTCTCAACGGTGTTGCTCAAATCCCACAAACGTGGTCCCTGCCAGAATAAGGGACCGCCCCACATTGTGGCTACGCCAATGATATAGTCGAATTGTTGTCTGGAACTGATCCTCGTTTTATTCTCACATGTGCAGTTATTAGCCTGTACTGAACCCAGGGCAGAGACAGTGGCGTAGCCAGGATTTCGGAAAGAAGAGGTCTAGTTTCGATCGTCACCAAACTTTGCAAAAATTTTCTTATTTATCCTTTTTTGGAGCTGACAAGCAAAAAACGAGGTCGTAACCTTCGCATATTCTTGCACATTTTTCTATATCTTTTCTATTTTCTATAGCATTTAGAAATTTTTTCGATCGAGCAGCCAGCCAAGGGGGGTTTTGACCCCAAAAATCGCGTCCGAAAATGAATTATTCATGGAAAAGTATGTGGAAAATTTGTTTCGTCGGCAGCCAATGGGGAGGTTTAACCCCCAACCCCCACCCTTGGCTACGTCACTGAGCAGAGATGGCCATGGGTTGAGTTAACTAATGGGTTGGGCTGGGTTGAATTAGGTTGGGTTGGGTCAGACTTTTTCATATTTATGGTGGGTTGGGTTAGGTTAGGTCAGAAAGTAAGTCATGGTTCAAGGAATTGCAATGTATTACGGTGGGTTTGGTTGGGTTGGGTTAAGTAACCCTATTGCCAGCATGGAATGTTTTGGGTTGGGTTGGAGATTTGATGGGTTGGGTACTAAAAAATGGACCCATGACCATCTCAGCACAGGGGAGTAGCCAGTATCCGAGACTTACACTATAGGAAACACATCGTCGCTTATAGATCGAGGAAAACGCACGAAGCGTTAGAGACAAAGACATTTTCTGCTCGTCGAAACATTGTGAGCGAAAAATGGGAGGGCCTCTATTCTGGAATCTGGCTACGCCACTGCATTCTTGAGACAACTGAATTCAGAAGTTTGCGTGTATACGCGACGACGCCTCCTAACTTTCGGATACGGAGACTATCTTCAAAAGTTAACACACGAATGACAGCAATCTCAGAGAGAAGACTTGGCAAAGCTGAATTGAACACCAGATATGAATGCTACAGTAAATTTATTTGAGAATTGGTACAAGACATGCCTAAAACTCTAGCAAATTTAAGCTAAATTTCTTGAATTCCATTCGCCAGTATTTCAGATTTAGTCTAAGAAGAGTAAAGACTAAGTTCGATGAATATTTGTTGAAGACGAATCCATTGTAAAAATACGCTTCATTTGCAACGTGTAAGTTGTTTTCTGGTGTCCATAGATGGGGCTTTAAATAACAACAAGACAATAATACATCGTTACATTATCAGTAGCTTCACTGACCGACAATTCATATTGTTATTGTTACGTGCCCTTGCAGTCGTTAGACATTATGTCACGTTAATCTTGTCGTTTAATAATAATAATAATAATAATAATAATAATAATAATAATAATAATAATAATAATAATAATATAATAATAATAATAATAATAATAATAATAATAATTGACCTAGCGCATTTCACAACACAAAATTCAGACAATAGCGCCATATACGCAGAGTAAGAGCATCTTTGAAAATTTAAACAAAAAATAGCTTCTAGGAAAGATGTTACGATCAGCATGCACAGTTTGAAAATTTGCAACTGCAGAGATGTGTTCTAACTTTTAACTAGCATCTCTAGAGAGAAAAATAATTTAGTTGCAGTGACAGAAACAAGTTGTCGGACGATTTCTGAAGTGCAACCCATAAACTGAGGCAGTGCTTCCCAACCTTTCCCCAGCCACGACACGCTAGTCATGCGGTCCGGGTTCAAATCTTGGCTGCGGTAGAAACTTTTCTCAGATTTCTACCTCGACACTAACCCAGTCGACTCAGTTGCGAATAAATATACATTAGATGCTTACTCGATGAAAGGCAAGACGACAAAGAGTAAGCTGATAGCCCTGATATCGTAGTTCATTCAGTTTTTTGGCGGGGGTTTCGTTTCAGCATTCGCTGGACCGAGACTAGATGGAGGTTTCGTTTCAGCATTCGCTGGACCGAGACTAGATGGAGGTATCGTTTCAGCATTCGCTGGTCCGAGACTAGATGGAGGTATCGTTTCAGCATTCACTGGACCGAGACTAGATGGAGGTATCGTTGCAGGATTCGCTGGGCCGGGACTAGATGAGATAGTTTCAGCATTCGCTGGTCCGAGACTAGATGGAGGTATCGTTTCAGCATTCACTGGTCCGAGACTAGATGGAGGTATCGTTGCAGGATTCGCTGGGCCGGGACTAGATGGAGGTATAGTTTCAGCATTCGCTGGTCCGAGACTAGATGGAGGTATCGTTGCAGGATTCGCTGGACCGAGACTAGTTGGAGGTATAGTTTCAGCATTCGCTGGACCGAGACTAGATGGAGGTTTCGTTTCAGCATTCGCTGGTCCGAGACTAGATGGAGGTATCGTTGCAGGATTCGCTGGGCCGGGACTAGATGGAGGTTTCGTTTCAGCATTCACTGGTCCGAGACTAGATGGAGGTATCGTTGCAGGATTCGCTGGACCGGGACTAGATGGAGGTTTCGTTTCAGCATTCACTGGTCCGAGACTAGATGGAGGTATCGTTGCAGGATTCGCTGGACCGGGACTAGATGGAGGTTTCTTTGTAGGCTTCGGTCGACCGGGCTTACGTCTCCTTGCAGACTTCGCTGAACCGGCACTACGTTGAGGTTTCGTTTCAGCATTCGCTGGACCGAGACTAAATGGAGGTTTCGTTTCAGCATTCGCTGGACCGAGACTAGATGGAGGTATCGTTTCAGCATTCGCTGGTCCGAGACTAGATGGAGGTATCGTTTCAGCATTCACTGGACCGAGACTAGATGGAGGTATCGTTGCAGGATTCGCTGGGCCGGGACTAGATGGAGGTATAGTTTCAGCATTCGCTGGTCCGAGACTAGATGGAGGTATCGTTTCAGCATTCACTGGTCCGAGACTAGATGGAGGTATCGTTGCAGGATTCGCTGGGCCGGGACTAGATGGAGGTATAGTTTCAGCATTCGCTGGTCCGAGACTAGATGGAGGTATCGTTGCAGGATTCGCTGGACCGAGACTAGTTGGAGGTATAGTTTCAGCATTCGCTGGACCGAGACTAGATGGAGGTTTCGTTTCAGCATTCGCTGGTCCGAGACTAGATGGAGGTATCGTTGCAGGATTCGCTGGGCCGGGACTAGATGGAGGTTTCGTTTCAGCATTCACTGGTCCGAGACTAGATGGAGGTATCGTTGCAGGATTCGCTGGACCGGGACTAGATGGAGGTTTCTTTGTAGGCTTCGGTCGACCGGGCTTACGTCTCCTTGCAGACTTCGCTGAACCGGCACTACGTTGAGGTTTCGTTTCAGCATTCGCTGGACCGAGACTAGATGGAGGTTTCGTTTCAGCATTCGCTGGACCGAGACTGGCTCCAGTATTAGATCTGACAATCCTCCTCTTTTGGTGCTGTTTGTGATCGCCGTTATCAGGATCAAGCTAGATTTTTTATCAAAAAATTTGGAATATAACAGCATTCAATATCTTAATATAATAATAATAATAATAATAATAATAATAATAATAATAATAATAATAATAATAATAATAATAAAATGAGAGGAGTTGTAGTACTAGCACTGTTTCAATTACACGACAAAAGAATCTAGATAAATTTCTAAACATTTGACTGCTCTAAACTCAATAATGACCTAGACCTAAAAAAATTTGCTTATGTGTAAAAAACAGACTGTCTCATCATCATCGCTATCATCATCGCTATCATCATCATCATTATCATCAGCAGCAGCAGCGGCGGCGGCATCATCATCATCATCACTATCGTCGTTATCGTCGTAATCGTCGTCGTCGTCGTCATCATCGTGATCGTCGTCGCTCTTGTCATAATAATCATCCTCACTGCTTGTTGAGCATAGGCCACTGACAAGATTCTTTCATGTAGTTCGAGCTTCAGCTAATAGAGCCATGTATCGTCGCAGTTGAGTTCATTATTCTCTAGCCCAATCAGTGGCGGCTCCACAGGGGGTCCCGGGGGACCCGTGCTCCCCTATTGAGTGCATGCCCTCCCAGTGGCCCCTGTTGGGTCCCTATATTTAATACTACACACCTAACAACAAATGGTTGACCCCATGATTAGAAGTTGCCACCCCAACGGCCGCCGCCCCTCCCCCTACTTGCCAAATCCAGGAGCCGCCACTGAGCGCAATTTCTATTGTTCTTTTACACGTAATATTTGGTCTTCCTGTTTTTCGGTTTTCTTGTTATGCCCATGAAAGTATTTGTTCTTGTGGTGTTGTTCGGAAGTTTTCTTAGCGTATGTCCAATCCACCTTCAGTTTCTTTGTTTAATCTAAAGTTCCATCGGTTCTTGTGATACTTTCTTGCAGGGATCCTCATTGCTAATTTTGTATGGCCACCAGATGCCCACGATCTTGCTAAGACATCTGATTACAGAATTTCTAATTATTCTAAAACAACTTTGTGAATTCCATTATACTTCTACATACGGGAAGTATTAATTGAAGGATGTCGATATGTTCGCAACCACACTTTTCACACAGTCGCAAACTTCAAAAGCACCCCGTCGACTTTTTTCACAACAGCACGTAGTTAGCTCAACGTAGCTGCAGCATGTGCCCTAGTTATTTCAACAACCGAGGGCCTTTCGATGTCTATGTCTAGCTGTTCTTTGTCTCTCTCTCTCTCTCTCTCTCTCTCTCTCTCTCTCTCTCTCTCTCTCTCTCAAGTCTTGGTTTTATAGTGGAACTTCGAATAAAACAAAAACAATGGAGGTTGGATTGAACACACACTAGGACTCCCCCAAACAACAACAACACCACAAGACAAATGCTTTCATGGATCCAAGAAGGAAAGTGACAAAGATAAAGACCGAAGATTACATGGAAAAGAACAACAGACAATGATAAATACTAATGACCCCATCCGAAATGATAAATGGTCCTTTTAGCTGAAGAACTAAACTACATGGAAGAATCTTGTCAGTGATCTATGCTCCAAAATGAGTGATAAAGAATGATGATGATGTGGGTAGAAATAATAGTAATTAGTAATAATTCTGCACTTTTATAGCACATTTTTTCTAACACTCTACATGTATCAATCGATGATACTTCAAATCCACCAGCAAAAGACCAGGCCATTCCAGGAGTCAGTCGGTGAGGAACAGCGAGGATATGGAGGATATGCTAATTTAAAGAGATGGGTTTTAGTCTAGATCGTAAAATACCCAATTCTTTCGAAGTTCTGAAAGCCATAGGGAGTCCCATGTTTTTGGGCCAGATTAAGGGAACTCTCTAACCCGTTTTAGTGTTGGCTCTAGGTGATGAATCAGCGAATCTGATTAAATTTTAGAATGTTTTGGGTGGTCTAGCATACTGTAGATTTCAAATATTGAGGTCAAGTGCCGTGATTTATAAACCAGGAGACTAGTCTTGAATTTAATTCTAGCAAATAAGTAAGTAAACTCTTGTGAATTTATATAGCACTTTGGAAGAAGTACAGTAGTAGTTGCTTATTCTTACGCGTTTAATCTTTTTTGAAATAACTTTTGGCAAGGTGGTTTGTTTGTCGGCCGGGCAAAGATCAGTGCAAGTTCCAGTGTTGCATACAGGCCGGATAGGGGGGAAATTCTCCCCCCCCCCCAAAATCATAGAATTCCCCCCAAAAATTCTATAACTTAAGAATCAAAATTTCTTGTTAATTTCTTGTTAAATAGCAGATATAGAAGTTGAACTTCTGTGAAAAATAGAAACCGGTTTCACATGGATGAACCATAGTATTCAGGTATTTTAGTAGATTAGTAGATGTGACATTATAAGGATTTAGCTATATATATATATATATATATATATATATATATATATATATATCGACAAAGTTTCCATCAGAGTAGATCAGAAGGTAATGGAACAAGTGGAAAAGTTTACATATCTTGGCACGATTATATCAGAAGACTGCTCCCTAGAGGAAGAAATAAAGGCCAGATTGACAAAAGGAAGGGTTGCCATCAGAAAAATGAAGAACATTTGGAAAGACAATAATATCAGCATGAGAACAAAGAAGAGGATAATCGAGAGTGTCGCATGGAGTACAGCATCATATGGATGTGAAAGTTGGACTCTGAAGAGAAAAATACAGAGAAGAATAGAAGCTTTTAAAATGTACTCATTACGTACCATGCAAAGCATAAGCTGGAGAGATAGGAAAACCAATGAAGAGGTTTTGAAAATGTCAGGCACGGAAAGACGTTGCCGGAAAGGTCGGAGGTTGGGCCGATGCCTGTATCAATGCGACTGAATGTATGTCTACACCTCACTGCATGTTTGTGTGTGTCTGGTCTTCTGGAAAGGTCTATTTAATTTCTGCCCTCAACAGTTTACGGAAGGTTCTGCACCAGTCTCCAAAATGCCACAAGCCCACATCAAATTCGTTTCTGTTTAGCAAATCATGCAAGATACACCACTTGAACTAATCCTAAGTCTTACGGTAATTGTAATTTTATCACAAACTGCGCAAAGACTGTACTGTACAGTACATGCACGTTCATTATATGTAGTTTAGTATAAGAATACAGCCTACTGTTACGTATTTGTCTTCGACAGAATTTGGTATATCGGAGAATACGAATAGTGTAGAGATTCATTCGGTTCCTTTGAGAACTCTAGTGACTAAGATAGCTAGGTGTTGACTAATTTGTCTTTACTGAAAGCTGTACTTATGGCTGCGCAAGCCTCGATATGTATGAGCGAATGCATGGATCGGCTAGATTAGATATCGGCTGTAATCCGACTAGAGAAGAGCCATCTGGCGAATCTGCGAATTCCTATGGTCTTGTTATTGTCGGTCTATTTGAAGTCGCGTTCGCTGGAAAAGTCCGAGTACAGTATCTTCCCTATAATTTCTATCACCAGGAAGAATATCCTGGTGGAATGGAGTGGTTTGAATAATGCATTTTCTGGCTGTGAGTTGCTGAAAGAGTTCTAAACTTATTGCTGTGTGAAGTGCACGTATCATCTAGGCTTATCGCGAGCGCGGAATGTAATTATTACAGTGTGTAAGATGTGTTGCAGCCTGTTTGTGGCTCAGTTTACCGTAATCCTATTGGTTGTCCGGTACTGATGACGTCACGTTTGATTGACGTTTGATTGTCTGAATAATCTGAATAAATATGATGTTTCTCGGCAGCGCATTCTCTTGCCCGGCAGGATCCAAACTTACAGGAACCTGGGAGCAAGCGAGTATGCTCTTACGAGACATTTAACATCAAACATGTCTCTTTTTAGTATAAACATATAATATACTAGAGTAGTATTTTGCGTCTTAATCTTCATCTACTATTTTGTTAAGATAGTAATTTAAAACCGTACAGTTAAGGTTAAAGCAGGCATTTCTGTGTGTAATTCGATGACAATTTCTCACTCCCCCCGAACTGTCCGTAATCCCCCCATGGCAGAGGGGAGTGTATGCAACACTGAGTGCAACCATGAGACGGCGGGCAGCCTGTGTAACTTGCGAAGAACAGGTTTAATGCGATCATGCTTACGTGTTTTAGTAATGGCCCGAGCAATAGACTTTTGATCTTTTGAAGCTTTTGCGCATTGCATTTGGCCATGCCATTGTATAGTTAATTGCAATAATCAAGTCTCCTGGTTACAAGTGCATTGGCGAGAGGATTTAGGGCAGACTTGGACACAAGATCACGAATTCGCCGAATGTCTCTAAGTTGCACAAGAGCAGCTTTACATTCTTTATTTATGTGATCATTAAAAGGCATGTTTTAAAATCAAATATTACACCAAGGTAGTGGACAGACTGATTTAGAGTGATTGACATGTTGTCGAATTTAACCGAAATTGTGTGGTTTCCAATCTATTAAGATTAAATGGTGCTTCAAGAAGTAAAAACTCAGTTTTTGGGGGTTTGAATGAAAATTTGTCATTGAACATCGGAGACTGAACTGTATGAAGACTGACAGAAAAATTTTCAAGTGAAATTGAAGAGTTTTTATCATCAAAGGCAAATTAGGCAATGAATAACTGTGTACCGTCAGCATAAAAATGACAATCAGTAGAGAAATGGGAGAGAAGTGATCCAAGTGGCACTGTGTATAGATTGAAAATTATGGGGTCCAGAACGGATCCCTGGGAACACCAAAAACTATCTTCGTTGAGTTTGGCTGAAAACCGTTAAATACCGTTAATATGGCTGTGACGAATTCGAGGAGGAGACCCGAACAAAGAACTAGAACGAAGAACTTCATGTTCGATTGAGACCCTAAAGACAGTAAAAGAAAATTCCGTTTAGTCCACAAATTCTTTCATTCGTATTATGCACAGTAGCATATGGTATACATGTGAACGTTAATACAAGTTTGAGCGATGTCGAATCTTCAAGGCTATAGCCAACCGTGATATATTAATTATTAGCTTTACGGCATGTTTTAAGACAATCAGGGCATTCTTGAAAATAGCCAATTAATTATAAGTGAAAGCGAATGGTTAAAAACGTAAAACGTATATTTATCGCGATTAACAGGCGTAGACACATGAAGCGCAACCCAAAGTATAAATTCGTCATTATCTGTACTAAATCGAATCCATAGCCAAGTCTGGTTTGTTTAATCACAATCTCTCACAAGTCGAGCCTTAACCGAAAAAAACGATTGTAATCGACAATTATAAGATATTTTTCAAGAAGCTGGACCCAGCGCCTCTATCTAGAATTGACTTGTCTACAAACCTGCTTCGATGTCACCAACAAGAAGACAACTTCAGGCTGAGATAGAAGAGATGTCGTCTATTCCAGCGATCTCTGGAAGGCGTTTATATACATGTCGAATCTACACTCAATAGGCTATTGTTTTCGAGAAATTTGCATTTTAATAGGCATTTTAATTCAGAGAATCAACAATTCCATTAAATTTGATTCTACGTTCAAAGTCGATCTTAAGCGATGCTTCTATACTTGATGCCTCACGAATATTTTCATGGCATTGACGAATACACTTAGCAATCGACTGTTTACGAAAACAAACTTTGCATTTTGATTAAACATTAATGACCAGAAAATCAGCAATTCCTAAAGACACCGCGTTCTGTGCCGATCTTAAGCGATTGTTTGTACTTGATGAACCAAAAATATTTTGTTGCCATTCAAATATTACTTCAAAACATCATTGATTTAATAATAATAGTAGTAGTAGTAATAGTAGTAATAGTAGTAGTAGTAGTGGCAGTAGTAGCAGCAGCAGCAGCAGTAGCAGTAGTAGTAGTAGTAGTAGTAGTAGTAGTAGTAGTAGTAGTAGTAGTAGTAGTAGTAGTAGTAGTAGTAGTAGTAGTAGTAGTAGTAGTAGTAGTAGTAGTAGTAGTAGTAGTAGTAGTAGTAGTAGTAGTAGCAGCAGCAGCAGCAGCAGCAGTAGTAGCCGCATAAAGTTATCTTTTATTTTCGGAGTTACGTTGAGTCTCAAATGCATAGTGTTATTCAAGATAATTATATACGTACAGTATAAATAAATGTGGTTTCGTTTTTATAGATGATCTTAGACAGTTTTCTTTAAGCCCGGTCGTCGCTTAGAGGTTGAGTACTCAGTATGGGAACTTGGGAAGTGATGGATATCAACACTCAAATGCATAGCTATATGTTGTCATATGATAACTGAGAAATGTGTCCAGTGAATGAGATTGCGTGCCTAGAGGAGGCAACAGGCTTTGGGAAATGCATAGTTATTATTTGTTCATGATAATTATTAAGTCATGGTTATTAAGTCAAGACGACCATAGTGGCCTCGATTCTGCTCTAGGTGGGCAAAAATTGGACAGAGGACTTCGCCCATCCTCAGATTTTCAGCCACATTCAGCGGTAGGATTGGGTCTGATGTGTAATAAAAACAAAGTTGGTCAATTTCACCTGATTTGGTCATTTTGTCAGCCCTGAATTACCAGCGAATTACCTGAATTACCCGAATTACCCGAATTACCCGAATTACCTGGATTACCACTGTTGCATATTTCTACACACTTACACTGTTCAATGACAGGCCCGTTCTAATGATAGGCCTAAGATAAGCAAAACCTCTCTATACCCGTAACTGCATTCTGTGTTGATAGATAACTATGGAGACTACTTTCAAGCGTTACCCCACGAAAGACAACAATCTCAAATAGAGGAGTTGGAAACGCTGAAAAAACACCACTTATGAATGCCATAATGAATTTATTTGGCAATTATTGGTCAAAAACATGTTTTAAACTCTAGAAAATCTAATTTAAATTTCCCGCAGTCCACTCGATAGTATTTCAAATATCGTTTAAGTCTTAAGGAAATTCAAATTTAAATTTGTTGAATATTAGTTGAAGACGAATCCATTGCAAAAATATGTTTCATTTGCAACCGGTGGGTGAGTTTTCTTCGGGTATCCAAGATGGAGATTAAAATAACTGCAACCATAAATCATCAATACATTATCAGTAACTCTATCGAACAACAGTTGCTTCAGCGATTTCTCAACCGAGAATTTAGACAATTGTATGCCATAGGCTGAGCAAGAACATCATCTTCGAAAATTTAAACAAGTGTTTATCTTTTACTGATGACGCTCTATTTGACATACGCATCTTCAAATTTTGAAATGTCGTAATGTGTTGGAACTTTTAATTGACATCACCAAAGGAAAACACAGCTTTGTTGAAATGTAAATAAAAGCTGTCGGGTGATTTCTCAAGTCCAACTGGAAAAATAAGGAATAATGGCGATCAGTTTTACAGAATAATTACATGTTCAGGCTTTCGTATTGCGTGGTGCAACTGAACTGTAAGCCACAGTTTTTTTTAAACACGAAGGTTTTTCAATTAAGAAAAGAATATAATATCTTGGCAATTCTACCCAAAAAGTGGATAACTTAGAAAGCCAGCATTGATTTATTCTTTTCATCATCATAATATTTGAAATGAGTGATTTTTACGAAACGATTATAATTAGCTAATAGAAGAGTGAAGAAAAACACAGGCTGAGTAGTAATGTATTGCCATTCGTCGTTGAATGTCTCACAGGACCTTTCCTTCATTGGAGGTTCCATTAAATCTCCGTTGTGTGACGTCTGACTGGACCGTGCCCTCGATGAAGGGGCTATGGCCTCTTCGTTATCTGAATTTTGGATTTGTCGTTATGCGGCTAGATGAAATCACAAATGTAACTCACGTGACAACAGTATTCAGTTTCTCTAATAGATTATAATAAAACGAGTCGGGTTCTAGTACCTGCATCATTACAGTACAGCAGAGTCCGGCTGCTCAGACTGTCTGCCTGGCGTTCCGGAAATTTCTACCAAGAAACGGTTGGAGTCCGAACCAAAAGGTTCGAATTAACCGACATCAAGACCTTAGCTAACCGATTCACAAATTTATATATAGACCTCGTCACAATGTATTTTATCGTAATAACAATTAAAGTACTACGATACAGTGGCGGCTCCAGGATTTGGCAAGTGAGGGGCCGTTGGGGTGGCAACTTCTAATCATGAGGGGCCAGCCGTTTGTTGTTTGGTATGTAGTATTAAGTATAGGGTCCCAACAGGGGGCCACTGGGGGGGTCATGCACTCAATAAGGGGGCACGGGCTCCCGGACCCCCTTGTGGAGCCGCCACTGCTACGATAGAAAATACATTCCTGTTACCGCTTCAATTCTGAAGTGTTAAGTAACATGAATATTTTCCACGGCATTTGCAGCCGCCAGCAACAAAATCATATCAGTGCGATGTATTAAATTCGTTAGTAATAGTTCGATAAACAGAAAAGTTGTCGGACCTCGGCGCAAGCCCTGCAATAGAGCTTCGTTATAAGGTACTTAGCTGGTCTGTAGAACTTTGTAGGTTATATCTGAGGTATGCTACATCCAATTATATGCAGGGTGGCGCAAAAAACCGGACTAGAGTCACATTTAGGTTTGCATTTAATATAGTCCGGACTTTTTGCGCCACCCTGTACATTAGCGCATCACACGGAACCGTAGTACCGTACATTGCGGTACTCTATGACCGAGCATTGGCCTGCCGTTGTAAGGAAGTTCTGCTATATAATCAAAAAACTATTTTTTTAATTCCAAAACAATTAAAAGACTCAATGGCAGTCATAGTTTCAACTTCAAGAATTTATTTATATGCAAAAAACAACGTGATTCAAAGAAACTAACTAATCTGAAACGATTGTATTTGAATTCTGTCTTAATTCTACATACAGGATATCGAACGTCAAAATATGTGCAGTCACACGTTGCACAGACGCATTGCAGTTTTGGAGCAAAGCACAAATAGTGTGGACATTTTGGATTTTCACAGCGACATCCTGTTGGAATTGGAAAGGCGTTCACGGATTCTAGGAGGGAACCGGCACAAAGAACAAGAACAAAGAACTTCATCTTCGATTGAGATCTAGATACATGATAAGAAAATCCCGTTTAGTACACAAAATAAATCCGTCGAACACCCACACACCACTGAGAGAGAGAGAGAGAGAGAGAGAGAGAGAGAGAGAGAGAGAGAGAGAGAGAAGATAGAAGCATACACACAGAGACACAAACGCGCAACCTGCAGCAACCATGTACAATACACATAACAGCTTACTCTGCACATGCGCCTATAATTATGTGCTGTATATAAGCTTTAACATTATGAAATCAATTAGATTATATTCAGATATCCTAGGGCAGTTTTAGTATCACCTCAAAACATCGCGAATTGCTTTATCTAAAATTAAAAATAGAAAGCAGCGCTTATCTGATCATTCGTTCCTTTGAAAATTTCCAATTATCAACGAGGGATAAGAATGTCTAAAATCTACACGTTCGAACCCACGCCAGAGAGTCATCCCAGAATAGTGTGCGAGAGTCAATCCCAACATATGGTAAACTTCCATTATGGCTCTAGACTCGCCCCCTCTCCCCATTTTGAGAGGTTATCATAGAGAAAGAAGGTGTTATAGTGGTTCCCTTCTCAATTTTTTCAGCTAAGCTTACTCCAATGCGCCCTCCAGCCTAAAAACAAATCGACCTTTGTATTGACGTGCGATTAGGCCTACCTTAAGATAAGATATTTCAAACTGAGATCTGGATCCCAATCTATGTATTTAGAATTGAATTGTCTACAAACCTGCAGCTAAGTCACCAGCAAGAAGTGAACCTCAGCTGAGATACAGAAGTTGACTTCTGCTCCAGTGGCCCTTGGATGGCGTCTAAATGCTTGAGCAGTCGATTGTTTTCGAAAACAAACTTTGCATTTTCATGAAAATTAATGGTCAGAAAATCAAACAACTCTATTTGACTCAGCGTTCTGTGTTCATCTTAATTAAGCGATTGTTTGTATTTGATGAACCACAACTATTTTGATGGCATTCAAATTAAGCTTTTGAGCATCAATGCTTGGTTTCATAATTAAATTATCATCAAAGATGTCTTGATAAATCGTCAATTCTTCTATATAGGCCATATTTTAAGGGCTTTAAATTCTTGAAATACTGGAGAACCATCTATTCAGAAAGAGAGAGAGAGAGAGAGAGAGAGAGAGAGAGAGAGAGAGAGAGACGGAAAGGGAGGGACGGGGAGAGGTGGAGAGACACAAGACCCGTCTTTTGCCAGTGTGATGCCTCTGGCATCTGGCGGTCTGAGGTGTCCCGGCGGGGGTGAAAAAAACGTTGTTTGAGAGATGGCGTTGTTTGTTTTTTCTGATGTACGAAAAAGTTGACGAGAAAAAGGTAATCGCGTTGTTTGGCATTTGATCTTCTAATTAATTTATCCTCCAGCAGTATGACAAGCAAAAAGAGGTAAAAAGGTGAAAACATAAAAAGACCGGAGCGCGTAGGGCCCCTTATGGAGCGCGTTGGACCCCGTATGAAGCGCTCGGGGCCCCTTAGTCTACCTCAGATGCGCGGGGTCCCGGGCACAGTGCCCAATTTCCAAAACAAAAAGACGGACCTGAGAACAATAATGGTCCGATTTCGTCGTCCATTAATTCAATTTGCGTATGTATGTTATGTGGAGGTTCGTAACCAAAGGCCCGATGGCGAACCACATCCACATAGAACTAGAGCCACCAAGTCAAGCCGGAAAGATCAGTCAGAAAGAGAGAGAGAGAGAGAGAGAGAGAGAGAGAGAGAGAGAGAGAGAGAGGAGAGAGAGAGACGGAAAGGGAGGGACGGGGAGAGATGGAGAGACACAAGACAAAGAGACAGACAGATAGGGAGAGACAAAAAGAGACATACAGAGAGAGAGAGGGGGAAGAGGGAGACAGAGACAGAAATTTATATGTTGTAAAAGTGCCGGCAGATCTGTGCATGTCGGCTGCGACACTTTTGCCATAGGTTCGTCGCCACTGGAATAGAAGGTGTCTGTTTTTGAAAAGGTATTCCCTGACATAACATACGTGTCCTGTAATTGAGATCGCGAGCAAGACCGCCATCGTGGTCTCGACTCTAGTCTACATGAGCCATGCAGAAAGAGGAAGAGGACTTCTCCCACCAGCAGATTTTCAGCCCCGTTCAGCAGGGGATAGGGTCTGATGGAGAAAAAACAACATTTTCAATTTCACCTGCTAGCTTTGGTCATTTTGTCAGCCCAGAATTACCAGCGAATCGAACACTTGCATATTTCTACACACATCCATTCTTCTGTGACAGGCTAGTTCTGATGATAGCCAAATACAGGTGTCTCCCCCCCCCGTAACTGTATTCTCTGTGCATAGATACATGGCTATACAGACTATATTCTAAAGACACATAAAAGACACCCACGAAAGACAACAATCTCAAAAAAGAGGATTTTGCAACGCTGAATTAAACGCCACTTATGAATACCGTATAGTGAATTAATTTAGAAATTGGGGCAAGACACGGTCTAAACACTATAACAAGTTTAACTTAAATCTCCTGGAGTCCATTCGAAACTCGGAAAGTGCTTCGAATGTTGTCTAAGGAAATTCAAAATTAAATTTGATGAACATTAGTTGAAGACGAATCCATTGCAAAAATAAGTTTCATTTGCCACGGGTGGGTCAGTTTTCTTCGGGTGTCCAAAGATGGAGATTAAAACAACTGCAAAAACAACACATTGCATAAATACATTATCAGTAACTCCATCGAGCAACAATTATTTTAGCGTATTTCTTAACACAAAATTTAGACAATGGTATGCGTAGGGCGTAGGAGGAGCAAGAACACCTTTGAAAATTTAAACAAGTGCTTATCTTTTACTAATGAAGCTCTATTTGCCATAGACATCTTCAAATTTTGAAATGCCTCAATGTGTTCGAACTTGTAATTGACATCATCAGGAATATTTCTAGGATTGTGAATTTGGGGGGGGGGTGTCGACCTCAAATTGGGGGGGTGTCCGGAGCTAATTAGTATGCATTTTGTATGCATACCATTGTCACATTTCCAAATTTTGGGGGTGTCGACCTCAAATTGGGAGGTGTGGGTGTGTTAGGGGGTGTAAAAATATCTATGGACATCACCAAAGGAAAACACAGCTTTGTTGAAATGTAAATAAAAGCTGTCGCCTGACTTATCAAGTCCAACTGGAAAAAATAAGGAATAGTGGCGATCAGTTTTACACAATACAGTAATTACATGTTCAGGCTTGCCTATTGCTTGTTGCAACTGAACTGTAAAACACAGTTTTTAAGCACGGCGGATCATCTATAAAAAAGAATGTATTCTCTCGGCAATTCTATGGGAAAAGTTGATGACTTAGAAAGCCAACATCAATATTATTTATTCCTTGCATTATCGCGTTTGAAATTAGTGATTTTTACGAAACGATTATCAAAAGAGTGAAGAAAAGCACAGGTTGTGTAGTGATTTCTTGCCATTCGTTTCAGCACAGATATTGCTCAAATGCTTATAACGCAATTCTAAAGGCTTCGATGTCTTGGTGGTCGAGTGGTTAGACGTCTTGACTTCCAGTCCTGCGGTCCGGGTTCAAACCTCATCAGCGGCCGAATGCTGATGTTTATGCTTCAGTCATTCACCCGGTCGACTCAGTTGCGAAAAAATATACATTAGATCAGCGGTTATCAACCTGTGGGTCGCGAACCCGACGGGGGTCGAATGAAGATTTGCCAGGGGTCGCCGGAGACCATCGGAAATATGGGTTTGTCTCCATTCTAATGCGCAAATCTTGTTATTGTACAAAATTTCCCAATAGGTAGTTACTAGGTTTTATACTATAATTGTCAGTCTAAGATATAGACATTGCAGGCAATTGATTCGGAATGGTTTCATACATTTCAATTGTCGTAGCATTATTGTTTTTAACAGTTTACAATATGAGCGAAAATAATTTTACGGTTGGGGGTCGCCACATCATGGGGAATTGTATTAAAAGAGTCGCGGCTCTATAAAAGTTGAGAACCACTATTGAATAGATGCTTACTCGACGATAGGAAAGACTACAAAGAGTAAGTATGCTGATAGCCGTGAAATCGTTGTTCTTTCACTTGTTATGTGGAGGTTTCGTTGTTTTCGGCTAGATGAAATCACAAAACCCATACAGGATAACAGTATTCAATTTCTCCAATACTGTATATAAAATTATAAATTATAATAAAACGAGTCAGGTTTTAGTACTTGCACCATTACAATACAGTAGAGTCAGGCTACTCAAACTGTATGCCTGGCGTTCCGGAATTAACTGACATCAAAACCTTGACTAACCAGTGCAATGTATGAAATTCAGTAGTAATAATTCGATGAAGGGTAAGCTGTTTGTACATCGGCGCTAGTAGAGTTGCAGTTAGAGCTTTACTATAACATATTTAACGAGTTTTTAAAATTTAGTACGTTATATCCGAGGTACGCTACATGCATCCAATACTATCCAATAAGGTAGCGCATCATACCATCATATATAGGGCTGACTTTACGCTGTCTCTGTTATCCGATGTTCCCCATCGGCATGCCAAAGTATGTCAAAGCGCCTTTGACTTCGACCTTCGTCGTGCGTACGGCGCTATAGAAGTCGTCAAGAAGATAAAGATCATACGGGACCGTACATTGCGGTACTTAATAACGAAGTATAGGCCTACGTTATACCTACCTGTGTTCTACAGTAAAATCTCACCTAAGACACTGTTTAAATTATAGACATTTAAATGCCCCAAAGGCAGACATAACTTCAACTTGAAGAATTTATTTACATGTACATGCAAGAACAACGTGACTCGAAATAGTTGATTTCAATGAAACAACTGTATTGAATTCTGTCTTAATTCTACATACGGGATCTGGGAAGCCAACTGTGCAGACGCATTTTTCACAGTCGCATCGCTTTTCTGATGGGGACCAGCAATCATAACACTTTGGACATTTTTGATTTCCACAGCAGCATTCTGTTGGAGGTGTAAAGAAGAGCGCGCTCACGGATTCGACGAGGAACCCGGCACAAAGAACAAGAACAAAGAACTTCATCTTCGATTGAGATCTAGAGATGCGACAAGAAAATTCCGTTTAACCCACAAAACCAACCCTAATACTCTCTCTCTCTCTCTCTCTCTCTCTCTCTCTCTCTCTCTCTCTCTCTCTCTCACACTAAGCGTTTACTGTATATATATATATACATGTATATATGGATATATATACATAAATATCTATGTATATATATGCACGTATATATATATAAGTTTGAACAGTATGAAATCACCTAGATTATACTGTGATATCCTATTAATTCTAAAACGCCTAATGGTAGTTTAAGGTCACCTTATAACAGCCCGAGTTGTTACCTGAATATTAAAGTGGGCCAGTGAGACGGAAAGCGACGGCTGTCTGATCATTCGCTCCCCCCCCCAATATTTCCAATCATGAATCATCACTGGAGAAGAATGACTAAAATCCGTAGGTCTGAATCTTCAGTTATGGGGAATTATTTCATAATAGTGTGAGGAAGTCAACTCCCGCTTAGGCGTAAACTTACAGTAGGCCTCTAGGCTCGATCCCCCGATTTTGAGAGGCCACTATAGGGAAGGAGGAAGTTAAGGTAAATCCAAATAGTACGTACGCACTGAGGGTGAGGGTTGGACTTAGGAGATTTTGCGTATGCAGTTGCGGCTCCAGAATTTGGCAAGTGGGGGGGGGGCGTTGGGGTGGCAACTTCTAATGGTGGGGGCCAACCATTTGTTGTTAGGTATGTAGTATTAAGTATAGGGTCCCAACAGGGGGGTCACTGGGGGCCAGGCACTCAATAGGGGGCACGGACCCCCTCCCGGACCCCCCGATGGAGCCGCCACTGTGCGTATGTACAACCGGGGCAGGGGTGAAAAAATGCATTTTTGCGTATGTAATATATGGTGAGAACTCATAGTGGTTTGGCTCCCCCAATTTTGCAACCAAGTGTACTCCAATGCCCCCTCAGCCACTGACATATCGACCTTTGTATTAACGTACGGTTATCTTAAAATAGTTTACACTATGATCTGGATCCCATTCCCAATCTAAGCATTTAGAATTGAATTGTCTACAAACCTGCGGCTATGTAACCGACAAGAAGGGAACCTCAGCTGATATACAGGAGATGTCATCTATTCCAGTGACCCTGGGATGGCGTTTAAATGCTTGTCGAATACGCTGCTGATCAGGCGATTGTTTTCGAAAACAATTAAGCTTTGCATTTTCATGAAAATTAATGGTCAGAAAATCAACAATTATATTTGACTCAGCGTTCTGTGTTCATCTTAATTAAGCGATTGTTTGTGTTTGTTGAACCACAAATATTTTGATGGCATTCAAATTAAGCTTCAATGCATCAATGCTTGGTTTTATAATTAAATTGTCATCAAAGATGTCTTGATAAATCGTCAATTGCTCGATAAAGACCATATTTTAAGGGCTCTAAATTCTTGAGATGCTGGAGAGCAAAAATGGTCCTTTAGCCTATTGCCGTCCAGCAATTCAATTTGCGTATGTATAACCAAGGGCGACCGCACATTAGGGCAAGAGGGTCACTTGTCCCTTGAAAATACAAATACTGGAATACACAGTGAATTTTAAAAACCTTGCTAAAATTTTAGGCGTGACCATTTCGTTTGGCCCCCTTGGAGAAATTTCTGTGGGCGTCCCTCTGTATAACCGAAGAGGAAAAAACAGACAGCCGGCGGTTCCAGCGAACCGAAGATTGCAGCGTATTTTTTATTTGAATCAGTTAAAGTTCATGTGAAGACTCTCAAAGTTCACAAAACGTACAAGCAGCTGGTCTAAGTTAAAGAAAATTGAAAACTGATGACCGTTTTTACACGTCAACGCTTCCGTTTAGAAAAAATATTTTACACTATCAGTAAATTAGTGATTTCAATACTGAACTGATTTTTCATATTAAAGTGAGATGCGAAAAACGTTGTTAAGATAACCTATTAGCATTAAAATGGTCTTATCAGATTTAGAATTGACTTATTTACCAAACAACTTATTGTTTGTCTCCTTGTGTTAATTTATAGCGATTTTCGTTAAGAAAATTGAGACACTTCTGTCTTCTCACTAACAAGAATACAAACAAGGAGAATAGGACCTACACTACAGGAACAATATCTTACTACAGTAAAGGACACAAGAACGCAAAGAATGAGACTACACAGCAAGACCATAATGTAAGTGAATGGATGGATGGAACATAGCGGTTCTCACACAGGACAGACCCTACTGAAACACTATAAACCCTGTTATTATTATTACTATTATTATTATTATTATTTGTTAGTATTGGTATTATTATTGCTATTATTGTTATTATTATTATTATTATTATTATTATTATTATTATTAGTAGTAGTAGTAGTAGTAGTAGTAGTAGTAGTAGTAGTAGTAGTAGTAGTAGTAGTAGTAGTAGTAGTAGTAGTAGTAGTAGTAGTAGTAGTAGTAGTAGTAGTAGTAGTCTACTGTCATTCCTAATCTAAAGAAAGACAATAGTAACATATACTGTCAAGAAAGCTACTACTCAGGGAAAATGAAAGAAAACTATGCAGTGTTCTAATCAACAGCATAGTTTGAAAAAACTGTAGGATATTTTTCAGTTAAAATTTTGAAATCAAACATTGCCGTTTCGCGCACACACGTTGCGACCAGATTCATGTTCATGTTCACACACACACACATCATCATCATCATCATCATCATCATCATGAAAAGATGGGCACCGCATGGCCGTCGTAGTGATGATGCCTCGCAGGCGTACAGACTTGAATGTCGTCGAATGAATTTAGCTTTCTAGAAGCGCATGCCCGCGGCTTTTCCTTCTCTGTGAAGCATGCTCATCTGACGCTACGTCCAAACTTGCCCCCTCCTCTGAGTAGACTTCGCCACAAGGCGGCCATTGTACACGCCCCGCCGGGGGCCAGATTTTAACGAACCACCATCGCCCGCGGCCCCCTCTCCGCTGCCTCAGATGTCACACGAAGTGCCCACGGGAGGTGCGTTGTCGATGACAAGACACCCGACTGTCGGGCGAGGGGGAGATGCGTGCAAGAGTGCGAGGTGTTCTTTTGAAATATGAATGCACAGGGTCGGTTCCATGATGAATGGGGGTGCATCCCTCCTCACCGGGGTTCCGGATGACCTTTTTCTGGTTTGTCAACCTATTTTCCCGTGAGCTTTTAAAAAGTTTAGTGAAAAATACTGCGAATGACCTTCTTTTTTTGCTTGTCGGGCTTATTTGGCAAGGTTTATTAACATTTAGTGGGCAAAACACTAACAATTACCTTTTTCTCTTTTCTTTTTTTTCTTCTTCCCATTGCATCCCCCCCGCCAACTCCCTATACATTTTTCATCTCCCCATCCCACCAATAATTCCTGGAACCGCCACTGAGAATGCAAATAAACTCGCGCGAATTTGTGTCGACTCAATCAATTTGAAAAACTCCAAAAAGTACCCGAAAAGTTTTAGAATTTGGTTTCCATTATATAGGCCTAATATCTCAAACGCATTGGACGAGAAGATAGTAATGGCTATTAGTGTAAATGCCTTTAAAAATAAACTTAAGTACTAAGACAGACAGAACTTCTTTAACGCTTAAAATTATCATTTAAAATTATTGTTTTAAGCGCTACAGAAGTCCTGTCTGTCTTAGTACTATAAGATCAGTGGCGTAGCCAAGGGGGTTTTGAGAGTTAAAACCCCTTGGCCGCCTAAAAATATTTTTATGAGTTTCCATGCATTTTTTATTTTTTGACTCGTCTTTGGAGGTCAAGACCCCTGGCTATAGACGGTAAAGGTTTAAGTAAGAGGCGAGGACCTTTTTTGCTTGTCAGCTAAAAATGTAGAGGTGATAACGTTTTTTCTTGCTTGTCGGGATTTTTCCAAAGTTGGTCACGGCCAAAACCAAAACCCTCCCTTCCGAAAATCCTAGCTACGCCACTGTATAGAGTACTACTTGTATGGGCGAAACATAGTGGTTCTCACACCGGGCAGATCCTCTTTAACCTTGTTATTATTATTAATTTACTATTATTATTTATCTTGACTATTTTAAGCTTATCAAGCGAGCAAAAATGTAGCTCGTCTGTGTTTTCTAAAAAATCTGAACAAATTGAGTTGCAATCGTAAGTCGGTATCTAAACACTGTGTGTTCACAATTTTATATTATACTGTATATATTAGGCCTATAATTATTAATAATGCCGCATGTTCAATTGTTTTGTGCCCTAGTAGTATTGCCTTTAAACTACCCCCCCATTCCCATAGCTTTACCCCATAGGTCCCAAACTCAGCCCTCTTTCCCCCATCCCTATTATACCCTATGCCACCCTACTCAGTTCTTGGTTATTATTATTTTAATTCTTATTTTAATTCTTATTTTAATTCTTATTTTAATTATTTTATTATTATTATTATTATATGACAGACAAGTTTGCGATAATGTTCGTTTCAGACATTTGATTAATGCCAAGAATTTCAGAGCAAGAGCCCAATGTCTACAATCCGTAATTAGGTCCTTTTAGTCCTCTGTTGTTCGCGCTTAATCATATCACTTACGTGTTGCACTTATCGCACAAAATTCACACGACTAAGTGCACCACAATGTTAACGTTTATGCGTTCGTGTAAGTTAATAGTCAATGCGGATCAGCGTCAGGACACCGTAAAAAGAAATTTCAGTTCCTTTGAAAGCGGGGTCGGGTGGAGGGGGAGGGGGTAGTGAGGTAGTGAGGGCATGAAGGTCATTTTAATTCTCTCGAAAAGCCCTGAGGAATATTCGAATGCTGTTTGCCCGACGATGCAGAATAATGAACGTCGTTACCTTAAGGCGCCGTACGCTGTGATTAAAATTTGGTCGCCTCCCTTCACCCCATCCCACCCCCACCCCCGCCTCGTCAAATTCTCTCGCCCTGCGTCCTCTCTTCCCCCTCGGGCGATGTTTGCGCAGAGGTCTCGAGGGCCGCGGTGGAGTAGCGGTAAGATTCTCGACACGCAACCGGAGGACAGCGGGTTCGAATCCCACCCTAGCCACTGCGTAGCGACCATGGTCAAGCTGTTCACTTCTCAAATGTCTCGTACTTAAGATTCTTCACTTTGTGAATGACAACGTGCGTTAACAAACACGCAATAATAATAATAATAATAATAATAATAATAATAATAATAATAATAATAATAATAATACAGTTGAACTTCATTATAACGGAGGTTTTAGCGTACACTCGTATATAATGCACCGCAATGTACGGTTCCTGGTGATGCACTATCTTGTTGGATATACCGTCCCTCGGATAATACGTAGCCTACTAAATTATATTACAGACCCGTCAATGACGTTATAACGAAGTTCTGCTGTAACAACAACAACAACAACAACGACATAAACAAAAACAACAACATGAATGACATAAACAAAAATGAACGATGATGATGATGATGATGATAATAATAATAATAATAATAATAATAATAACAAAGCAGTAATAATAATAATAATAATAATAATAATAATAATAATAATAATAATAATAATAATAATAATAGAGTTCAGAGGTCACGACGGCGTCTTTTGGGAGAGGGGGTGTGGATTCGAATCCTAGTCCGAAGGCCTTTCGCGTTTGACGATCGGCAGTAGGACGCAGTCTCTTCTTCTCTTGCAGAAGATGTATTCGCTGAACTGTTGACCTTCGACCCCTGCCCCGTTCGACGCGCAGATCTCGAACCCGTGACCGAGCAGCCGCTGCATGACCTGCAGCGAATTGAGTTTGCAATATCCGTTGACCGGAAACCGGACGACGAACCGGCTATCGGGATTCCACGTCGCCGCTCCCCGCCGCCGCCGCCGCCGCCGCCGCGGTAGTCCACCAGGGCGGACCCGAGTTCCGGAAAGACCTCCTCGAGCAGGACACGGTCGGCGGACAGCGAGATCCGTTCTCCGAGGTCCGGACTGACGTTCATGGCTACACAGTCGACGACCCACTCCCGCCAACCGGACGACTTTAGTCCGTTGTGCTGCCGGAACCCCGCCGCGTTCGTGCCGTTTCCGTTTCCGGTTCGTCTGAGGAGGTTCTCGAGGGTCCGGACGAGCGGGGACAGCTCGAAGAACCTGGCCTCTTCGAGGAGCAGGTCGACCTCGCCGAAGTTGTCCGGAATGGCGACGGTTCCGACGCGAAGGAAGTTCAGGATGTGGCGGAACATCTTCCCGTCGCGGTCGATGAAGTAATGCTGCTTAAGACTGTCGAGAATTATGGGAACGCTTCCGTTGAACATCTTCGCCAGTCTCGACTCTGGATACCTAGGCGGATATACTCGTATCATCGACATCAAAATCGATATTGATATTGAAATTTTTATTGAAACTGATGTTTGAATTTGGCGTGCGTCTTTAAGTCACAGCACAGTTTGTGTTTCTCGGTGCAATTTTCCATGTAATTCCTCTCTCGCTCGCTCTCTCTTTCTCTCCCTCTGTCTCTCTTTCTCTCTCTCTCCCCCCCTCTCTCTCTCTATGTCTCTCCCTCTCTCTTTCTCTCCCTCTGTCTCTCTCTTTCTCTGTCTCTCTCTTTCTCTCCCTCCCTCTGTCTCTCTCTTTCTCTCCCTCCCTCTGTCTCTCTCCCTCTGTCTGTCTGTCTCTCTTTCTCTCTCTGCCTCTGTCCCTCTGTCCCTCTCTGTCTCTCTCTCTCTGTCTCTCTCTCTCTCTGCCCTGTCCCTCTGTCGCTCTCTGTCTCTCTCTATGTCTCTCTGTCTCTCTCTCTGATCATGCCCTATTTTTCTGACCCAACCCAGTGGCGGCTCCACATGGGGGCCCGTACCCCCTATCGAATGCCTACCCCAGTGGCTCCCCTATTGGGGCCCTATACTTGCTACTACATACCTATCAAAAACGGTTGGCCTTATGCTTAGAAGTTTTCACCCCAACGCTCGCCTCCCCTCTTGCCAAATCCTAGAGCCGCCACTGACCGAGCTCAATCAACCCAACCCAACATAAATATGGCAAAATCCGACCCAACACAACCCAACCCAGGTTATCCAACCAAACCCATGGATTAACCCAACTCATGGACACCTCTATAGAATAGCGGCGTTTCTGTTAAAATAACAGTTAAAATTGTCACAATCTATTAAAATTCACGGTGTCAGCGTTTTGCTCTGTTAGCTTAACCCTAGCTTGAAAGCTCGGAGACTGTACATAAAACTTACGCTTTAAGATGCCTTTGATCAAAGATTAAAAAATAATATGTTCTATGTAAGAATTCAACAGACCAGACTCGAAGACTTTCAAGTCATAAACACGTTGGTCTGCGGACAGAACTGTTCATTAGCGGCCGAATTAATATTAATTAATGGCAACGTAAAATGCTTACATTTGTTTTTTCTTCCCAATTCGATGGAATATTTAGCGTCAACTTATTACTAGGGGTCTGCCCCTTCATATCCGTACATGGCTCAGGTAGTTACTGCAAGTATTTTATTGTCGCATAAAGGCTTTCCCCCGCCCCCCGCGGGCAATCTCCGTCGTGCGAAAAACGCCCGCGGGCGCGGGCCAAAGTCTGACAGAACGTACACGCGGGCACGTTTTTCCCGCGGGCATTTTGTCGTTCAACAAATCAGTAGCCTTTTGATCGGTGGGATTTGAACGAGTACAAAGAGGGACGCGTGACTTAGACACGAATTTTATATCGAAGCACTGACTGCATCAAGCCATATTCTAGTCAAGTACAAATCATTGGACAAAATGCTAGAGCACTTTTGATAGCATGTATTATTGTATCGATAAAATCGTGTAGGAAAAGTCAAGCTCTTCCGTCATGCTTGACGGGCAGACAGCTGGTAAATCTATAGTTTATTTAAACGACCCAGATGTGCCTAACCTACTCCCCTATCCCCATGCTGAGTCCTCCAAGAAAGCAAGTTGGATTTTCCAGGAAAACGGAACATGGGTAGGCAGCCTTGCTATTGTGTAGGCCTACTGAACAGGGATATTTCTAGGATTGTGAATTTAAGGGGTGTCGGTAAAATTTAGGGTGCTCGGGGGCTATTCAGGGTACACACCATTCTTAGATTAGGAAATTTTGGGGTGTCGACCTCAAATTGGGGTGTTAGGAGGGTGCAAAAATATCCCTGATACTGAATGAAATTCACCTTCTCTGGATTGAAATAAAATACTCTAATCGTAATCGCATGACTGATGCTTTCAATATCGTGACACCAAACAATCTGTTCTTGCTCTGCATTTGCCTTTATATATTGAATAGATTTGTCTTCATCAGAACCCGGATAGGAACCGTCTGTATATTATAGTTATTGTCTGAAGCTTAGAATTTTACAGCGTAAATATGACCTCTGTTTGAAAAGCGTATAATTAAAATATTGAAATATGCATACTTTAATTATACGCTTTTCAAACAGGGGTCATATTTACGTTATAAAATTCTAAACTTTAGACAATAACTATACAGACGGTTCCTAATGAAACTCTCTTACATAAAAATAATACTCTTGTAGAAAGATTCAGCTGTAGAAGAAGGAGAGGAGGAGGAGGAGGAGGAGGAGAAGGAGGAGGAGGAGGAAAGGGAAGGGCCTAGCAATGAAAGCTTCAAATTTTTACCATGCATTTTTTTTCAGGAAACGTCCTGATTTGTGGCCGTAAAAATCCTCCAGTTTCTGGCTTCCTATTGACCTATCGTGGCCCCGGCGAAGATAATTGTATGCGCGAGTGAGTGGGGGGGGAGATTGGGGTGGGGTCAGGGGTGGGGGTGGACTTGTCTTGATCTCAATCTGCGCTTTCAGCGCTTTCTTCGTTCACCTTAATTGACCCCGAGCAGAAAAAGAATTGCATTCTGGTCGGCGTAGCGCGTTCTTGCATTCGACCGGCGGCAGTTTTTCGACAAATTTAGAGGTGCGCTCGGTGAGGAAGAAGAAGAAGAAGGAGGAGGAGAGAAGCGGAAGGAGGAGAAGGAGGAGGAGGAGGAGGAGGGGAAAGGGAAGGGAAATGGGAGAATGGGGGGGCACACGAGAAGACGAGGAATGGGGCGGCGACGAAGGTTTGCGTCGCCGTTGTTGCCCCAGGGCTCTCGTGTGCTCTTCGAGCTCGACGAGGCAAGCGGTGAGAGTCGGGAAGGAATACGGGGGCAGGCGGGCAGTTTAGATAAACATCGCCGTCAGCCAAAGCGACTCGCGCCCGCCTGCTGCTCCACCCGCACGAACTTTTAGGGGCGTTGGGGGCGTTATAGCGAACGCCACCTACCGACAGACTTGGGAATCTGGTAAACTGTTGACGGCGATAGCATCGACACTTGACGCAGCAAAGCTCGGATCGCCAAATACTTCCGCACGTCTCTCGTATTGCACTCCTCGCCCCACTCCTCGGCGCCCACGGGAAATTTTTCCAGCGGGGGGGGCAAAACAGAATGGGCACGGTTAATAACTTAATATTTTAGCAAGGTTTTTAAATTCCGCTGTGAAAATATTGGTATTTGCATTTTCCAGTGGGTGGGGGGGGGGAGTGCCCTCTTGTCCATGTTCCTCAGTCATCAATCTTCTAATAGAAGGTAAAGGTAGAAGTGAAGGTCAGGGATGTAGCCAGGAATTTGATTTTTTTGGGGAGAGAGATTATGTGATTTGGGGGTATAAATCTAATAAACTTTGACAATCTTAAATAATGCGTTAAAATTTTAGGGTAGTCTAGTTTTGGGAGGGGCATATATACCGATATCACCCCCCAGTCGCTACGCCCCTGGTGAAGGTGAAGGTAAAGATAAAGGTCATTTCTTAGGTTCAAACCAAGCAAGTGAGCTGGGCATGGGACTTTTAATTAATTTGCTTTACATGTAATACTGCATGTCTATTGCAAAATTTGGTGGCGGAATATATCCGCCGCCCTGAGGAATTCCGCGAGATAAACTTTGTCTCTGTGCATTTCGAGAGTCTGCACAAGTTCCATGATATCGTCACAGAGTTGATGGTTGCTATCGTATTGATAGGCCAATTTTCAATTTGATTTCTGTTTTTTATCAACCTGTCATTCTCACTGCTTATGGATACTATGGATAGGACTACAGCCTATACAATGTATGATAAAATTCTAAAAGATTTCTAAAAATAATAATAATACCTGTAGTAGTAGTAGTAGTAGTAGTAGTAGTAGTAGTAGTAGTAGTAGTAGTAGTAGTAGTAGTGTAGTAGTAATAGTAGTAGTAGTAGTAGTAGTAGTAGTAGTAGTAGTAGTGTAGTAATAGTAGTAGTAGCAGTAGTAGTAATAGTAGTAGTAGTGTAGTAATAGTAGTAGTACAGTGTAGTAGTAGTAGTAGTAGTAGTAGTAGTAGTAGTAGTAGTAGTAGTAGTAGTAATAATAATAATAATAATAATAATAATAATACGACAATAATAATAATAATAATAATAATAATAATAATAATAATAATAATAATAATACCTGTAATAGTAATATGGTATCTCAACGCTTTTGAAAACTTCTTCTAAACTTTTTTGCTCGCTCGCTCGCTTGCGACAAAAACATAACAGCGACGGCGAGACTTCTATAGCGCCGCAACAAGTAGAGAACACTCGCTCGTTAACACAGGCAGCAGGCGCGTGAGATCTTACTTACTTGGTCAGCGTTTCCAGCGAAGACGTATAGATGCTTCCGCCGACGTCGATGTGAACGGGGGCGGTGTAGCGGGTGGGGGTGGCGGGACAAGGCACCCCCGATATCTTACCGAAGATGGCGCCGGAAGCCGTAGCCGGTGACGTCATCATCGGCGGGGGACTGGTGACTGGACTACTGCAACCGTCTCCATCGAGAACTCCTCCTCGACCGCCGCGCTGGACGACGAAGGGACTGGACAGAACGGTTGCTCGCATCGAGAACAACAGTGGACAACAGTGGACAACAGAGGGCAACAGTGGACAACAACAAGACAACAAGAGGACTCCGGGGCTGGCTGACAGTCTACGTCTCTGTGCGCGAAATTATCGCCTTCCGGATCGGTCGGTCTGTGCCTCCTCCTTCCTTCCCTCCCTCCCTCCTTCCCCTCCCTCAGGGTAAGGGGGCGGCTCTTCCGGGGGTGTTAATTAATTTACGGCCGGCGGAAAATTGCGGAGTCGGTCGGTTCTGTTGGCGCCAGTTTCCGCATTAGAAAAGAGTCGTTTTCACCCGAAATGGAACGAACAGTTTTTCCTCACCTGAGGCGTGTAATAAAGTTAACTCGGCCATTATTTTGTGAACGAGGAACTGCGAGGGTTAGGGGCGTAGGGGGTGGGTGGAGTGAGGGTGACAGAGGGAATTTCGTCGGCATCTGTATAGGCGAATCGGTTATCGTTCAACGTTTTAATCGATTGATAGTTTCTCCTCTGGATGCGTTTTAATCTGGCATTTCATGCAGGGTCGGGTCTCAAACGCCGTACTAGGAAATATCTGAAAGAAATCAAAACACGCAAGTCATTGCCATAATATCTACAGCCCTGCCCTGATCATCATCATCATCATCATCATCATCATCATCATCATCATCATCATCATCATCATCATCATCATCATCATCATCATCATCATCATCATCAGTAGGCCCTAGACTGCGACGTGAAAACATTCGATTTAACATTTAACAATCAATTTGTTCCAACATTATTTTGCAATCGACGTTTTAAATGCAAAACATGCAGCAATCTCCCCCACCCTTCCCCTCTCCTTTCATTATCAATCATTTAATGATTTTTTTAGCGCGTCGATGTCGTCTATAAAACTTCTGATACAAGGAACCAGTTATCTTAAGACACAAAATCTCTTTTGTTGATATCTCTCGTACTCGTATTGTCAACGACTGTGGCTAGTTGTTTCCAAATCAACAGTCTTTGGAATTCATTGCCTACATCACTTCGCGAAACCAGCGCATTATCGCCTTCTAAATTAAGTCATAAACTGTTCCTGCTTGTCCAATCGCTCTTCGAATGAAGCCCCCGCCGATCAAAATGCATTCTTCATCGTCACCAATTCTATGAATTAATACTGTATTTTCTGCAAAAACGGCCGATGACATAGGCATCATTATATAGCGGCGCTATAGATTTTAATGACTGATTGATTCATACAAAGGACAGAATCGGAATTACGTAATAGTTGATTTCCGTCAAAGATTTGTAATCTTTTGAAATTTTGTATGATGGAGTAGATTCGTGAAAGACTGCGTACTGTATAGTGTGCGGTTTGAAATGACTGAAAAGTGTTGCATGTCGAGCGCTCTGGAATAAAATTGAGACGGACAGTATTGACAATCCTCGCACGATTTGACGCAATGATGATGGAGAATCAAGAATATCTGATTATAATTCGAGTGTTTCATCAATCCGCTGAAAGTTTTGCATATATTATCTGCGCAGCTACTGTAACAATAGTCCTTCCGTTGGTTCAATTCATAGAGAGAATCGATTCTATTTATCATATCCCGTCCTCGCCTTATTCTGTAAGAGTCAGGCGTATACACTTCTATTAGGTCTCTAGGCTCGAGCCCTCCTTACGCACTTTTTGAGGGGCTACCATAGGAAACGGGGAAAATAAATGGGTTGTCCCCTGCCCCCACTTTTTCGTCCAAGTTTACGCCAACGATAAGGAGCAAATGGTTTATGCTCTTTGTAGACGTCGTTTAAGAGATCGCCGATGGTTTTAGACATTCGATTAACACTCACAATGGGACCGGATAATAGCACCGTTCGCAATGCCTTCGGCAAATCTACGCAGTGTTATAATAATGCAAAGGATACGGGGTAGGTGAAGGACTAAGAGAGAGAGAGAGAGAGAGAGAGAGAGAGAGAGAGAGAGAGAGAGAGAGAGAGAAAAGATACGGCCAGACCGACGCACAGATGGGTGGGAGGATGGATGGATGGATAGATAGGCGGAGAGAGAGAGAGAAAAAAAACGTGAATTTGAAATATATTAGGGTATATATATATATTTAAATAACATTTATATAGTAGCCCTTCCCGTCCCTGGAGCTTTATAAAAATTGAGAGAGAGAGAGAGAGAGAGAGATGGAGAGAAGATCAGAATTGAAACACACATCTAAAATTGAAGGCTTAGTTAGGCAACACTCAACTCCTCTTATCTCATTTATCGAGAATGAGATGATCGATTCATCGACCATCGATTCATCATTCATAACGTATCAAGATTTTGAATGCGTATAACCTGCAATGACCTTTTTGCTCTTCAATTGATTATCAACGATTAGAGTTGAGGGGCGCCGAAAACGATGTTAGGACCTCATTTTGCTTGTTAGCAAGCAATGTTAAGCTTATCAATAGTGTAGCAACGTATTACCACAGTTTTCCCTCCTAGGCGCCGAATAAAATAAATCCTCCTCTGAGAATGAAATAGATAGGAAAGGAGGAGAAATTTCAGTGACAAGGAGGAATCTTTTCCCTAAATATTCCTGATGATGAAATCTTGGAGGAGGAGAGAGAAGAAAAGAAGAGAGAGAGAGAGAGAGAGAGAGAGAGAGAGAGAGAGAGAGAGAGAGAGGCATGCAATTGAACAACATAAGCATATTCGACAAGAGGACAAAAGAAATACCACAAAAACAAGGATTTAGAGGCAATAAAAACAGTTGCTAACACAAACTTCGAAAACGTATAGGATGTAGGATAGGATGATGATGACTCTTGAACTTTTAACGCATTCACTTCGCTTGGTGTGTCGTTAGATCGAAAAATATCTGGTTCCTGTCCCAGAAATACATCATGGATTTCCTGGTTACCATAGTGACTAGGACTTCTCGAAATTGAAAACGAAACTAAGACGAATTCTAGAGGTCGGTCGCTACTAAATTAATTTCTGCGATGCTTCTTGCGCCAAGCGAAAGTGCTATGCTATTGTCATTGCTGTAGCCATGCTATAGCATTGCTGCACTAGGCGGTTTCTTACGCTAAATATGCAGTATAGCATCCAACGATTATCAGAAAAACGCTGCAGAGTAATGCGTTCATTTTTCCTGGATTTAATTCGCCGATATCTTGCGTCTGTTCATTGTTGGCTTATCACAGAGACTCCATGCGAAGACGCGCGCATAGCAAGAGAAGAACCAACTCACCGACTGCTGAGGTTCGTGTCTAAGAGTCGAGATGAGTGAAGAAGAAGATTCGCAGCAGACAGTCGGACGCACTGTGTCGCTATCAGCACCATAAAGAAACATCCGCCGGTAACACACTTCTACACCCGCGATATAAATGCATCCTCCCTCTGCCTGCCTGCCTGCCTGCCTCTCTCTCTCTCTCTCTCTCTCTCTCTCTCTCTCTCTCTCTCTCTCTGTCTCTGTCTGTCTCTGTCTGTCTGTCTGTCTCTCTCTCCGTCTCTCTCAGTCTCTGTCTCTTTCTGTCTGTCTCTCTGTCTCTCTCTCTCTCTCTCTGCGTATCTCTGTCTCTGTCTCTATTTCGCTCTCTCTGTCTGTCTCTGTATGTCTGTCTGTCTGTCTCTCTCTCTCTTTCTCTGTGTCTATGTCTGTCTGTCTGTCTCTTCGATCGTCGTTTCAACGCGCAGCGGCCACTCTAGAACCTCCTCCTCCTCCGCCACCTACTTCCTCTCTAGCCCCGCTCCTCCGTACTCCTCTGGAAATTCTCCGTCTCTTCAGCAGCTACGCCGATCGACTGACGGACAGAGCGATCGGCAGACGGCGTTATAAGCCCCGCCGCCTGGCCGATGCACGTGCCCTGGAGCGTCGCCCAGGGGCGGTGGCGGATTAAATGACCGCCCCTCGTCGCGGCCCGACCGCGTCCTGCGCTCCGCGAGGGGCGGGGGTGGGGGGTCAAGAAGAGCCCTCGTCCATTTGGAAGGCCTCAGGAACAACGTCGTCGTTAATATTACTACAGTTCTTTGCATTGTGCGCTGGTGAAATTCTAGCCAGACTGGTCGCTGCTTGGGTCGCCCGAGAGGAGGACACTGGATGCCGTCGCGATTTTACTCAGAAGGTGCCACCCACCCACCCGAGTAAATGAACGGGTGCGTTTTTGGCGCCACGGTGGCGCGCAGAGGGAGGCGGTGGCCCTCCGGGGCGTCCACCAGATGGGGGCATCCAAATTGACTTGGCGATTTCTTGCTCAACACTCTTTTTTACATAAAACCCTTTAAAATATCGATTTAACCCCGGGGCATCCACACCAGATACGGCAGATAGTCAAAAATTATAAGAGCCACATTACATTTTGATTTTTTTTATCCACATCAGCTTAGGGCATCCAAATTATTGTATCGGCGACTTTTTCTTGCTCTTTAACACCTAACACCGAGGCTGCGTGCAGGGACATCAGAATTTACTTTACCACGCGACTCCATTATTACAGGAGCGCCTCTGAGTAGAAATATAAGAGGCGCTATATAAATGCTACATTACATCCACCACTCTTTGGCGCGCCACTGCTATAGGCTAGTATTTAAAGTCTCTGCTCCGAATGACTTGTATTGGATTTAACAATGGCGATTACGATTCCACTGTGGAGCGACCATCGACTGATGCCAAGTCCGCTAATAAAATAGCGCTATAGAAGTTCACTGATGTTTTCCTTAATTCTGTGTCTCATTGTCTTTGCTATTATTATTATTATTTGCCGATTTTATTATTATTATTATTATTATTATTATTATTATTATTATTATTATTATTTTTTTATCATATCAGCATTTGTTTCGAGAACGAAAACAAAACATTTTGATAGTGACGCTATAGAAGCTAATTGATTGTAATAAAAGATTTGTTATAATGAAATAATAATAGTAAGGTTTAGAGTGGTTCAGTAGGGTCTGCCCTGTATAAGAACCACTATATTCCACCCATCCATTCATTTACATTATTGTCTTGCTGTGTAATCTCATTCTTTGCCCTCTTGTCCTCCTGTTGGTTTCTTCCTGTATTCTCCTTCTTTGTCTTCTCGTCTTTGCATCTACAAATAACTAGGCCTAAATTTTGCATTACACAATGTCATAAAATTGAATGATGATTGATTGATGATTGATTGATTGCAAAACATTGCCTGCTGCCCAGCCTCTGTTTTTAAGCCATTTTAAATCTCTCAAAACATCTTTCGTTCAAAATGATGTGCAGATCGGCTGCTGAATCGGTTAATGTTAGGGTTAGGGTCAGGATTGAACATGGAATTAGTAAATACAACCTTTTCTGCCTAAGGATCAAAACTTCTGGAACTCAAGGCTTCCGAATTTTCCCTGCTTTACCGGCCTCTGCCTGGTGGTGGTGGTGATGATGATGATGATGACGACGACAAATGCGTGACTTCGCTGCGACCGTATTAGGAAATTCCCCTCGCCTAAAATGCGCGCCACATAAATTATTCATCCGATACGTTTTCCCCGCAGCTGGATTTCTCTCCCGGGTCCTCGAATTTCAAACGGAAGGGTTGAAAGAAAGACTTCCTCGCGGATAACCAACCGACGACCCGCCTGCCTTGTTGCCTTATCGGGAAAAAACGCACCGGAGGCAAAGGAGGAGGAGGAGGAGAAGGAGGAGGAGGAGGCAAAGGAGGAGGATGCCGACGAGGAGGAGGAGGAGGAGGATGCCGATCCGACGCTTTCGTACGTAATTGGCAGCGGCTGGAGCAGCCCCCGGAGGTTTCCGGTCTGGAGAGAGAGAGAGAGAGAGAGAGAGAGAGACAGACAGACAGACAGACAGACAGACAGATAGACAGACAGACAGACAAAGAGACACACAGACAAACAGACAGAGAGAGGAGAGAAAGAGAGAGACAGGCAGGCAGACAGACAAACAGACAGACAGACAGAGAAACAGAGAGAGAGGGGAGAGAAAGAGACATACAGACAGAGAGAGACAGACAGAGAGAAAGAGAGAGATACATACATACATACAGACAGACAGACAGAGAACCGCACGGGGTGAGGGAGTTCATATTGAAACGAAAACCTACATCCTCCTCCTCCTCCTCCTCCTCTTCCTCCTCCTCTTGCCCTTTCCCCATAGGGAGCCGGTTCAAAGCCCCGGAGGCTGCGCAGGAAACTCCGTTTCTGTTCATTTTTCTTCCGAGTACAGGCTGCGACACTCACGCGCACACCCATGCACCAGCGCACGTCTACAGTAAGCAATGCACATCTGTGTATTTTATCCCAGAAACGAGTTCACCACTATGACATTTTAACCAGTGCTAAAATTTTGTTTTATTTTCATACTCCCCACCCCCATCCCCCGCAATTTATACACAGTGATTATAGTCACAAAATGTGAAAAAAAAACCTGAAATTTAATATGTGTGCTGTTTTGGCATTTGTATAGCGCTATTTGTTCTTTTTTGTAGAATCAAAGATAACAGCTGTAGCGGACACAAAGAAGTTGGAATACTACAGAGGGATGCAGTGAATAACAGTGGTTTTCAACACAGAAAAGAAATCTCACTAAACCACTGTAAGAAATCCAGTTATTATAATAATATATTGTTATAAAATGTCCACATCTGTGTTTCGGTCGAACAGCAACACCTAATTGTTAGATTCCCACTCTCTAGCATTGAGGAGGGGGGGGGTCAAATTGTTCTAAATAAGATAGAACAATAGCATACTCTGTCTCAGAGGCGTGCAGACAGTGACTGGTGGGCGCCCGGGGCCAAGTCGATAAAACGGTCGCCGGGTCTATTTTAGCGCCCCCATCGACGAATGGTTGACGAGCAAAAAAAGGTCGCAATCAATTTTGGCGCCCCCATCTGGTCGGCGCCCTGGGCCACCGCCCCACCCTCTGCACGCTACTGCTCTCTCTACGACGGATTTCTACTTGTATACAGTTCTGTTTCTCTGTTTTAGCCCACGTGCAATGAATTACTTAGTCAGAATCCATTGCTGACCGGCAGGGCAGGTCTGACATCTTACTGGCACGTTAAATTTTTTTTGACTGGTTTATAATAATTGATGGTCCTTTTTTTTCGAATTCTTGTTTTCTAATCTTAATTAATTCTTGCGCTATTCGTTCTTGTTACTCTTTTGATTCTTCCGGTTCTTGTTTCCATTTTTATGTTTTTCTTCTTGTTCTTATTCTTGCAGCCTATTCCTAGATTTTGAATTCTTGCTTTTGTTCTTGCTTTTCTTCTTCTTTCTTGTTCTCTTCTTCTTTCTTGTTTCTTCTTCTTGTTCTTATTATTATTATTATTTTTCTTCTTCCTCTTCTTTTATTATTATTATTATTATTATTATTATTATTATTATTATTATTATTATTATTATTATTATAAAATTCGAAGGTTCTAGGTTAGAGAGTGAACTACAGAATTTTCATCATTAGAATAAAGTTTTTAGAGCCAAAGACCATCAAGCAATTGTCTAAAGGGTCACTGAGTAAGTCTACACTTCCGTTGGTTTTGGACTACTACTTGGGAATACTTTTGACCACTGGTGGAAAAAGGAGAGCATACAAGAACAGAACTGTTCAACTAACAATTGGTGCTATTTTCAAGCAACGCGAGGGCCTACGCCCCTCATAAACCCCACTCCAAAATCCACAACAAATCAAACTGCCGTACATTCAGTAATTAATAATTTTGCATTTAGACCGGACGGTGAAAGAAACATACAAGCAGACACACAAACACGCAGACATATTTGCCAGAGTAAAAATCGTCATAAGCCTACGCAGTGGCGTAGCCAGGATTTCCGGAAGGGGAATGGTTTCGATCGTGACCAAACTTTTTAAAAATTTTGACAAGCAAAAAACCTCCTCTAATTTTTGTAGAAGCCGACAAGCAAAAAAGGTCGTCATCTTTCTGACACCTTTACATTCTTTCTATTTTCTATAGCACTTAGAAAAATTGTCGGTCGGCAGCCAGTCAAGGGGGGTTTTGACCCCCAAAATAGCGTCTGAAAATGAAAAATGTATGGAAAAGCATGAAAAAAATTGTCGTCGGCAGCCAAGAGGGATTTTAACCCCAACCCCCCTCCTTGGCTACGCCACTGAGCCTACGGATGTAAAATCTCCGAAAATTCGACACTTTCACTCGATTTCTTTCGTTTCGTCGATAGGAAAAACATGGCTTCGGTTCGTATGGACTGGAAGCTCCGAAAGTTATAGGCTTTTCCCACGAAATGGACACGCAAAAGACAGAAAGAGAAGCTATAAGCCTCTGCTTCTGTCTTCTGTTTTCGGAGAGTTTCTAGCCTTTGGCGTCTTCGCTTGTTTACAGCATGTTCCTTGTCTTCGCCAGATTATTTATTCCTCGAAGCAAGCAGTTGTTGCGCCTACAAATGCTACCAATGGTTGGGTTTCAACATATAGGCGTCAATCCCGTGAGGGTCCTGGGGTCCGGACCCCCCACTAAAACTTGGTTGTGATGGTTCACAATGCATTGGACCCTCACGAAAATCTGAATAGATCTATATATATATTGTACCGTTATATTGTTTTCTCTCTCTCCCTCTCTTTCTGCCTCTGTCTCTGTCTCTCTGTCTCTGTCCATCTCTCTGTGTTTTAGCGTGTGTGTATTATTTTTGCGCCTAAGTTTTAATAGTATTTGTTGTATGCTACAGGCGTGTAACGAGATATGATGAAACCAGACGCAATTTTGGTATCGCAGCCTACGTAATAAGTAAAAGTTTTGCCGATCGAAATCCAAACCCGATGACCGAGCGCGCCAGCTGTACGTCGCCTCCGGGAAAATGTACAGTATATCGGGTTACAGCGTCAAATCTCTCTCTCTCTCTCTCTCTCTCTCTCTCTCTCTCTCTCTCTCTCTCTCTCTCTCTCTCTCTTGTCATTTCCCGCCTTGGGCGACTGCTGAAGGAACGCGCAGAAGAATAGTTACCGGAGCTAATTACAAGTTGCTAGGGGACCTTGGCAACGCCGGAGTTACGCGCACTTGGACCCTCGGGCCCATGGCAACGCGAGGGCGGGGGAGGGAACGAACGAACGCGGAGGGCGTAGATGAGAGAAATGGAGCAGAGCAGCGGTTGCCCTGGTCAGCAGCCCTCTTCTCTCTCTTTGTCTCTATCTATCTATCTATCTATCTATCTATCTATCTATCTATCTATCTATCTATCTATCTATCTATCTATCTATCTATCTATCTATCTATCTATCTATCTATCTATCTATCTATCTATCTATCTATCTATCTATCTATCTATCTATCTATCTATCTATCTATCTATCTATCTATCTATCTATCTATATATCTATCTATCTATATATCTATCTATCTATCTATCTATCTATCTATCTATCTATCTATCTATCTATCTATCTATCTATCTATCTATCTATCTATCTATCTATCTATCTGTCTGTCTATCTCTCTGTCTCTCTTTCTCTGTCTGTCTGTCTGTCTGTCTGTCTGTCTGTCTGTCTCTCTCTCTCTCTCTCTCTCTCTCTCTCTCTCTCTCTCTCTCTCCAGTGAAACCAGACCTGCTCCTGTGAATTGCTACTTTTAGGCCTACTACAGACTGGAACATAGAAAACGTAACAGCAAAGACATGCGAGTGAAAGCAACGGATTCAAGAACTAGAAATAAGACCGAGTTTCGAATTCATTTATATTCAGCTCCAGGCTTGATTCTGTCTATAAACCAGAGGCTGAATAATACAGTTATATATTATATCAGGCTGTTGAGCCATTAAGAGACCAGACCCTGGCATTTCGATTTAACATCCAGAATGATGGACGGATTAGGAAGGTTTTAGGAGCTTAGGCAGTAGAATGCAGAGGGGCGGTGGGGCGGTGGCCCCGGGCGCCGACCAGATGGGAGGGGGCGCCAAAATTGACTCGGCGACCTTTGCTTTTTTGTATCGACTTGGCCCCGGGCGCCCGCCACCCTCTGCACGCCACTGTTAGGCTATCATCATCATCATCATCATCATCATCATCATCATCATCATCATCATCATCATCATCATCATCATCATCATCACCACCACCATCATCATCATCATCCAGTGTTTATTCTAGCCACCTTGACATTGGGGGGAGTTTTACATGTTTGGGGGATATGGTTTGTCTGCCCAAAAACCTTGACGCAACATATAGAAATTTTTTTTGGGGAATTTTCAAAACTTTGGGGGAATGCCCCAAAACAGGCCTAGAATAAATACCTAGGATAAACACATCATCATCATCATCATCATCATCATCATCATCGCCATATTTTACGGTACTTCACTACAGTAGCTAAATCGACTGATATTTCGATAGTGGCGCGAAATCAGTTGATTGCCTGAAATCATAAATCTACTTAGGCCTAAATATATTCCGACGGAACCATTTGCAGCGAGCGCAACATCAAACTCCCTGAATTATTATCTCAGGACTCAATTACTCAGGCACTGAATTTGACTGACATATGCCAAATACGGTCAACTGCGATTAGCTTAACCCCCTTAACCGTGTATTTAACTGTAACTCAATGTAAAATGGACAGATATATCCGGAATCCCCAGTTAAGGGGTTAATTAGACCGTCCTGCGTTACCAGACGAAAGCCACAGACTTCTCGTAATCATCAGCGTCACAACTTAGACGGCTAAGATTATCGTCCACTATTAAAATGACGCGTTCAGACAGGCAAAGCGGCGTAGTGTGAACGTGGCTTCAATACCGCCTTAGCACCCGACTCTCTTGATTGCATGCTTAGTCACTCGATAGAGGGCCAACCGGTAGTAGTAGCCTATACACTGGACATGTCGTGGCATGTCCACCGAACTACTTCTACTACAGGCGACGCTGCCCATAACAACAGCCAGGCCACGCATAGTCGCTGCCTATGGTTTGATATAACGAAGGGTTATCTGCGAGCACTGGTAGGCGTATAGGGACCCGTAACACTAACGAAGGTCAGATTTGCATAAGAAGTTACGGCCATTATTCGCTATGGCCTCTAGGCTGGTAGCAATTTGCGTCGAGGAGTCCCTTGTTTTCGACGGGACATCGTTGTAGCTTTGGAACAAACACCTGATCCACCTGATCTAATTATAATCCAGGTAAATGCAACCGTGATATTCTACGCTTGTATTTTATATCCTGCCGGCAACTGAAGGCTCTTTCATACAGCGTTATTTGGTAAATCAATATATATATATATATATATATATATATATATATATATATATATATATATATATATATATATATACGTACCGCTATAATGTACCAAGCAAATACATACAATTGAGTAGGTCTACGTTTTATCCGAGGTACGTTACATGCAATACGGTAGCGTATCACCGTACATCATAACCGAGTATAAGCAAGTAAGCAAAATCTCGTAAATTTATATAACGCTTTGGAAAGTAGTACCGTAGTAGCTGCTCATTCTCGTGCCTTTAATCTTTCTTGAAAGGGCTACAACTTTATGTGCATATGGATAATAATTATTTTGAATAGGACCTACTTTAATGCCTAATAACTTAATTTGCATGCTGTTAAGCTATCAATTCGTTGCAATTTATGTGACCTACAACCATGGGCGACCACAGAAATTTTTCCAGGAGGGGCAAAACATAATGGTCACGGCTATGCCACATAAATTTTTCCAGGAGGGGGCAAAGCACATCTTAACACAATGGTCACGGTTAATATTTTAGCAAGGTTTTCAAATTTCAATGGGAAATATTGGCATTTTTATTTTCCAGGAGGGGCAAGTGCCCCCTCTTGCCCCAATGTGCGGGCGCCCATGTCTACAACCTCGACAACCACGGACTATGGATTACGAATTATGGACAAATCAAGCGCTTGTAAATAGGCAGACGCATTGGGTAGATCTATAGAAGTCTGGCTTTTACTTACTTACTTATTTTCCTATCTTTTGTTGGACAACTGAGGTATTTCACGATGACAAGCGCAGGAGAAGCTGTATCTGAGGAGGCGGATGAAGAAGACTTCTTCGATCCAGCCCCTCCGCCCATAGAACAAATGGCGATCGTAACCGTGCTGGAAATGGAAGAGGAAAGCATCCACGTCTATTCCGTCTCCAGGGAGTGGTACAACAAGTGGCGGAAGTACGTTGGTCTTCCAGAAAGTTCGGAACATTTGAACACTCGGAGAGGCCATCAGCCCAACGACCCAGACGCCGTCGATAATAGGTCTACATCGACTAAAGGCGATGAAGAGACGTCCAGTGAAGCGAAACATATGCCGAAAGCGCCGTCTGTTGAGACAGGACCTGCTCCGTCACCCGGACCGATAACGATGGACTTGTGCGACGACGACGGCAACATCTACGCCGACGAGAAAATCTGGAAGTGCTGGGTGAGGTGGTACGGAGTGGCCGCGAGCCACGAGCTGGACCGGCGGAACTGGGCTAGCGACGACAAGGACTTCGAGATCTGCGTTCTCAGTCCCTACTGCGGACTGATCGAGAATCCGGTGAAGACCTTCGACGTCGCCGAAGAGTGCGGATACGTCGAGATCCAGCTGCGACAGATCTTCCGGGTACCGCGGCACAGGGGCTCGAGACTGTGGGCGTGCGAGAAGACCCGTCACTCCCGTTTCCAGCCGCTACTGTTCCGCCAGCGAGGCGTCTGCTCATACGAACACGTCGATCCGACCAAGCCCTACATACTCGCCCTCGAGGTGGCCAACCTCGACGGTTCCTGGCCGACGTACGTGCCCGGGAGCCCCAGCGGGTCGTTCGACGCCTACGGGGACCTGGTCGAGGGAGGCCCCGGGTTGCGGTCGTCGCTGTGGGAGACGGGACTGGCGGAGACCCTCGAGACCGTCTACGCCGCCATTTCGAACGAACTGAAGGAGACGGCGACCGGGATCGTCGAGACGGCGAAGTGCGTTACGGCGATCAAGGAGGCGGAACTCGGGTCCGTCAAGCAGGCTCTTCGGGCGAAGATCGACCGGTATGAGGAGGGCTCAGACGGCGACGGAAGCAACGACCCGAAGACTTCGAGACGAAGCGACCGCCCTGGAATCGGAGAGGAAGAGATTCGAAGAGGAAAAGGAGGCTTTCCAGGAGGAAAGACATCTTTTCGCCGAAGAGCTTGTCCGAATGCACACCGTCAACGTTATCCAGGAAACGAGAATCAAGCTTAACATCGGAGGTCACACGTTCGTGACGTCAACGTTCACGCTCACAAAAGATCCGAACTCTATGCTGGCCGCCATGTTTAGCGGTCGCCACGCGCTCAAACAGGAAGAAGACGGCGGATACTTCCTCGATCGGGACGGAACTCACTTCCGGTATGTGCTAAACTATCTCCGCGACGGGAACTTCCGGTCCGGAACGCTTCCTTCCGATCGCAACTTCCTCAGCGAACTGCTTAGCGAGGCGGAGTATTTCCAGATATCCGGATTGATTGCGCTGTTGTCCGACTTGCTTAAAACCAAGGAAGGAGAAGATTTGTCTCCAGAAGGAAACGCCTCCGGACCTGGAAAGGAATTCCCTCCAGCAGATGGAAGTCACGCGAGGATAGGACATACGGTGATCAGGAGATGCTTTCGAAAAACCAGTACACCGCAAAAGACTCAGTCTGTCTCCAATTCGCAGACCTAGTTTTGCTCAAATAAATTTTAATTGCCAGACCAAGATTCTTGATATAAAAAAACTTATCTTCCTAGTAGGCCTAAGCTTCGGATACAACTAAAAATCGACAAAACGAGAAGATAATAATAATAATAATAATAATAATAATAATAATAATAATAATAATAATAATAACATAACAACAATAATAATAATAATAATAATAATAATAATAATAATAATAATAATAATAATAATAATAATAATAATAATAATAATAATAATAATAATAATAATAATAATAATAATAATAATAATAATAATAATAATAATAATAATGGAACAAACCTCGTTCCTCTGACCACCAGAGGGCAGGGTCCAACTGTTTCGCCCGCGGTCGCTAGATGGCGTCGCGGGGATATAAAAAGGGGCACGCGGCCATCTTCTTCCTTGTTCTCGTTGGGTTTGATTCTGGGAGGCTGGTCACACGGGACGCCATTTTGGCCGGGCTCGAGGGGAAACTGATTCCGAAACGTTTAAGGCCGATTGAAATACTAGAAGATTATGATTATGTAGCTGGCGTTTAGTTGAAAGTGTTGTTATTACATGCCAAAAATCTTATGATCGCTTGGCGTTCGTTTTATGACATCGGCGGCATACTTTAGAACCAAGTCCTCGTCCTTCTAAGTGACGAGGCCGAACCACGAGTTTAGGACATTCGGTCATCATCCTGGGGTGTAAAGGGGGCGGCACCCCCTACCGTTTCAATAATAATAATAATAATAATAATAATAATAATAATGTTTTTTAAGTGGTTTAGGAGGCTAAGTAAGCCTGTGTGCAGTGTTTAACCTTGGCCGTTTCCGGGGGGATTGCCCTTTTTCCACGGAAATTTCAGATTCTCCCCGGAAATTTTGGCATACTACATGGACTAACAGCAGCCCCCTAGAAGAATTCCCCACGGCTTTTTCAGTTTCCCCCCGGAGTCCAGGAGTCTATAGATTAAACACTGCCTGTGTGAAAACCACTGATGTAGGCCTAACCATCTGCATTCAATAACCTAGTTTATCGAGATAGCCTTTGAATCCGTTTACTGTTTCAGCGGTCACTCCCACCTCGTCCAAACTGTTCAAAACCGTCAGCGTTAGACATTTTTCGAGTGACTTCCTCACGATTCGTAGCCTATTATATTATCTCACACAAGGCAGACCCTACTGAACCACTTTAAACCCTATTAGGCCTATTACTATTATTTTTAAAAAGTTATTAGGGCCTATGTCGTTGACTCGTTGTCTTTGTCAGAGGCACACTGACAGTGACAGTGTAGTAACCTAAAACATTTCCATGGTCCTTGGATGGTTAATTTTATTGGCCTTTAATCCGCATAGCCTATATTTGGTCTATAGGCTACTTCTATTTCGTCATCTTGTAGGTCAATTAGATTGGTAATAGACGTAGCCCTGAGGGGCAGGAAGTTAGCAGAGTGGTAACGTTCGACGATGGAGCAGAGGGTTCAGGTTGCGAGTTAGAGACCCGCAGGCATGGGCGTAAAACACGGGGGGGACGGTCTCCCAATAATTAGTAACCCAATGTTTTGTGCCTTATGGTCAAATCTGGTAAAATCACTCATTGTGGATGACCTTTTTTTGGGGTGAAAAGGGGTCTGACCCGACTATGTTTATAAACGATTTTCGCCAGGTTTACGCCACTGCCCGCAGGAGCCCTAAGGTCGACTCGGCCTTCATTCGCCATATGACAGTGGCAACTGAGTAACGGATTAATCCGCGAAGTAAACAGGTTGATTGCATGAGTGAGAACACTAGTCCCGTATCATGTAATCACCAGTCGCCTGACTGAGGGCCTTGAAATGGATATCAGCGCCGCACATGTAGAAGCCTTGAAGTTAGTCTTGACAGCTCGAGATGGACTTTACTACTGTTAGATGTAGCTATGGTGTAAATTCGAATGAAAAAAGTGGGAACCTAGACCCTATGCCTTCCCCTTCCTTATGAGAAAATCTGGAGGAGGATTCGAGCCTAGAGACCGCCTAATAGTTTTCTCCTATGGTTGGTAGGTTCTGTAGATAGACCTCCTGAAAACCTCCATCTACAAACTACAATCTATTCAAAATGCATTATAGCCCCGGCCCCGAGCAGTAACCAAATCACCAAAGTTCTGCCATATCTCATCCATACTGAAGTCACTTCACTGACCTAAAATATCCGAACGCACGCAGTACAAGATAATAACGATTAGGGGTCGTCCATAAATTACGTCACGCGAATTTGACACGTTTTTGACCCCTCACCTAACGCGACGTCACAAAACGTCGGACCCTTAAAATATGACGCCACAACGGGCCGACCCCCCATTTTCGTCTTCCGAAAAGTCTTGACAAGCAAAAAAGGCCATCCTTGTATTTTTTTCTCTCGAAAAATCCTGACAAGCAAAAAATAGGTCATAATTGTTATATTTTTTTCATTTCCAAAATCTCTGACAAGCAAAAAAAGGTAAGACTAGCAAAAAAAGGTCAAAGGTCATGACCAAAATTTGTTTTGCATGACGTCACATTTACGGAAACCCCCCCCGTTGTCACACCTCGTCACAAATGGCCTGACCCCTAACCGCGTGACGTAATTTATTGACGGCCCCTTACGTACAGTTCACTTCATTCATCAAAACCTGTTTACCTTCGAAAACTCCTAACGCCTCAGCCTCCTGGCCCACACGATCGTCATCTCATCTCACACTCTAGCGCCCGCTAAATCAGTCACTGACTCGCCTCTCAAAATCTGCAACATACGCTTCACCAGGACTTTGGAACTCAATTCCAGCTTCCCTCCGTTGTCTACAACATGGTCAAACGACAAACTCCACACCCTCAGTTCCTTTAATTCCTCCACTATCTCCTCAAGCCTTTATGTCTAAACTCAAAACCTTCCTAAATTCCCGCTAAATCAGTTCCTGAAAATTTGCAATTTCTCATCTGCACCTGAACTCTGGAACTCGATCCCAGCTTCCTTCGCACACTTGGACACTTTAAAACAATAAAATCTGATTCCTCATTTCCTATAATTCCTATCTCCTCAAGTCTTCAGGTCTAAAAATCCTTCCTGTTTCAAATCATTTCCTAGCTGTAACAACCTAGCCTCACTGCCCTTCGGATATTGACCATTGCCTGGCTGATCCCACACCTTTCCTATGCTATTTTAAGACTGAGCGCCTGAGAATAAGCAGCTACTGTTGTGCTGCTTTCCAAGGCGCTATAGAAATCCACGAGATTTTACTTACTTACTTACTTCCTATTTCAAAAGTCATTTCCTCCATAGCTATAACAGCCCGACCTCATGGATACACTGACCTTTGCCCGGTCGAAAACCACCTTATCTATAGCTATTTCAAGAAAGATTAAGCGCATAAGAATAAGCAGCGTCTACTATTGTACTATTAACCAAAGCGCTATATAAATTTACCAGATTTAACTTACTTATTTATAGACAATCTGGCTTCCAAAATCAAATACGCTGGTCTCCGGTCCTAAATGTAAATAGACTGTGACGCTGTGTCACTTGCTATGATCCGTAAACTAATGGAAGTTGCGTAACTGTTGTGAAATGTTGATTTAAATGAACCAATTATTGGTTTGAAACATTAATTAAAATTTCAGGAAAATTGATTCGTACGAGCGCAGTAAGCAACTGTTTTCGCCGATACATGTGTATTAATTTTGTGCTTTAGACGCAGCTTTTAGTTTTAACTAAAATACGTAGCAAGTGCAGTATTGTGTATGGATTTATAAAAGGCTAGTGTGCGTGAGTGTTAATAATTAATTCAAGTTATTCATATAATAGTAAACTGTCTTACTGTGATTCAAAAGCACTCTATTCCAATTTCTGTTTGTTATAATCACATTTGAGCTAAGGACGGAAATGAACTGATTGAAAACTATCAAACCATTTATACATTAGATTGTGGTCTTTGGAATACAGAGATGCATGATTAAGAAGTAAGAAATAGAGTTGTTAGCTTGACTGTGCAAATTGTTTCTTTAGTACCATGGAAGTGGCACCTTTGGAATTTCAAGAGATGCAGCCTTTATCTGACGACCAAGTCATGAACAATGCAGATGGCTACGTGTGGGCGATCGATGACATGAAACGATTCCAGAGGTTTCTCTGTCTCGGAGTAGAAGGCGGAACCTATTACGTAGAAGAAAAGGAGCTTGCCTTAGACAATGCGAAGTGTATTGTGAGGATCATCAAGGGAAATGAATGGCGGCTGGCCCTCGACCAGCTAGTGAAGTGTAGCCTAGATGGCCGTGCGGCAAAGCAGAACCCAACATTGTTTGCACTCGCCATCTTCTGTCGACAAACCAAGAACAAGGAACTGAAAGTGGCTGCTTACAGGGCCATAAGCGACGTCTGCAGAATTCCCACTCACCTGTTCCAATACCTGGAATTCTGCCAAAAGGCCAGCAAAGATGGAAAAGGCTGGGGCAGGGCTCATAGGAAAGCTGTTGCAAATTGGTACTTGAAACAAACCGAGGATCCGCTAAAGCTGGCCATGCACATCACAAAGTACAGGAATCGATGTGGTTGGACACACAGGGACGTCCTACGCATGTGCCATCCCAAACCCGCGTCCGACTGCATCGGTGCCCTGATAAGATACGCGGTCAAAGGCCTGAGCGAGTCAAAGACCAGCTACTTAAAGGATGACAGCAACGAGTTGGTTAAAAAGGTGTTTGCTTTTCTGGATGCGGTCGAAGCTGTACGCTTGGCAAAAGATTCGACCGAGGTCATTAGACTGGTGGAGGAACATCGACTGGCTCGTGAGCACATCCCAACTCATCTACTGGACGACGCTAAAGTTTGGCAGACTCTGTTGCCGCACATGCCCATGACTGCATTGAATACGAAACCTGAACAAGCTGTCGAAGCTGGAACTGTTGAACGATGGCTCAAGAGAGCTCAGTATCGTGCTGGAGAAGCTCGGAAATGAAGAATACCTGCGACAAGCCCGAATCCACCCATTCAACGTCCTTGTGGCGCTTCATACTTACCAAAAGGGAAAAGGAGAAAGGGGAAAACTCAAATGGCCGGTTAGCAGCTCAGTCGTGAAGGCGCTGGACAATGCCTTTTACAAGTGCTTCAAATTTGTCGAACCCACTAACAAGCGATATTTGTTGGCCGTAGACGTAAGCGGCTCAATGATGGTTCCAGTGCTTGGAAGCCCCGCGATAACAGCAGACTGTGCTTTGGCGGCAATGGCAATGGTCACTCTTCGAACGGAGAGGATTTGCGAAGTCGTCGCATTTTCGCACAGGCTTGTAAACTTGAATCTGAATGCAAACATGGATCTCGAAAACGTAATGAAAACGGTGCAGAGCGTTGCAATGGGCAGCACCGACTGTTCACTTCCAATGACGTGGGCTCAGTCCCAGTCCAAGGAATTCGACGTCTTTATCGTCTACACCGACTCTGAAACGTGGATAGGCCCGACCCATCCTGCACGGGCTCTGCAAGATTACCGCAAGGTGCTCGGTCGACCGGACGCAAAACTGATTGTCGTGGCGATGGCCGCGACTGAATTCTCGATAGCCGATCCAAACGACGGCGGAATGTTGGACATCTGTGGATTTGATTCCGCTGCGCCGGAAGTCATGCGGAATTTTGTTCTAGATCTTATATAGGATAAGATGAAGCAAATACAATGTCCTACCTATACACTTAATGTGAAACTGATGGCGATCTCCAACTCAGATTTGTTTATCGCTAGTTTCCTTTAGTTTTGGGTAGTTTTCTAATATCAAAGTACATTTTAATTTGTATGTTCCAGCACATTGATGTTTAATTAGTTTTAATTACATTTGAAGTTTGTATTTTTATGCAATTTATGATGCACTTAATGACATTGGTTCTTGTTATTCTCTTTTCATTAAACTTCAAACTTCATTAGACTTAAGTTTGGTGATAATCTAGAATTCAGTTTTGTAATTTTAAGAAAGTCCCGCAGAAGTAATCCTTTTGTAAAAGAATTAATTCTGAGATATTTTAAAAGTTTCAGGCAGTAACTGTGCATTTAATCTACAATAAATTGACACATTTTTCCAAATTGTCATTATAAATTGCCACCATATGGAAGTAAACAGTTCTAAGCAAATAAACTAAGAAAAGAAACACACAAATTCAAAAGGAACTTGGCGAACTAATGCTACTGTCATTGTTCATGACAATTTATATAGCGCCGTAACATAGCAAGGGCCAAAGTCAAGGGTGCTTTACAATAAGCGTGGAAACGAGATGTTGAATAGGTGCGTCTTTAACTTGTTCGCAAACTCTCCGAAGGATGTGACGGATGACACGCAGTCCGGCAGTGAATTCCACAGGAGAGGATTTCCGTGCGAGAAAGAGTGGAAATGCAATGAACTACTTGGGATTTTAGTTGAAACCACTTCTTTGGCAATCTCTGTTTCCAAGGTGAATAATTTTCCCATACGTTAACTTCACATTAGAAAACAATTTACTCGGCTGCTTTTGAACAAAATTCCCTGTCCGTACAGTAAATGTCACGTATGGTAATGACGCTAAATCCTTCACATAACCATAACCATTTAAAAGCGTCTTTATTAACTTTTAAGTCTTTAGTTCATCATCATAAAGCTAGAAAGTGGTGTTTTGAGAGTATCTCTAATATTTACCGGTAGTTCATCACTTGAATTTTTGCAGAAAGTTGTCAGAAAATATCAGAAGTCAAGGCAACCTTCACCATTTCTGCCCATCACATTCAGAAGAGTCTCAGAAATATGACAAATCTGTTAAAAAACTGACTCCAATACTAGACCAGAACAAGACATATGAACAGACTGAAGAGAGTCGCATATTTATACAAGTCTTTTCAACTACAACATGCGCTGTTACCAAGAAATCAGCTCTTAACATGAAAAGACTGCATAGAAAATGAAATTGACTTTTCTCAGACTCTGTACAGTGCACATCAATATAACATAATACAGTAAACACAACAAAACGTGTCTAAAATATAAAACATCTTGATTGTATCCATACAGTTTAAAATCTGTTGCGTTGGCACAACTGTAAACACAAATAAATACTGTTAACATAAAGAAAGCACCTTACTTGAAAGTATTTTTGGCATACTTTCCCCATATAAGTATGAATATTGTGGTACATTATGCTTTAATAAATATCGTTTATTTGCAGAACAAGTGGGTAGTATTTTAAAACTACATGTAGTAATCAAATATCTGAAATAATTAAATTGGTCCTCATTTAAATAGTCAATGCTTACACTATGACAGTCCAGATTCTGATTACCAGTAACCAGAATAGGGGCTCATCCATATATTACGTACACAAAAAGGCATATTTTCAATTCCCCCTCCTGTTGCACACACCGTACTTACACAAAGTGTCCAAAATCCAACCCCCTTCCCTCAGTGCACACGTACTATATGGACTGACCCTAATGAGTCAAAATTCTATGACAAACAAAAAAATTCCACACAATTAAGAAAAAAATACAGCAAACCCATCAACACAAACGTGGATAGCAAGGACTCCCGTATAATAGAGACTATATTGTTTGTTTTGACCAGATCGCACACACTTCTGGCTAATAAAGATGCTCTCTATCAATCCTCCACAGTCAATTTTAAATCTGTATGTCACAGATGGACAGATCAAACTGACAACACTAAAACAAACTACAGAAATCTAATTAAAGCCTTTTCTAAAAATATTTTTTCTAAAGTAAGCAACAAAAATGTACAATAGAACTTCGGTATAACGTACTTAGTGATTCGGTCAAATTTAGTACGGTATATCTTAGGTACGTTATATCCAATACAGTAGCGAATCACATGGGATCGTACGTTGTGATACAATGTAACCGAGGCCTCGTTATAACCGAGTCCGTTATAACGATGCTCGACTGTATAAAATCCACTTAAATTGCCAGTTGCAACGTGACTGCTTTCATCAGCAGCAGTATATTCAGCATAAGATACTATTCACTAATCTCTGTAATGAGAACGTGGCATAATGTTCGATCCACGTCTTATAAACAGTGACTCGTCAGTGCAAAATACAGTCAAGCCTGTCTAACGCATGCTGAAGTGATTCTTTAAAAATTGTTGTAAGAAATTAAAACAGTACGAATAACAAGTCAGGGTCATCCTGGCCACATACTGTATTGGCAAAGGAAATTTTCAGGAACCCTTGAAGGCAATTAGACAGTTTACATTCCCTAAACCGCACATATATCTCGCCTACTGCTTTATTAACATGTCGTAGCAGTTTGTCTAATTAACTGTAACTGGACAACTGTTTAATAACAATGGGCTTCTGAGGCCAACAATTTCCAGGACAAAAGTTGCTCATTATCTTCCTGGGATATTGGAATGGCTATAAAAACCTCTTCCAGCACTACAGATTATCTTTGTATTAAGCGGTGCAGCAATTAATAACTGGATTTTACAGTATCAGACTACATGTATATATCAAAGTGAAAATCTGGCCATAAATAATATAGTTACCTTAAACCGGTTCAACAATAAACGTATGAGCATCCTTCACAGGCAAAAGCAGCTCCTGTGATATCACATAAGCAAAACTAATTATCCACAAGTAAGAAACCGTGTGCAAAAGACAACCAACACATTTAAGAAACGAGCACCAATGGAATGAGCTTCAGTTTTGTCACATAGCAAAAATACTCATGACAAAAAAATTATACTACGCTGTGCTTTGCTTTCAGAAATAACAACAACAAATTGCTACACTCTGGTGGTGCATAGATCTCAACATCTCAAAAAGGTTGCATGGTATTAAACACACCGAAAGCCATGCATATATATAGAGAGGTAGCAGCGTGAGCAGGATTGTAGCTCCATTTGTCATTTACCAAAAATTCCTTTTTCTCCTCAAAATAACGATTACAAACAACTGCTCATTGTAAACCTGAGAAAAAATCATTAAAAAGATCAACTAAAAATGTAAATTCGTATTACATTAATTCTTGGATATACTTGGCAGCAAAAGAAGATAATTAAATGTTGTGATATCCTTATTTTAGACTTATGCTTGGAATCCAGAGCTCATGTTCATGTTCAAAGTTCATGGAAAAAATCCAGAAAACTAGTGCTCATGCATACAAAACTAAAAATTGCTGAAACTTTAAAAATCTTTAATATATATATTATATATATGATATAAATATTTCTCATAATTACTTCTAACAGAAACTGTCTTCGATGATTAATCATATTGTAAATAAGCATGTCTGCTGAATAAAAACGTCACAAGAAGCAAATCAAGAAACAAGTACAATATGCTTAAAGCATGACATTAAAGGGCTATATAAATATGTCATGTACTAAAGACAAGAACATGTGCTGATCTTAAATTGTGAAAAATTTACAGAAAGAAAATTGATGCTACTGCCAAGGCCGTCACCAAATTGAGTGACTTAAAGTGCTATTCACCCCAAATCTTAACAATAATACTCGTGACTCTTGGTAAATGAAAATACAAAAAGGTATTTGTTCAAAGCGCACAATTCAAGACTGTTTAAGAATCTTGTTTTGGTGTCCTGCCAATTCCAAGCCAGAAATTAAACACCAACTGTAGCATTTAATAAACATGTCGAGGTTCTTTCGATAAGACAACGCCGAAACCAGCATAAAAACAAGCCAATCTGACCAAATCCAGTCTTTTGAGCAAATAACTCCTTACACACCAAAAACTATCTAGTTAGAATTTCTCTATTTCTGGCCAATAACAGATTATCTTGTTAAAATTTCGAACAATATCTTATCCCTTTTGCATTCACTACTACTACAACTGTTGCTACTACTACTACTGCTGCTTCTACTACAACTGCTGCTTCTAATACAACTGCTGCTTCTACTACTACTGCTGCTTCTACTACTAGTACTATTAAGACAATTTATATAGCTTCATGCACATTGACAGTCAAATTACGCGCGAAATAGATAAATCACAAGATTCTACTCAAATAGTGCTATGGAATTTGTATTCGTTACACCACAACTATGAAACAGTTTTGCACTGGAATATGAAATGAGTTACTTGAGTTGAAGCAGCTCATCAGTTCAAATTGAGTAACTTTTCCAATACGGCATCTTTGACTAAGACAATTAAAATATAACGTGTTCAAATTACTTAAATATAAAAATAAAAAAAGATAATAGAAATGCAAAGACCTCTTGCAAAGCAGTTTAACAGAATACATCAAACCAACGTACGCTCGTAAGTAACACACTAATACATCAATTACCCTAATAAACAGTTTAAATATATTCCACTGCAGAAATAGTTACATCTGTATCAAATATACAGCACAATGTTTATGTATAACAATAATACCTTTGATTTTTAAAATAAAGAGGAAAATGACTATAAAGATGACAACATTTGGACTTGGTCTGAACGGAAACAATAAATAAAGATATGAAGAGACTTCAATCAACAGGTCTTATTCTCATAGCATTAAACTACGTACAATGTAGTGTGGGCTTGTGAATGTGAAATAGGTAAAATAGGTTGACTAATAGAAACTCTACATATTCTCTGTACAAAAAAATAGGGAGCAGATTGGCTCTGACAATTCGTGCTATAAACTGGTAGAGGTTTCAATAAAAATGTCAAAGAATAAAATAAATGGGACTTTGCTCTCGTAATAAAAAGCAAAATAAACACAACAACAACAAAAACAAGAGAATTATTAGAATGTTCACCAGCGAAAAGACTGAACACAGACAGGGTTTTGAGAATATGGATTCACAAGTTTATAAAATGTATCTATAGAAATGTGTACAAAATTATTTGTAATCAAATTACTAATGCATACCTATTAAAAGTAAAGTAAAGATTTCACCCGTAGGCTCAATGCCCGCAGGGTCCGGTGCTGATCCCCGTGTTTTGTAGCCAACAGCCCATAGGTGGCTAAGCCATACATCGGCGGACGGTGGCCAGTCTCTTCCGCCGAACCTATGGTTACTTTCGCAATGTTGCCATTGCTACTCATTTGATGTTACTACCGCCCTCTAGCGATTAAGGCCGAGTCGACCTTAGGGGCTCCTACGGGATTGAACCCGTGTCATCGGCGTGCCTGCCCAGTGATATTACCACTCATCTATCTTCCCGCCCCGCATACCTATTAAACAACCATATTCTTGGCAATAATATGTAGAGGTTTCTGTTTAGTGAGCAAATTTGGATATGAACTTTATCACAAGTCACAGGTTTCATCAATGCCACACTATGACTTATCCACACACTCACAATAATGGAAAAAAAGTACTGCACAATTCATACATTTCCTGCACATATCAATTTACTGATATTATGCCAATGGCCATAGACAAAAAGATAGCCAATAACATATAATTAACAAAGTGACACTGTAGCCATTGTTGATGAACATAATGTAATTGATGCAATGAAACTATGTAATGTAATTGATGCAATGAAACTACATAATGTAATTGATGCAATGAAACTACGTAATTGATGCAATGAAACTACGTAATTTACAATACGGATTACAATTGCAACCTGTGACCGTCAAATCACAATATGATTTCAGAAAACTTTTAACCTAAATTACACTGTCCATCTATAGGCTTTTGAAACAACATTTCCACAAAGTAATATCTAAATAAAATGCATAGTTAGCAGCAAGCCAATCAAAAAATATCTTATTACAAAAAATACTATTCACAGTACGCCATAACAAGTGCGCAAAAGAAACGTTGAAAACTATTTTTTTTGAGGGGGAAGTAATCATCATGCCACAGTTTATTTATTGCCAGACAAACAGTTTACAAGTCCATATATATATATATATATATATATATATATATATATATATATATATATCATTATGCCTATTGTGCAGAGTTGTTCTGCCATTGATTGAAATTGTTACCAACATGACCTAGCACTGTCTTTGATTTCATCAGGGCATGTTAGACCCGACATTGATAATTATTACATTGGCATTTAATTGGCACAGTTGTCAGTTTTAACTGATTACTACTTCAAAAAGTATTTAAGTTTACTATAAGCCTATGCTTACATAACATGACACTTGCAAATGCAGGTGGGAATACGTTGACCACTTAACGGCAGCACAATAAGAATCAGGACCAGAGGCAATTTGAAATATTACGTAATTTCGTAATAAAAATCCTAAAATATAACCAGAAACCAAACACTATCTGTGATGAGTAATACCTTTTGAACGAGCATTTCATAACATGGATTCAATTAACATGTGAGCAAAAACTGAGCCTGAGTGCTCAAGTAAGCAGGTGAAGCTGAGCAAAAAGACCTTCCTGGGGAAGTAAAGTAATTTAGGCAGCCTTTGAAGAGATTGTAACATCGTTCGGACTAGAACAAGTTCTCGTCGTCATTCAATGAACGAGTTTCCAGTGTTGTCTCGTTCTTCGGGACTTTTTTTGAAGGAACTTGGGGCTTGGCAAGAGTTGGCTCAGGAATGTGAGGCTGCACAGAAAAAAACACACAAAAACCACCCAATTACTGTTAGCACTGGAGAAACCTGTGATCACAGGACTAGTAAAAGGCACAAGATAGAGTCAGGTCAGGTTTGCGTCCTCCAGCTGTGTCCACAACACCGCTCCAAAGTTCTCTGTCCTTTGCTATTTCTTCCAAAGTCATTCGATGTCTTCCGTCAGCTTTTCCATTGAGATTCAGCCCTGTCATGTTCAGATCCTCTTCCAATCCATCCATCCATCATCTTTTCGGTCTTCCTTTAGATCTTCTCCCCTCTGGTTTGTAGTTGAAAATTCATTTTGGGTTTCTTATTTCATCCATTCTGAGCATGTGTCCGGTCCATTTCATTCTTCTATTTCCAACTTCTTCATTTGTTATAAGTTCTTTGTAACCAATCCTTTGTATCCAAGATAGTGTGGCAGACCGGAAATATCTTGGTCGGACAGCATCACCATGTGGAGTGGCCTTTCTGGATCCAACCTTCTATGCGAAAACAAAGGAGGCTATTTACTCACTTGCACAGCTGACCATAACACAGTGACAATGGTGCGTGAAATGACAAATGAACTATTAAAACAAATATTGTATGGAAATGATTAAATGACCAAACAAAATCTGGAGGTGATGGCCTAAAATAAAATCGGATTTTACTCTCTTCCATGATAAATGATACTCCGATGGCATACTGCCGCTGCCATCTGCCGCTTAACGCATTCACTGCTGGGCCAAAAAATGATCCAGATGCCGAAAGAAGCACGTGACGCTACACCCAAAGGTACATATCGTATACACCCAAAGGTACATATCGTATACACCCAAAGGTACATATCGTATACACCCAAAGGTACATATCGTATACACTCAAAGGTACATATCGTATAAACCCAAAGGTACATATCGTATAAACCCAAAGGTACATATTGTATACACCCAAAGGTATATATCGTATACTCAACATCTTGGCTGGTGCCAGGACCTCAACTGAGATGCACGATGCATGATAGGGCGGCCAATGTGCTATAGAGCCTAGAAATTCATCAGGTCATTGTAGAAGAAGCAACAAGAACAACATTTACCCGATCTTTATGAGTTCCTCGCCGCACTAGGCAGCTGCCGGCTGGAATCTGCGGGGATTCATCGCCTGTTGCAAGGTTTGCATAATCGGCCTGGCTGGATTTTTCTGGAAGCGCGGAGGCTCTTCGAAGGCTCTCGTCACCGGTCCGCCCTTCGCCGTGTCTCTGTCCGGGCTCTCAAGAGGCGAGGTGCACGGCGTCATGGTAACGGCGCGTACGTGTCGCACCTGACTGCTCGATCGGCCTTTCGAATCGTCCGGCCTAAGCGGCCGCATTGGCATCAGCTGCAACAGATGTCAGAGGTTCAAAGCTAATAATTATCAAAAACAAAAACAGTTTCGGTCTTCAAAACAGTCAATACAGTTTCTTGAAGTCCTCTCAAAATCTTATGAGCATTCAACTGAACACCTCATAGCAATAATCAGATTGTAATTATGGATGCGCATTGAACCAAATGTCATAAGAAGCAAAACAAGATACAAAAACAATATGTTCAGAGCATGTCTTTACCAAAATAATTTTTAAAAAATTATTCTGAAAGAACTGACAAAAAAACTGAAATTGCTATTACAAAGTGACCTAGCAAGTTGTGCACTCATATCATTTTTAGTCCACAAGGTAAAAAACCATAACAAATCAGACCAGGGGTCTCCAAAATATAGCCTGTAGGCTGAATATGGCCAGCCAAGGTCTGTAATCTGGCCCACGGCAAAAAAAGTAACACATGTACTACTGCAATTCTCATCAGTACTACTGTAAATCATCATATTCATCATCATCATCATCATCATCACATCACCACATCACCAAATCTATTCTCCTCTTCCTCCTCCTCCTCCTCCTCATCATCATCATCATGAAACAAGTGCAAATGAGGAACATGTGCAAATACTACTGTACCTACCACCAACCACCACCACCACCACCACCACCACCACCACCACCACCACCACCACCACCACCACCACCACCACCACCACCACCACCACCACCACCACCACCCACCACCACCACACGATGCTCCTCTGCCACAACGACGCTGAACCAGCCAGCTGCCTCCATTAAGTCCTCTCTTGAGCTTTCCTGTAGGCATCAGGTATAGTTGTTTTGCCTTCTAGCATCCCTAGCATGATTGTCTTCTACTGTGCCAAATGTAATTTCCTGTGCTTGTGGCCCGCACTGAGCCTTCAGAAGTCAGCAACATGGCCCCTGACAACAAAACTTTGGAGACCCCTGGATTGGACCGATCCTAACCCCAACTCCAATGAACCAGCCACACTATAAAGTTCCATCAAGTAACCCGATGAGCCTATTTCAAAGTAGATTATACCTCTTGACTTAGCTCGATCACTGGTTCATCCTTTGTATCGGGTCTGCCGAGGGATGAAGTTGAATTTCCCGATATGACTGAATCTCTCTGCGACGACGTGCTTTTACGCTGAGGAGTGTTGCGGGCCGAAACAGAATCGGACGTCAGACCGCCGATGTTGAAAGTCGAAAACGCCCGCATGATAGATTTGGATTCGGCGACCGCCGGCAATAAAGATGGAGTTGCCGGAGTAGAAATTATGTTCGGCGTCAAAGGTCCACTCGTGTTTCGACTGAAATGAAATTTTCTCGGATTGCAAAACCGCGCAGTAAGTGGTCACAAAACTATATAACGAACCCATGTAAGATCAACACCTGGTGATTTACCATCGCTGAGAATAACAAGTATTTTACAGTATCATCTCATACAAGTAAGGTAAAAAAAAGGAAGAGCCAGGCCAAGAAAAAAATGGGTAGACAGCATAAAAGAACATCTGAAAGAAAAACAAATGACAATTGCAGAAGGAAGAAAACTGACATTGGACAGAATGGTCTGCAAATGTCTTCTGACTAGCTGCTGCCACTAATGAGTTGGCAGAGAGCAATTAAGAAGAAGAAGAAGATGATGATATAGTATCATCACCAGGTTATCACTGATGGCCCACAAATGATTATAAGCTCATAAGTTTTGCAGTAATCCTTCACTTTAGACAGCAGTTTGAATGGCAGGAGAGTACAGTTCTGCTAAAATGGCATATATGTAATTGTAAAAGTTGTACTCTGTGTAAAAATGAAGTCAATTATGTATTATTTATCAAGGCAACATAACTTGATTTATGTGACAGATAAGTTACACACAGACTGTGAAATATCAAAATTCATCTGATCACAGAACACATCAAATAATATCACACACAATTAATAAAACACACTCTTTTGGAGTTTGTGAACTATAATAATAATAATAATAATAATAATAATAATAATAATAATAATAATAATAATAAGGAACTGATTATAGTGGTATATAAAAAGTACTGCTAGGACACCAAACAAATATTTTGTATAAACTGTGCAAATATTTTAAAAATCATAATGATAATACCACCAGAATTTGTCAAACTTATGCAAGTCTAAAATATTTGTCTTTTAATGTCTCCATGATATAACTTCAGGAAATTAACAAGAATGGTGACCCACTCATAAACTGTGCATTGACCACCATTCACAGTTTACATATTGTGTGATTACATAACCTCTCCGTTACCTACCGGTATACAAAATTACCAAGATAACAGAATGAAGAATTGATCCTGTAATGATTATTTACAGGCATATAGGACTATGCAAGCGTGACCGAAAAACAATAGTTAAACTAATTTACATGACAAAATCACTTAAATTTATTCAAAATCTTTTATAAGCAAACAAGGCATAGAGATTACAATAATGCGTATAAATGTAAGCAGCGGTTGCACAGCAAACTGTCATGGAAACCATCTCCAAAGCAACCAGAATTTTGGAAAAAATTATAAAGCAACTGCAAGCTTGACTTTGCTCAAAGGGTCCATTCATGCAATCTAAAGGCATACAATCTAATAAGCAGAATATCAGCACTCACTATACAGAAGCAATATCAAGGCAAGCATATACTACCTTTCTCCAGATCATATGTATTCCTCTGGCAGTATTCTGCATTAACTGCATGGCCAATTAACCCCTTAACTGGGGACCCCAGATATATCCGTCCATTTTACATTGAGTTACAGTTAAATACACGGTTAAGGGGTTTTAAACTTATGATAGCAATCATAAAGCCTTCATGATCTCAAAACACTGTTGCTATGACTTTAGCAATGATGAAAAGGCAATGCACAATGCAACAGTCAAAGCTTGATTTATAAAAATATGTGAATATTATGCTTGTAAATATACTCATGCCATATATAAAACAACTACGCCTCTTTGGCCATAATCTAAATTATTATATATTTTTACATATTTATATTATATAAAATATATATTATATAAAATATATATTATATAAAATATATATTATATAAAATATATATTATATAAAATTGATATAATATTATTTATTTATAAAGCTTGAATAAATCGCACAAAATGCGCAATAACAAGAGCTCTGTCTTACACTAAGTGAATGCATTTACAAGGCACAATGCTAACGACTGCAGAAATATAAGACTCACTTTGGCCGCAAATGGACCGGCAATTTAAGCATTCTCTGAGGAGGAAGGGTGTCAGACAACCTAATTCACAAATCACTACATGTATCTACAGAAACTCCATAAAACTATTCACAAACTACAGAAGCAAGAACCCCTCCCAATAATATTCATCATACAGTTTGTAAGCAAGAAAAATAACTGTAAACAAAAGCAAATAAAATTAAGTTACTGTAAAAATTGTACTGTAAAATATTGCAATACGTGCATAAACAGCGTGCACGTATGTCAAGTGTGTATTAACTAATCTAACTGCTCTGTTTTGAAGAATTTGGACTTGACTAGTATTACATCTATAATTGTAAACCTCATGCAATATTGTAATATGAGATAAAGGGCGTAATTCAAGTAATTTGCTACATTTCTACAAATGCTAGTGTCTTGGTTAATTCATTAGCCAAATGCTGCTCCATTATAAATGTTTCCATTGTAACTTTCCCAAGTTAGGTGTCGATCACTTATAATGCCCAAAAAATATGGCCAAGTTTTTTGAACCCTCTCAGTATTATAAATTCTTAATTTGGGAAGATCAGCAGACGTGGATTTATATTGCAAATGAATAAATTAAAACTGGTTTTACACACACACACACACAAACACACACACACATTGCAGCATGATTAATTAAACCTAAATTCAAGACAACACCAGTCTGGGATGTGTAACTGCCATCCTATCTCAAGCATTAGCTTCCTATCTAGGATCCTGGAGAAGGTTTTATCATCCAGCTGCTTCGATGCCTCAAGTCGTATGGTTTACTCCCACACATCAATCTGGCTACCACACATCCAACTCCATTGAAACTCTTCTTGCTCATTTCGTTTCTACCCTGTACAGTGCAACCCCGATCGCTCTGAAGTGACACCATCCCTAGCCACCTACAGTAGAACTTTGCTATAACGGACTCAGCGATAATGAACCCTCGGATATAACATACTGCAATGTACGGTCCTCACGTGATGCACTACCATATTGGATGCGAAAACTAAATTTTACAAACCCGTTAATAAGTACGTTATAACGAAGTCCTACTGTATTTATATAACACAGAAAAAGGATCTCTTGTCTAATGCAAGTGTGTCGTAAAAACATTTAGAAACATTACTCAGTTGAAAATTCCACTAAAGCCATACTTTGTGCAATGCAAATGCAAAATACCTGTTTGATGCGATGTGACGAGATGCAGGCATACTCTGTACGCGCTTTACAGAAGCCATTGGAATAACATCTGGACCATGAGTTTGGTACTCTTCATCAGTCACCTATAACCAAATATTTCAAAACTGACCATGCATATTCACTAATCCCTTTCCCGAATCCATTAAAAAGCCGCCACCATGGCGGCCATTTAGTTTTCTACACAGAAACACATAATTTTAAAATATTTTTACATACTTCGGATTTTGAAACTTCGAAGTTAAGGAAACATTAAAAATCCTAGAATTTAATGACAGCCACAATGGCTTCTCAACAAACAGATCCAATATTAAATCAAAAAAGATTCTTTACCAAATCACAGAAAATCTGGTTACATACAAACCATCAGGCTACAGACATACACTGAAATTTGTCACCTTGATGCCGTATTCGGCTTCTAGAACGTTCTTCATCTGGCTGTATCGCTGTTCAAGATGAGCCTGAAATGGTTGCAGGCTTTCTGGAGCACGGCTTCTATGTATATCCAGAGCCTTTTTCAGCAACAAAAGCTGAAAAAATATCAGGAAGAAATTAAACACAGATGTTGAGACAGACAAGCAGAAAGACAGACAGACAGACAGACAAACAATAGACAGGCAGACAGACAGACAAACAGGCAGACAGACAGACAGACAATAGATAGACAGACAGACAGACAGACAGACAGATAGACAGATAATAGACATACAGACAGACAGAAACTGACAGGCAGACAGACAGACAGATAGACAGATAGAAACAGACAGACAGATAGAAACAGACAGGCAGAAACAGACAGACAGGCAGACAGACAGACAGAAGGAGGCAGAGATTTTTCAAGCCTGCCAAACACCAAAGTTTTGCTTTTCCTGTGGAGTGAGCTTTGAAAGTAAGCAATGTTTGAAAAGTACAACTCCTCTCTGAATAAACAAGGAATTTCAAATACCAATCTGGCAGTTACCTGTTGTTTTGTTCCTTGTCGAAGGCGTGTTATATGCTCTCGTGCTGTTTCGGTCTCACGACTTTTCAGATAATCATTGGTGTAGAATACCTAAAAACATCAAAAGGTCGAGAAAATATTGAGAAATCAAGAAGATAACCAACCACAGAATGTGTCATTGGAATTCATTAAGAAAATCAACAGTAAACTGAACACATGTCAAAACACAATCTTCTACATACTTACTATCAGATGCACTGTATCAACCAAAATAGAAAGTACAAGGGAGAGAGAGAGAGAGAGAGAGAGAGAGAGAGAGAGAGAGAAACTACAAGTGTAAAAAACCCATCATCTACTGAAAACACATCTACTGACAGTTTCATTATTATTATTATTATTATTATTATTATTATTATTATTATTATTATTATTATTATTATTATTATTATTATTATTATTATTATTATTATTATTATTAATTATAATCATCATTATTGTTAATGCATGTTAAGTTAATCGAATGAAGAAGAATCCAAGTGGAGAGCAATTAAATATGTTGTCTTGATAATAATAATAATAATAATAATAATAATAATAATAATAATAATAATAATTAAACGGTAAACAACCTGCCCAAGATCTACAGTCAGATTCAAACCGGCTACCATCTGGACGTATGGCAAGAATCATACTGCCACCCCACTTTGCCCCTTAACCCCACCTTGCCTCTGTTTAAAGTTCTGACAGTTCTGGGCAACACCCCAAGACGTCACTCAAGTAGTCAGCCAGCAATCCATTTATACTGAGACCGTCACCAACATGCAAGGTAAAGATTGAGAGGATCAAAACAATACAATGATATATTCAGAAATGTCAAAGGTGTCACAATACAATGATACATTCAGAAATGTCAAAGGTGTCACAGATCCATGCATATCCTTCAGTTAACTACATGCCCTTTGTCTTCCAAATCCAATGTGTGTGTGTGTGTGTGTGTGTGTGCGCGCGCGCGCACGCGCTCAGTGGTGAACATCATAGCATGACAGTGGCTTAAATCTACAAATTACCCTAGACAAATTACCGCAAACAAATTACTGTAAACAAGTTACCATAAACGAATTAGACAAAAGTAACATAAAAGCCAACCTTGTAGTTGGCAATACCACCATTGACAGCAGCATCTACCACTCCATGTAGCACCATACCCAAAGGATCAACCCTCAGGTTAGGATCGGCCAAGTGCTGATCGATCAAAGAGCGGATCTTCTCATTGGTTTCATCGATCACTTCGATCGCAAGTTCCAGAGGATTAACATCGAAAATATGAGTCGATGTAACAGGAAACCAGTGCAGTATTCCAGGAAATGGATATGACGTAACCAGGTTTGTCCTTTCTAGCCACATATTCTAGGTAAAAAATATGCAAGCAACTTAGGAGAGCATAAAAATTGATTCTCTACAAATATTTTGTGCATATTGTTAAAGTGGCAAATCAATCGAGTCGAGATGTAACTAAGAATTGACAAGAATGAAAAGTATATTTTAATAAGAGGTTTTTTTAACAGCTCCATTCAAGTCCAGAAACCGGAAGCAACGACATCGAAAATACAAGGCAAGAAGATACAATAACTGCCACCTAAGGGCACAATAGGAGTATCCAGAACAATCTCTATGGTCACTGATCTATGCCCACCAGCAAGAAATCTGCTTCTGCCGTTGGCGTCTATTAATAGACAACAATGGTTTCTATGGTTTCTGCCCATCAGTGGGCGGAGCAACCGGACCTTGTTGGTAAACACTGGATACCCCTATAATATACATCAAATCAAGTAAATAAGAAAGTCATAGGCTCTACCAATCATAGAAATAGGCTCATCATATAAACACTTATAATAGAAATAGACCCAACATATAATAGACATAGGCTCATCATATAACACTTATAAATTATAATAGATATATAGAGATAGGCCCAACATTATAGAAATAGGCCCGTCATATAACACTATCTTCACATTCACATATTATCTGGGATACTAAATATAAATCCGTTTACCGCTGCATCTGTAGATGCCTCGTCCTTTTTCCTCGAATATGTAAACTTCTGAACATCGTTTACTTTGTAATACCTTCAAAACACAACATTAAATTACATTATGTAACCTAATGAACAGTTTGTACAGCACTCTTATATACTGTACTCAGAAATGCTGTTTGCATTAAATAGGACTGAATAGAGGTCAAGGTCTCGAGGTGAAAAGAGGTATAGGTCTTGAGGTAAAAAGAGGTATAGGTCTTGAGGTAATATGCAGCCTTGGTGTGACTATTGGTCATTGGTTACTATGCAAAGATGCAAGAGTATAAATAACTATATAACAACTATAAGACACTTTAAGTTAAGGAACAATCATGTAATTATATTTATCAGTTAATATTTCAATCATCAATATCAAATTTCAATTCAATCCATATTACTGCCACCAGAACATGAATGCACGCATTAAAAATATAGTGAAGTGCCAATTAAACAATCAGGTGACCATTTTCTTCGTTATAACATCTTAAAACAATAGATTCCAAGATGATAGACTTGACAAAAGAAAGCTTTTTGCTAGTGCTAGTTGGAAGAGTGGGAGAAGAGAAGAGCTCTGCAATAAGCCCCAAGATATGAACCAAGCATAACAATTACATTAAACCAGTTTCATAATAAATACAAACTCAGTTGCAGTGCTTTCAAAGTAATTTTCATGATAAAATGAAACCAGAAATACAAACAAATGAAGGCTGTGCTCAATAAATGAATTCCTCTCAGTGCAATATGCAACTTTGTGAATACATAGTTTGGTTCACTAAAAACTAAGAACTAAAATCTAGACTTACTTTAGAATTTGGTCGTTCAGCTGCTTTCCCAGCAAGTGGTTTTTCAGTTCGAGTATCGGTGTAACTTTGTTTACCTGAAGATCTAAAATCATAACACTGGTCTACATTTTTAAAAAAAATTTCTGCTGACCTAGGTATTTTTGCTGATTTTACCCAATTGAGAGGTGCTGATTCCAGATATGAAGTCAAAAATTATGCAACACGTCAAATTTTTTTCAAATGAGAATGCTTAATTAAAGGTGTTAAAGTCAAACATAAGGGAAAATAGGAAATTCTGAAGAACCGATAACACGTAATATTTTTTATTCAGCCCAAAAATGAGTCTGTCTTCTAACCAAGAGAGCAATAAGAGCAATAGCTAGTTGCTTAAATTTAAGTTTTGAGAAAGGAATCTTCTTTTTTTGGATGCTCCGGTATAGTTATGGTCAAGTTGTCACGCTGTAAACACCAGCAGTACTTAGTCTGCCATAATGTTCGAATCTGCCTTGATATCTATGGTCTTGATGTCTTGATGGAAGCATTCTCCTTGTTCTTCACTCATAGCTCCAAGATTTGAAGTTCAGAGAGCTATGAAAGAAATGCAACTTGACACTCATGTTTGCTCCCAATCTTGAAAAAGCATCTTGAATTTTTAACTGAAAGGTCATAATTCTCGACTCTTAAGTTGCCAAGTAAAGTCAGTAATCAGGTCGCAAAAAAAGCATCTTGTCTACAACTATAACATCCCATTGATTCAAAAAGTCCTTTGATGTTGATGCAGTATACAAACTCCTCCTCCATATGGAAATGTTTGAAAAGATTCATTCTCTCTGCCATGATACATAAGCGTGGTTCCTGGGGCCAACACTGAACAGATTCTTTTCCTTCAGTCTTGAACCCAGTAACTCTGCTGACGACTTCGGCAGATCTAGGTCTCATATTAGGTCATTAAACTCAGCTTGCTTGAATGTTTGGTGCATTCCAGCGTCAACTAAAGGCCACGAAATCTTAAGTCGGTGTCTGTTGACTGACAAAATTCATCTTCGTAAGAAACTCCCAAAGTAGTGCAAATAGGTACAGGAACTTTGTCACAGTGAGCAACTGGTCTCAGAGCAGAGGGGAGATTTGGGTACTGGATGGAAGATTTTGCCTTTGTGGACATGCCTGAAATATTTACCAGACAGAAGTAGCAGTCATCAACATGCATGGTTTGAGGCTCTCGCCACACCATTGGAACTCCAAAGTTAAGACTTTTCTCTGACCTTTAGTCACATTATGAACTGTCTGAGGCTTTCAACACATGTCCTGCACACTTTATGTGGTGCCCAAGGTTTTCCTGGTCACCAATTTAACTAAATATGCATGCTAAGCTTTATGCACAAATTCAGACACCTATCTCCTTTGTTTAGGTGTTGTAAAGCAACCTCAGATGTAGCAAAATTTGTCAGGATCATTCCTGCACTGCTCACGAAGTGTTCGGGTGCTGGGTGACATATTCCACAGAAAGCTAGTTAGAATAGTTAAATTTACTGCGACTTGTAAGCCTCATGAACGACTGAATGCTGCCGTCGGTTTCACGCTGCTTATATAGGCCTATATCCATAAAATGCTGACGTCTGCAGTTTAAAACTGCCTATTAAACTGTTGTATTATTAAATAGTTATGCCCACTGCATATTAAAATCATATCTTTTGCACATCCTTAACTTTTTGCATATTCAATATAGCTAAAGAATTATAATACATAATGCTACATTATTACAGTAAACAGTAAATCAGTAAACAGCGTTTTGGAAAAACTGGGCGTGATAGGAGAAAATGGGTGTGATTTTGGATTCAGCACACCAAAATACATAAAGATCACATGTTGTCTTCAAGTCAGCAAAATTGACGTAGACCAGTGTAATATATTGTCACTAAACGCATAAAATTCAACAACTGCTATCTTCAACTCTTCAAACTTTATCAACACCATTTAGTTCCATCATGTTGACACACTCCCTGTTGTCACACAGCACCAAAAATCCTGTGAATGAGGCCTTAGTTGAAGTAATCGCTCAAGTGCATAGAAAATTTCTTAAAACAATAAAAACTACCCTAATCTATGCTGACTTCCAATTCCAAAACCTGTTTACAAGACTACAAAGATCAGATTATATGCAAATTTAGAAAAATGCATAATAAAAGTTGCAGACTGACAGACAGACACACACAGACACACACATCAGATGAACTGTGAATTCAAAATTACTTTTACATAAAACTGCATAACCAAAAGAACAAACAATGAAAAAAGTGCAGTAAACTTACACTGATTGGGCTGCTTTTTGATATCCTCACTTGGAGGGCTTAATGTTTTCAGTATCTGAAATACAGTTACATATAAAAATAAAGAAAAATACAAAATTACCTTGTCAGCAGTATTACATATAGATTGTTTTCCATTCTTTTTTTGATGACTGCTATTTTATTTATTTTTATTGGACTCTCATAATGTGCCCTTGCTCCTGAATTTTGGTAATATGGCACACAAGAAATTGTCAGTTTAATAATAATAATAATAATAATAATAATAATAATAATAAAAATACATATCTCACAGGCAACATACGCATTACGCAACCAAGATTCAAAGTAAAACCAACTTCAGGGCAGCAAGTTGGAATGCAACGAAACCTGGAATCACCTGTGCATTCGGAAATTGATTTTGAAGACGTGCAGTGAAGTCGGAAAGCCGTTCGTACTCCTTTCCACGATAGATGTAAACGCGGTTCTGTACAAAACAAATACGATACGCAATTGGGTATGAAAGTTAAGCAGAAAGTAGAACTAAAAGTTCATAACATCAAAGAAAATAATTAACCATGCACTTTTATAGCACCATTTCTAATACCCATGATTTATAAACCAACAGGCCAGTTCTGAAAGCAGTTCTTTGTTCGACAGGTAGCCTGTGCAAATTTTTTAGAATGGGTCTGATGTGGTCATGTTTGTGAGTTCTAGCCACGGTCCTATCAATAGTGTTCTGAATTCTTTGAAGCTTTGAAGAACAAAAAGATATTTACATAGAGTGCACGTTACTCTCCAACTACAGTTATGATTTTTCAATGTCATAGAATTGTAGTTTTCTACATAGATTCTATTTCTAAATGTGTCTGCTTTATTAACCCTTAATCACCACATTATTTCTAACTACTTGCAATTGTAACCAAGTATACTCGGTTCTGGTGTTTTAGGGTTAAGATCATTGCCGAGAAGAAAATTTACATTCGAGAATTCAGGTAACTATTGATTTCTTTGGTTAGAGGCATGTCTGACCTTTCTGAATTCTTACAACAATTGCAAGCTGGAATTTCCTTGAAATTAGAACAATTTAAATATAAAATGTTACCTGTAGAAATGATGGAAATCCTACTCCATAGTATCCAACACGGAAATATTCTGGCTCCGGACGAACTTTAGTCATAATGGAATCATAAAGTTCCGCTTGCTTCCTCTGTTAATGAAGCACAAATTACCAATGCAGTTTAAATATAAGCCTTCAAAATATACACAAACAAAATAAGATATATAATGTAAGGGTGCTTCTTGGCATAAAAATTATATAAAAATAATTAGCATAGAATATAATAAAAATGGAGCTATAAAACATAGACACAATATAAAAGGGGCATCATCTTATGGACAGTTGTAGAGTTGAATTTGTAGTGCTGGAGGCAGACAAACTGATTTTTAGTTTTAAAAGTGTAATAAAGTTTGTGTATATATCTACGACTCGTTGTGCATATGTGGAGGGTTCTTTGACTGAAAGCAGGGAAGGTGCTTATAAATAAAATAAGATATAGAAACTGAATCAAAAGAACACACAAAACAGAGCCAAATCAACCAAAATAACTAAAAAAAATAGAAATAATTACACTCTCCTCAAAACCCATGTATTAATATGTTGTGATATGTTGTCTATCGATGACTTTCTTACTTATCTTGTATCTAGATTTAGAGTCTTTGACTGGACTATGGCTCTTCCGTTTTGGCTGTTGCTGATTATGGACCTTTGCGAGAATAAAATCTTTTAAATCAACAAAATCTTATAATTTAATACAACACCACGCTCCGAGCCTCTAAAACAATATAATGCGCAAAATTTTGCAAGCAAAATACTTACCAGAATAACTGACAGACGAAGGTAATCAAAAGTCTGAGTCTCATACTGAACTGCCAGCTCTTTGCAAACTTCAATGCCTTTCTCCCACATCTAACACATGCCAACATATCAAACGTCACAATATCCTCAACATTATATAAATATAAATAAATAAATTATCCTATAGGGTTGGTCAGAAATACTGGACTCTCTCTCTCTCTCTCTCTCTCTCTCTCTCTCTCTCTCCTATTACCTCGCACTTCTACTCTAAAGCCAGGAGTGACTCCAAGTATACACATAGGGAGCACTATGTAAGTTCCATATTAAAGTAAGTAAGTAAAGTCCTCCCCAAGCTCTCAAGGCTAACCTCAAGGTTCCCAGGGTGGTGCTGATCACCGTTTCAAGTACCGTATTACATTACAATAAATCCTTTTCAGTGCAAATATTTTGCACTTTCTTTAAATGGCACTGGTAATGCATGTAACCAAATTACACAACTTTACATAAGCAGAAAAGATCTGAAATAAGTGCAATTAGTTGCCCTCAGAGCACGTAGCTTTACTGACAAATATTGCATCAGCACTTCCAAATTATTACAAGTACCGGTAAGTGGACAAGACCAATTTTTACCGGTATATACTGTATATAAGGCCACAATTACACATATATGCATACCGGCTGACTGGCCACCAAAGTCTCTGTCAATTTTTGTAAAATTAGTTTAGAATTAGAAGGTACAAAAAATAATTGTGTCCTGATACATGAAGTACAAACTGTAAGAACAATACAATACAAGCAAAAACAGTTCAACCCTAATTAGAATTAATTCATTTGATAAATACAGATTCCACAGTAAAACCCTGCTAAGACAGATTCGTATAACATGAACACTCAGTTAATGCCGACCATTTTTTCAAGACTCAGCAGGTTTCTTCCAACTTGGCCACCGCAGGCATTATAACCCTGATCCCCTGCAGTCCGTGTTAACCCTTTTGCCATGGCAAGCTCTATAACCAATGTGCTACGAAACCAAATATTGGTCTTACGTTGTGAAAGGGTTAATAGGACTAAACTGTGTTCATTTAATTTTCAGACAGCAACTCAGAATTCCATTGTTACAAACTGACCTTTCCTTGATCAAAGTAACTGATGATGTCGTAATATATTCTTTCCTTCAGGCTGCGATGCAATGTCTCTTCGGGGTACTTACTGCTCATCAGATATGGAAGTATAGTGCTGTTTGACCACTGAAAACAATAAAAGCTCTGCGTAAACCTGACGTCAAACATCGTTTTAAAAATTGCATACAAATCACAAAAACACTGCCTTTGCCAAATGTTTCCAGATTTGACACGATCACAAAGATTGAAAATTAGCAAGAATGCAGAGTAAAAGACTGAGCAATAGGTTGTTCATTCCTCAAAGAGTTTCCAGCTTAAATGCAACTTCTGGTGACCTAATTTGTTTCTTAGTTCTTTCTTGAGCACAAGAGTGTCGGGTACATTGCCAAGCCAGTTTCATCGCACAATGTCCATCATTAGAATTTGACCGAGCTTCTATGAGATCATTGATTAGATGAATTCTCATTCCGCCCAATATCACTGTGTGATATGACAAAAGTAGATCACAGTAGACACGTAGATAATTAGAAATGATAACAACCCAGTTTTAACCACAAAACATAATTCTTATGCTTACCACTTACACGCATGTATTCAACCAGTGTTTCTCAAATTTTTTCAAACAGAAAACCCATAGAAATTCAAATATTATGTTAAAAAACTATTCTGTTCTATGCTAGTCACCCCACCCACCCCCAATGAAAAGCCATCTTGTACCCCAGGGGTTGTGCACTCGGCATTAGACCCAAATACAAGCATCAATGTACAAAGCAAAAGCTTAAAGAGTACAAGATTCCCAAGAAAATCTAGAACAAAAATTTCAAAATAAAATTTTGAAGAATTTCAAGAATCTAAAAATAATCAACTGAGAGAATTCCGCCATCTGTGGGGCAAATCTGCTCGCAACTGGGCCTCACCTGAAGATGCTTGGCATAAATGATAAGGGTGAAGGCAGCCTCCGTATAGTTCTCCGCTTCTACGTGAAGCTGACAGAGTTTGTGCAGATACTGAAGATACAGTTCACGACGGCCAATGTCATGGTAGAAATTCTTAACATGAAACAAACCAGTCAAACTCACTGTAACTAAACATATGCATCACATCAAAGAAATGCCATGATCAAAAATCTAAATGATAAATAGCTGTCTTAGGCCTAAAAACAGTCCAAAATCGTTAAGAAACTGAAAATATCACTACCAGTATGCATAGCATCAAATTAGACAAGCCACTTAAATCATATTGGCCTACTTGGCATTGTGTGCGACCGGTTCCCACCAGAACACCTAAGTTAATCAATGTTAAACACGGTTAGTACTTGGATGGGTGACCATCCTGGGATCTAGTTGTGGTGCAGGCGGCCAACCAAGCCGTTCATTGCTTATGCGTCAAATAATTGGCAGCAGAGTTAAGCTGTGAAGGTAAAACGTGGGTCCAAGAAAGCAATGGCAAACTACTCTAGATTGATGTCATAAGCCACCTGCATAACTGCCTGTCTAGTGCACAGAGATCAGTGCACTGGACCCTATGCTCGTTCGAGTATGGGACTACCTTTACCTTTACTAAAATCATACAACCACATCTTAGAGCTTTCAACTACATTTTTTCTTCTCAATAAGACAATTATGTGGGAGTGTGGTACTACAGTTGTTAATAAGCTGACCAGTCAGTAATGGGGTCTGGATTCAAGCTTTGGTTATAAGAGTGCTTACTCTGCAGATTTCTCAGTGAACCTGGAGGCAACCCCATGGATACTGAAATGGTCATCTCGAAACAATAGTTATGAATATTTGAAATATATATATGTCTACAAATTCAAAACTACCCGGTATGTCAATTTTAAAGATTTTGACTTAGCAAATGATTTACTGTGGATTAAATGCACAATGACTCAGTCACAGCAAACAGAAGATGGCAGAAGTGGCTACAAGCCGGGCAGGAAATGGTTAAACTTCCATAGCAGCCCCTAAGGTTGACTCAGCCATACTCGCTAGACTCTGAGTAAGGTATAGATATGAAAAATTCGGAAGAATGATGAAACGAATTATATCAACATTTTCTTGTGTCTCCATCTTCATTGCGTCAAACCGATGACGCAACCGATATTGACAATACTAGAATTGTCAATATATTCTGTCTAAATTTTTGTCTAGGGGTTCGAAATGCCACAAAAAATGGTGAGCCATTTGAGTCGACACAATACAAAGTGTTTCACAAATCTATTCTCTATCAAATGTCTACAAATTCGTAATAATAGGGCTCTCTCTCGAGAGAGAGCTGGTTTCTTGTATCACACATTTTATAGACCACAAATATATTATAAAATTGATAACCTGCTTGACATTAGACTATAGAAGGAGTACAGTAGGTGGCTAGAGGGCAGTTATAACATCAAATTAAGAAGAAGCGTTTGCTGCGAAGTAAAGCGCTTGGGCCTAGACGTTTGGCTGGCAAACCTACTCTAGTTAATGGTGTATGCCACCCGCGTTGCTGTAACCCTAAGTAACCGGAGATCAGCACCGGCCCAAAATGCTCGAATCAGGGCATGGGAAAACTTTAGATTTACTCACCAACAGGCTAACTGTACAGCTCATCTTGTTGTCCAAGTTGTCCTCCTTGACAACATCTCGATACTCGAGAAGGAGTTGCATCAGCTGCTTGATCGTGTCAACGAACTTCAAGCCCATGTCTCGCATCGTCACGTGTTGTTCGCATTTCTCTTTTACTCTAAGAAAAATGGAAGCCACAACTTGGATAAGAAATCGATTCAAAAAATACAAACACATCGGATTAACCTCTTAACTGCCAAGTGCCAGAAAAATCCGGCACAAAGAAAATACTGTTGACGCCATGGAACGGAGTTCTTCGGCACATTTCCATCGACAAGCTTGTAATGCCTGGTGGTCTAGAATTATTACTGCATGGCGCCAAAGGGTTAACATCAAGGAAATTACTATCTTCAGTCTGTCTCCACGAAAAAATTCAGACCCTCAGTTCTGCTTAAAAATGTCGACAATTCAAACAAGGCCTTCAGCATCGCATCAAATTGATATCACCAGTCATAACCACCGTTACATGTAAAGTTGACTGACCAATCTCATCGAATGGATATTAATGTCACAGAACACAGAACAAGCATTATAATCCACTAATAACTAAGAGAAGCAAAATATCACGATGCAACTGTTTTATTTATTTAGCTTCTCACTTAGCTTCCAAAACAGACTTCCTGTGATACATAACTAAAAATGATTTAATTAACCCCTTAACTGTGTTTTTTACTGTAACTCAATGTAAAATGGACGGATATATCAGGGATCCCCAGTTAAGGGGTTAAGAAACATGTTATATTAACATGGGAGGCCATTTTACACAGAATACTTGTATAGAAACTATAACTGATGGAATATATTGATGATACTATCAAGGAGACTTACATATCATAGAACAACTCTTGGTAATCTTTATCTCCATGATTTGCTCCTACCAATTCGTCGAGCTTAGTTATCACTTCCTGCTCAAACTATAAGCATAACAATATTGAAACGTTGCTTTTCAAAAAATAAAAATAAAAATAAAAATATTCATAAAATTCAATTTAGAGAATAAGTGTAGAAACAGATCTAATGACCATCACAAGAAATTACTACCTTCAGTCATTTCTATGATTTGCTTCAACCTAGTTATCAAGTTTCTTTATTACTTTCAGCTCAAGCTAGAAGCACAGCAATATTAAAAAAGATCAGAGGAGTGACATCAATCGGATTTGACTGTATTTGTCTAAACCATAACCTGAAATAGATCTTAGGTGTTCTGTAAGTACAGAGTACAATCAAATCTAAATCAAAGTCAACGGCAGCTGCAATCAGTGCATTGCTGTGACATGCTTCACAAAATACAACAATGCAACAAGTCTAACAAAGTACGTGTTACAATTACGTAAACCTGTGAACGACAAAAGTTTATCGAACAAATTAACAAAAAACAGAACCAAATATGCCAAAATCTAGATCACAGCACAGCAAAATAAAGCAATCAAACTAATTATGTAATCAGACAGACAAGTTGCAAAACAAGAGACAGATTTTTTTTAAAAAGACAATGTATCTTTACAGATTCCTGTAGCTCTACTGAGTCTACTCAAATGAACAAGCTGCTAAAGTACCTTATTAAAATTTCGAACGTGCTGCTTTGAGTTCGGTTTTAGACTCATGAATTCACACAGCATCATGTCAAAAAATAAGGGGATCGTATGACGTCGAAGTTCTACATCAAAGATATAAAAAAAATTATACAACAAATCAATCAACAAAACTGTTAAATTTTCAAACTATAAATTCCAAAATGAGACTTCCAAGTTCTCTGATCTGCCATTCAATTTGGTACAATGTTCTTCCTTGGATCCCCTTATAGCCACAGCTATTGTTGCCATTCACTTTACTTTCTGCTCAAGCTAGAAGCACAGCAATATTAAAAAAGATCAGAGGAGTGACATCAATAAGATTTGACTGTATTTGTCTAAACATCCACCTTTGTTTATTCCGCAATAGTTCTTCTGTTGTCACCAGCATTTTAAAATATTACTAAACAACTAAGACATTTCTCATAAATTTAGTCATGAAGGCATGGCATTACTAAAATGGTAGGAGATTCTTCAATTAATTTTTGTCACTTTGCCACGAATTCGAATATATTTATTCGAGTCACTGCTTTAAGAAGTTTATCCGTACCTGGTTCCGGAATCAAAGTCATCTCCAAGATAAGACCAACAATTTCTGGAATGAATTCAATCTTGTGTGGTCCTGTCAAAAGAAAATCACACCGTCAGCTATACAACCATCATGTTTAACCCTTTTGTCACGGCATTCCATATAAACAATATGCTATGAAGCTGAAATATTGACCTCATGGGGTCAAATTCAAAACACGTAATTCAAATGCCAAGTCATCTATGTACTTAACAAATAGACTTAACCTAGTAAATGCTTTTATTTAACTTTTTCTTATTCAGCTTTAATGGGACGATGGTGCTTCGTACAGAGAGATCAGCTTCTCAATGTAATGCTATAAAACACCTAAGAAGACATTCAAAACCTCTGTGTTCAATAATATTCTGTATGTTTCTTAATCTGAAAAGAAGCAGGGCTGACGCACAGAGTACTTGGTACTTGTACTCGAGTTGTACTTGAGTACAAATTTTCTGTACTTGTACTTGGAGGCCAAGTACTTGTACTTGTACTCGAAGTTTTTAGAATGCATGTACTTGTATTTGTACTTGTACTTGGAGGCCAGGTACTTGTACTTGAAGTACTGTGTACTTGCTACATCTCTGCTGATGCACTTTAAACTTCAGTCTACTAGGATGATGCTGGTGCTAAATTTGGGACTCACTGGTCTAAATCAATGATCAAGTTTACGTGAATTCTGCTGTAAAATGCTAAAACCCTTACCTAAATTGAACCACAATGATCGGATTTCAAAGCCACCTTCTCTACGCATGTCTTTGTATCTGACAAACAAAACCAGTCATTAAGCCAACAGGCAGCAATGCATTAATCGGAAAAATATAGAGAAACATCTAGAAGATTCCCTGCTGCACAATATTTTCAACCTAGGAACACAACCAGGACTCGCTTCAAAACAGATTCGATAGAGAGAACGATTATATCACTAGCAAGTCTGTAGAATTCCTACACATGAGAATATAATAATAATAATGATTAGATGAGTCACTACAGCCTAATCTCATCTAATACACAATTATATTTATAATCATGATTCAGGAAGTTACATTATTTATTACTTACTTAAACAATTAATTAATGCTGTGTGAATAACAAGCATCCGACATCCGATTTTATTCCATCCGAACAACAACCAAGTTCAAAACATCATATATGTCTAGTCCCATTCCCATGTCTCCCAAGATATCATCTATCCCAGGGGTTGGAAACCTATGGCCCACATCCGGCCCGCTAGTGAGTTTGACCCAGTCCTCTGGTCCCCACTTTGCAAAAAATGGTCATCACCTCTTTTTTAAGTATGTCAAGCAAAAAGGGTCATTACTCATTTTTCACACTTGATATATATATTTTTTACTTTTTGCAACACAAACTTTCTAAAATTATAAACTCTAAACTTGCTTAGGGCCTGTCAAAAAATTATTTTAATTACACGGCCCTCAGACAGAAAAATGTTTAATTACATGGCCCCCTCAGACAGACACTACCATAGCAATTTGGTCTTCGGTGTCCAAAAGGTTGCCAACCCCTGATCTACCCGATTCATTATAATTTTAGTACAGATTCATTAAATGGTAAAGAGGCTAAAGCAGGATTTCTCATATGTTGTGAATGTATAAGGTCTGCAAACTGAATTCAGTCATCATATAACCAAAGAAAGATGATCAGGTCAGATCAGGTCTTCGTCCTCCAGCTGTGTCCAGCTATCGATTTCTCCGTGACATCCCTCCAAAGTTCTCTGTCCTTTGCTATTTCTTCCAAAGTCATTCAGCGTCTTCCATCAGTTTTTCCATTGAGATTCAGCCCTACCACGTGCAGATCCTCATCCAATCCGTCCACCCATCGTCTTTTCGGTCTTCCTTTAGATCTTCTCCCCTCTGGCTTGTAGTTGAAAATTCGTTTTGGGTTTCTTATTTCTTCCATTCTGAGTATATGTGTCCAGTCCATTTCATTCTTTTCTTTCTGATGACTTCCATGATGCACGGTTGCAGTGTTAATTATTCACTGTAATAAGTAGTTAATATAAAAAAACAGTAGAAAGTACAAATCATAATATAACAGTAAAACAATGAACAAAGAAAGACAACAACACTGGTTACCTGCTCAGTATTTTGCTGCGTTTCACTTCTGAGAAAAGTTCCAACTGAAGCGGCCTCTGCGTAAGAAAGGCTATCATGCTGAAGAAAATCCGCCGCCAAATCTTTTTGCAAAAACATTTGAAAAAAAAACACAGAACCGTCAACAAAAAACAAGAGGCACAATAAAGAAATAATCACAAGAAATGCACTCTACCACAAAACTATCCAAGAGTAAATATAAATAAATAAATATATATATATATATATATTTATTTATTTATATATATATGCTGAACCACTCAGGTTGAGCACTAGAAGTAGAAACAACCAAAAAGTTGCTACCATGGCAGTAGCATGAACCTTAGGCCTGGTAAAAAGCATGCCAACAGACTAAGTCATTAGACTGTGTCACCTACATAACTGGTACAAGATACAATTTTTACCGCTGAAATAGAGTACCTGTGACTGTATATCCAATATTTAATCTAATCTAACTTCTATAGCACCACTTCATAACGCATAGAAACATCAGACGCCAGCACACCAAATCAAAATCATTTGATTTGGAGGTCAAATCCAGGTTATCCGGACAGACAGCCAGGTGACAGTCCAATCTGCCTGTTATATACTAAAATTGGCAGTACACTGCGTGTTATACAAGTTAAAATATGGCATTTCATAACACAGAGATGGTACGACTATTTTTATACAACCTTAGCTAATTTCACTCTTAAAAAAGCATCAAGAGCATCAGAGAAATATAATTTTGGGAAAAACCAAGTGCAGTAGCATTGCAACTCACCTCAAAGAAAAATGGATTCTTGTACTTTGACTCAATTATTGTCGAGAAATATTTCAGTGCTTTAAGAAAAACCCTAAAAACTCACCAACAAGCAGATTAATCAAAATACATTTTAAACGGTACCCCGACATTTGCACGCTCGACATTTGCGCGATGACAAATGCGCTAACGTAAAATCGACAAATGCGCGCCGACATAAGCGTGTATTTCGAGCGAAACATGACTGTGCTCCAATATAAAATTGCGCTATAAATTAAAAGTTATCCATGCTTTAGTAACCATGGTCCTAATCATAACACAAAATCTAACTCTAACCCCAATTATATCAACAAATATCGCGCAAGTGTCGGTCATGCAAATGACGGGTCACGATTTCAAACACCAGCTAAACACACAAATTGATGTGTCTAAAACATCACGAATAGACAAAAACTCCGACATTCATCCTTCAAACATAAATTGCAGAACAGATTCACAAGTAAATTCATCACAGGTTTCAGCAATGACAGCTACATTGCTTTTATTAAGATATTCTAAAATGGCCAGACAGAATGCTAGAATTAATTCTCACTAAGGACATTACAACTGAACAGTCTATTCAAACATTACCAGAAGACTACAGAATTAAATTTGTATCTAAAAAAACTCATTCATTTGTATGCTGATGCATTTTCAGGGTTTCTCTTAACCCCTTAACTGGGTGCCCCGAGTAACGCTCGTCCATTTTACATTGAGTTACAAATAGTTGCCCAGTTAAGAGGTTAAAGCACTGAATTCCATATATAATGATCACAAACCAATTCTGGAGCATAATCATCTCGTTCCAATCAGCCTGGTAGACATTTCTGCGAACCAAGTCTTCGATCACCATTAGTATCTCCATCAAGAAATCATTTAAATCAGTCATCGTTTCAAACTGGAGTATGTAAAGCTCATAATGACGCTCCGTCATCTGTCTCAAAATCGATGTAAAAACTGCCACAGCGTTATCCTAAAAGAAACAAAATTTGAAGCAAAGAGATTAAATATACTTGTGTCATAAAATCAACAAAACAAAAAAGTCAACAGCTGAAGCAAAAGGCTACATCACAAATGACACACTTTAGCAAAATCATAAAGCTAAAGTTTACCACAAACTCATAAAGCTTGGGGATTCGTACCAAAAAGTCCCTGAGTGTCCACAAGGTACAGGCAACTTTCCACTGTTTTCAGCTAATAATGGCAATTGTCAGGCAAAATACTAAATAGATTACCTAAGCAAAAATTATACAGCTAAAGGCAAATAGGTGCTCTGCACACCTCAGACATCCATACAAAATGTTCCTTAGTGTGCAACTTAGTGCTGTAAAACTTTTGCTTTCAATGGCGTCAGTTAATGAAATTCTAGCTCCTTGTCTCGCCATTAAAAATAGCATGAATAATAAGTAATAGAATAATTATCTGACAAAGACACCACATCTTCTACACAGTATCCTTAGAAGAACATCCTTATTAGATATCCTTAACACGTTGAACGCTGGGGACGTCAATTGACGTCCTTACTTTGGTACTTGCAGGGCACTGGGGGCGTCACATGACATCCTCTGTTCAATGCATCTGAAGCCAGGGAGCGCGTATAACGGCCGCGCCTGGCAAAGAAAATGTGCCGTGGTCAACGTGCTAAAAGACGCAAACAAATTGGCAATACATACAACAAGTGCCATTCCATTTTCCATCATAAATATCACTGTCTGAATGATGACACGTAACATCGAGAAGCTAATTGTCTTCAGATCTTCGTGGGTATCACCCTAAACGCAGCAAAAGTAAAAGAATCATGACATTAACCCTTTGAGTTGAAAACCGTTGAACCTTAGCTTCCCTAGCCTAATCGCTAGGGAAGCTAAAGTTCGAAGGGTTAAATACAACTGAAGAAAGGTCACTTTTTACATATGACAGGTATCGGTTTACATCCTAGAGGAAGTCAAAGTCAGGCCCATCTTTACGTGTTAAAAATCGGGCACAGTGCCTGGGGCCCCGCGCACCTTAGGGGCCCTGCGCAAACTTTTTTCTGCTTGTCAGTTGTCAACACCCAAACACGTTTGGAAATGACTTTTTTGCTTGTCAACATTTGATCTTCACATCTAGGGCCCCGCAGGCCGCCAGGTGCCTGGGCCCCGCACAAGTATAAGATGAGCCTGGTCAAAGTAATGCCATTTTAGTGTCTAAGCAAGTCAAAGAGACTCCTCTACAGCCTCCGTGATAGAATGTGACCTATAACTATCATAAGAACTGCATACCAAACAAATTCTTCTAAAAATGCTGTATATTTTACAATAAAAGCAAATAAAAATCATTTTCAAATTTAAAGTTCAATGTTATCTTTTAGGTCTCACTGAAAATCAATCCCTCTGTAGTACATCCTCATTATCTGAATCCAACCTAAGTAGGAATGATCATGGATAGTCAACCATGAATAGACACAATTGTCAGCTATAATCCTTTAATCCTTATTCCTGAGTGACCAATGACAGTTACCCTACTAGATTATTAAAAATGGCACTAAAAAGCTGCCTGACTGAATGAGTAAAGTAAAAATTGAATCAGAACTCATGTTACAAAAATGCTGAAAGCATACACAGCACAGCAGAAGAGAATACTCAGAATACTCAAAGAGCAGTAGCGTGTAGAGGGGGGTGGTGGCCCCGGGTGCAGACCGGGGGGGGTGTAAAATTGACCCCCGATAACAATTTTTTTTGCTTGTCAGACCATTTGGGGTGATGACGTGGCCCCGGGCGCAGATACCAACAGGGGGCGTCGGAAATTGACCCGATGACCATTTTTTTTGCTCGTTTGCTCATGGGCGTAGTTGTCCAACTTGGCCCCGGGCGTCGGCCACTCTCTACATGCCACTGTCTAAGAGTATTATTATTATTGTTGTTTTCTTATTATTATAATTTTGAAGTTTTCCACATTTAAAATGTGAAAATACCATGATGGAAAGAGAGTAGAACTTACCAAATTTATCAAAAGTTCAGCATTGTGCAGCAGGTCCATGATATCGCTAAGGATTTTAATGCAGATCTCAAGTTCTTCATGATTTGAAAGCAAAGACTCAACATGTGACAATAAGACAGGAAGTAAGATTCTTCTACAATCTGTAAAAATTTTTGCAATAGCTTCAACCATTTCACTAAAATTTATAGCTTAAAAACAATTAATACTATCTCCATTGTCAGCTTATTCATTAATTAGATATAGCAAATAAATATTCATGCTAAGTACTCTGCAAAAGTCTTTCACGTCTGCAATACCCAAACGGTCACTAAAAAGGAAATAAACACATGATTTCTAACAGATACAGCTGCTAAAAAAACACAAAATACCAGTAGTAGAAATGTGAGCCACTACAGTGCTAATACACATGGAAATTCATAAAATGAATAACATTCATTCTATACACAGTAAAACTTCGTTATAACAGACTCGATTATAGAATATACTTGGCTAAAAAGTACAGCAATGTGCGGTCCTTTGTGAAGCGCTAACATATTGGATGGTATTGGATACAACGTACCATGGATATAATGTACTAAATTTAACAGACCGGCTAAGAACGTTATAATGAAGCCAGGGACACTAATAATTAATAGTAGCCATATTAATCATCTAAATAAGATAACGAAAAGTTATTGGGTTCTTGCCTGAGATAAGAAACAGTGGACTGTGAACCAAATCATTTATGCATTGCATCTTCTGTCTTGCAAGTCGATTGGTCGGAATACCTTTCAAGAATGTGACCAGAACTTCACTAAAACACATATCACAACCAGTATTGCTACATCAATCATTCCTTTTAATCATAAAGCTAAAGTTTACCACGCACTCATAAAGCTCGGGGATCCCGGATTCGTACCAAAAGCCCCTGAGTGCCCACAAGGTACAGGCAACTGTACATAGATCTACATCAACAGCTTACCCACCCACATCATCTTCTTCTTCCTTCCTGTGCCGATGTTGAGGGGACAACATGAATTTCCTTTCTCCAGCAATGTCTATCCTGTGTTTTTCTGACTGCTCCAGTCCTGTCCACTCCAACACATCAAGTCTTTGGTCGCCCTCCTTGCCTTTTTTTCCTGGCATCATTCCTTGCTGCATTGTCCTTTTCAGTGTTGACCTAGCATCACTTTTCCTCTTCATTTGCTCAAAATATTGCAGCTTCCTTCTTTGGTGAACTGTCCTTTCAGTATTTGCCATTTGCAGCACCTTGTTGTTACCCAGCCACATGTGTAGATATACAAATGTGCTATGCATGGCACAGTATAAGAATCCAATCAGCACAGTGTTACATAAACAAATCAACTGGGGCTGCTGGTACTTATCAGTCGCAATGCAATACTGACACTACGAGTGCAGACAAGCGCTCGATAGAAACTTATCAAGTATCCTGCAGACCACAATAAAAAATTGTGTATACATTTTCCTATAAATAAAAATCAAATGCAAAAGACATGAGTTAAAGCAAACAGTGGACCAGTGGCCCTTACTAAATATGGTCCAGCCTGAAAGGACTTACAACAAGAAGCCAACACACACTGTGAATATGGGCAAATAAACCATATGCCAGTAATTTCTGACAAGTAAAGAAAAAGTCTAGCTACTTCCCTCACGATCATAGCCTATTATCACCAGTGCAAATTATTGGTTTCATGTCATTTAATCCCAGTCACTTAATCCTCATCACTTAATCCCTGGCACTTAATCCCAAGTCTTTTAATCCCTGTGCACATAATCCCCAGACACTCAAGGATATAGGAAAACATATTAAATGATGTAATACGAATGAAATAACAAATATTTGTGTTAGAAAAACATAACCCTAACCTTAAACCTAACCCTAAACCTGACCTAATTATGCAGCTCTGGTCTTAAACTCCAAGGCGGTGATTGATGGGATTAAATGTCAGGGGATTATTTGCTAGGGGATTAAAAGACTTCGGGATTAAGTGACGAGGATTAAGCGACTGGGATTAAAAGGCTGGGATTAAAAGACCTGTAACCCAAATTATTAAACTATAACCAAACAAGTCAAGTGACTTAAATTGCTGAATCAAATCACAGTGCGAACAAACACAGTAGCTTCTACAAGCAATCAAAGATGTTCAGAGAAACATTGCAGATTAGAGTTTTCGCTCAAGGCAAGAGAGCTAGATACTGATACTAATAAACTGATTTGATTGATTGAAGAAACTAAAGAATATAATTTACAAACTGCTGATGAAGCAGTAAGTATCCTTAGTATCTTTAAGTGATGCAGATCAGAAATAAAAATTCAGAAACACAAAGTTCAATAACGTGAAACGTGAATATATAAACACACTTGAAACTTTTTTAACCAATCATAAACTTACACATCATTCAGCTATCTATTACAGACAGAAAATATGACAAATTCTGCAATGGCATCTTCACCTGAATTCAAGAGGACTGCAGACTGTGATGACATCCATGATTATGCTCGGAAGATTCTTAAGAACTGTCTCGCACAGCGACAGAGTGGATTCCTTTGCATTACGAACCAGCTGACCGATAGAAGCAAAAAGGTCACAGAGGAGCCTTTCAAACTCCTGCTTCTCCTTATTCTCATTAAACCTACAAAATTTTGAAAATCAATTGAGACATCCCTAAATACTGTAAAATCACCACTACCACAGTACTACAGTGGATCCCACTTAATCGTATACCGCTTAATTGCATAACCCGCATAATCGCATAACAATATAAAAACCCGAACCAGTGTTTTGTGCGTACAATAATCATCAGACGTTCCGGCTATTCGAATAGCCCAGATAATCGCATAAGCAAGGCTTGCACAGCACCTATGCAATTAAGCGGGTTTCACTGTACTACTGCTATTATTATATCCTTATTATTATTATTATTATTATTATTATTATTATTATTATTATTATTAAAATTAAACAGTTGTTGACACATGTTAAGTCATTCACAAAGTCAAGATTCGTAAGTAATGTAATGTAATGTAGAATTTGTATAGCGCCTCTTATATTTCTAGTTAGAGGCGCTCCTGACATTGGAGCCGCATGGTAAAGTAGTGAGACTTTAGCTATCGCATTGAGCAGGGTGAGGGAGTAGGAATGGGTTCAAGGCATTCCAAAGGGAGGGTCCAGTCGCTGAAAATGCTCTGATGGAGCAAGTCTGGTGGTTCCCAAGGTTGCTACACAAGTGACCAGGGTCAAATTCAAACCCACCCCCTCTGGTTGTGTGGCAAGAATTTGACCTGACCGCTATTCCACTACACGCTCTCTAAATCATAAATCATAAAATGATAAAAGAAATATACGGTACGAAAACTATTGATCCTATAATTCTGAAATTGGAACAATAAAACTAAGACAATAAATATATGCAATTACCAATTGTAACTAAAATCATAGATATCTTCAAAACGCTGAGAGAATATCAAACGCTTCTGTGCAAACTCTTACGCAGCAAAGAGATCCCTCGATCGAACAATGAACTTGAAGACATATTCGAGCGATTTCATTATCTTGTGCAGCGTTTCAATCTTTGACGGCTGTTTCACATCATCGATGTAAGACTTCAGAACAGCCATAAGTTTTCTAACAGACATAACTTTAAGAGATCAAAATACACCTATAGTTGGAGCAAGATTATGGCAAATAATGATAAAAACAAAGAGAGAGAGTAAAAGTATGGCATACAACAGCCACTGCAACTGTTATTTCTATTCCTATTCAAGTATTCTATTCAGTATTCAAGTCAATATGCAAAGAAGTCAATTGAAGATTGTATAAATTTAACAGTTTTACTACATTAGCTCACCTGTAAGCAAGAGCAGCGCTAAAGGTTTCGCGGATGTAGAGGTCAAGAACCGGTCGAAACTGACGGTATTTGTGGTCAGAGATGATGCCAAAGAGAAATATCTGAAACACATTCATCACAAATGATTAAAACTAGAAGGATAGCAAGAGCCATTTCGGGCCCACGGTGAGTGACCGGCACGTCACATCAGTAACCCGGCAAAAGAAATATTCCACATAACATTTACTCACTTATTATTTCTGGGAAAAACAGTAAAGGTAAATTCTGTGCTTATACCTAGTCATATAGATGTAGAAGTTACAGAAAACAGTATCTAGAAAGACAGTGAATTGGTAATTTAAAAAAAAAAATTACCATTGTATTGTTATCAGAAGCACAACTGATTGCAAACAATGAATAGTATTTACAGATCACATTACAAGATGCTTAGGGGTCGTCCATAAATTACGTAACATGGTTTTTTTTGGCACTTTTTTTGCCCCTCCCCCTAAGTAACGCGACGTAACAAAACGTCAGACCCCCTAAAATATGACGTAACAACGGGCCGACCACCCCATTTTCGTCTTCCGAAAAGTCTTGACAAGCAAAAAAGGTCATCCTTGTATTTTTTCCTCTCCAAAATCCCTGACAAGCAAAAAAAGGTCAAAGGTCATCACTTAAAATTTTTTTTGCGCTATGTCACATTTACAGACCCCCCATCGTCACACTTCGTAACAAATGGCCGGACTCCCCCTAACCGCATTATTTAATTTATGGATGACCCCTTTCAACAAAGCTCTGCGAAACAATCTCGAGGCGTCGTTTTTGCCAAAGAACGCTGAATCACAATGCATTATGCCTTCATCTAATAATCCTTGCACCACTATGGGGTACGGGTTGGTTGCCACCCCATTGGCTTTTCCTAAATTTGCTGAGACCGGACAAAGTATTTTCCAGCACTTTCAGGCACCCAAAAGGGGTTATTTACAAACAATTTGACATATTTTGCAGCTTTTTATAGGGGTCAAGTTATGACCATTTACCAAAGGTACCAGAGATGAAACCCAGCCATCACCTGAATTTTCTCTTAATGAGGGCTTAGAAGACATGAAGATGTTACTTACCAGAGCTTCAAAGACCAAATTATCGAATTTTCCAGACTCTGTATTCTCCATCAAAATGTTGAACAAAGCATCGAGCACATCTTGAAGAAACTGGAAAAATTTAGATTAAAATAACTTAGATAAGATAATTAATCAGTAATGCCTCTCAAAGTTACCTACTAATCAAAAGCAATGCCCATAGGCCAGGCACTGCTATCTTCAGTGAATCATATTATAAGCATAAGATCTCTCCGTCTTAATGTCACTTGGACATTTGTAAATAATAAACCACTAGCTGCTAGCCACTAGCTGTTAATTCTCCCGGGAGAGTCCATCTCCAGTCTCCTGGGAGAGAGCAGGATGCCTTGGTCTCGGACATCTTTAGGGAATTATTATTAGTATTTATAAAAGACACCAGAAACAAGTGAAGATCTTGAAACATTTTTAAACTGCACTATTAGAATCACTGCAGCAGTGCTTATGAACCCTGAATGTTAATGTAGAACTAACCAGTGATATTTCAGTTTTGCAAATAATTTTATTTTTATTTTATCTTAGAGCTGTTATTTTAGTTTTTATTTAGTTTTCATAGGTAAATAATTTTAGTTTTAGTTAACGAGATTAAAATAATTTTAGTTATAGTTTTATTTCATTAACTAATATAACACTGGAACTAACCTTCCACATAATTGAGAGTCAATCAAGAGCCCAATATGCCAAAAAAAGCAATAAAAATAAAAATGTTAAAGATCCAACCTTCACGATTTCTTCCCCATCAACCGACATGAAAGCCTGCAAATGATGTGCAAGAGTACCAAGGTTGTCGCGCCATTTCAACAGACCCATTAGATCCACTACAAAAAAAAATTAAAATTAACATTAACACTCAAAAATCGCGATGTCTAATGCAATGCATTGGCAAGGCAACAAAACAGAAATGTGAAGTTGATTCCACGACAACCGAGTCCTTCAGTTTTCAAAATTCCCACTCGAAACACTTCCAATCACACCAACTCCTCAATAGTGTATTGCATGCAGTCTAAAGCATAAACCAATACAGCAAGAAGCAGGAATTCATGTTCAATCTATTATGAAATAAATATCTGCTAAGAATTCAGCACATGACAGTAAAATGTTATTCATATAATTTAAAATCTTTTTTCTAAAAGTTTGTAGTGAATTTGCAGTGTGCACATGTTGAGCCAATGACTTCCAAAGTTTGGGGGGCGGCCACAGAGAAAGCACATAAAATGCAAATCTCTCACAGCTGCAGTCCAAGCATTGAGTGGTGAGTCGGGTGAAATATAAACATAACTGCGGTACCACAAGAAAGAACGGAACTAGAAACAAGTAGAAAGTTAAACGGTGCTGGACAAAGCTAATCCTTTTATGACTGACTCAAAGTAATTATCTGTATCTGTGGGCGTTCGTCGACTGTTGGTGAAATAACTCAAACTCCTTCAACTGAATTATATATTGTAATTTAACCCCTTAACTGGGCATTTAACTGTAACTCAATGTAAAATGGATGGATATATCCAGGGTCCCCAGTTAAGGGGTTAATAAAAGAATAAAATAAGAATTCAACATTTCAGTCCGCTCCAACACTTGAGTTTTCTCACTCGCTACTACTGAAAACGAAAGACGACCCTTGCCCCACTCTCTTAAAAACCCCGCCCCTTTTCTAATTATATAGCCCAATCTAAATCATCCTGACATTATCGGACACAAAAACCCTACAGGAATTCACCGTTGTGAGTCAGTTTGGTGGAACAAACGAGCGTAGAGATTTGAAAAGAGTCGGCCGGATTCAGAGACAAGCCTCCGGCCGTAGCGTGAGGCAATTTCGGCGACGAAACAATGGAAGAACTTGGTCTCAGTTCCTTCACTGTCGATGGAAGTAGGAAGTAGGTGCTGCTTGGATCGTCTGGCTTCTTAGGATCAATCTAAAGAGAAATCCAAAAATCAAGCCATTGAATATCACAGCACAAATAATCCATCCATCCAACTTAACACAAAGAACAACAGTGGATTTTGTTGACATGTTCTAGAAAATGTCAACTTACCCAATTGGAAATATAGGTCAAAGGTTTGGAATAGTTTACCAAACGAACTAGAATGCTTAACTGACACTGATCAATTTTTTTAAAGCAGCGTAAAACTATTCTATTTAAAACAGACACATGGATGTTGATACTGCCTTATTTAGAAAATTTTGCCTCCTCTAAATTGTCCCATAATTTTGTCAGTACTGAGCTGTTGGACCCGACAGAAAGAGACTACAGTAGTCTACTACTAAGTGACCATCAATTGATCCAAAGTGCATTAATACAATGGCACTATATAAGTTCTCTAGTTGGTTAGCTCTGCTTGTGAGTGGCACATGTAAGAAACTGTAATAGTAATAATAACAATAATAATATGATGCTGCTGCTGCTGCTGATGATGATGATGATGATGATGATGATAATAATAATAATAATAAATATTATTAACCCGATACATGATGAGTTGATGAACAGTATCAGCAAGAGTGGTACCATCATCGTTCATGAGTCGAACATAACACATAGCAAAGTTTTTTTCAGACCGATCCTTCGCTGCAGCACAACAGAACAAAACAAAGCAGGCATACTTCACTACAGCATCAGTTCAACTTATCAACAGTCAACAGTACATGAGAAAACTGTCAAAGGTTCAATAGATGAATTAAAACATTTATAATTCAAAACTATACAGTTCTTCCATTCAAAAATACAATCACACACTGTCCTGATAAAAAAAATTACAGAATACTGTAGCACATTTGAAAAATAAAAGGAGTTATATAATAAAATATGATAAAATATGGGCAAATGTAAAATGAGTCAATACCTTCAGATGTCGATCTGTGTTTGAAAGTGAACTTCAAATGCGAACTATAAAACTGATTGATTGGTATTGCCAGCTGCAAAAAATTTAAATGAATTTATGTAAAAAAAACAACTTAAGTTGCAAGCCATGATTTGAAATATCCTATTTAAAGAAGAATCTTTATAGACCTGCCAATGAATTAGCCAATAGCATGCCAAATAAAAGCAATAATAATGGTCAGTGCCGAGGTGAGATGATATTATATTTATATATTAATAAATACTTATGCACTTCTATAGCACCATTTCTAATACTCAAGGGTACCAATGTACCTAAACTTTGATACAAATCAGCAAAGTGAAATAACTATGGTAGAAGATTTCAATTCGAAGCGTCAATAGTTGTACAAGTATGAAGTGCTATGAAAGACATGGAGCTATATTTTCATGCTACTATGAATTGAGCTATGAAAGCAGATATCTATGGTTTGGACACAGATAATAGAGGTCAAAACACGAGGACATTAAGCTCGAAATTGTGGCATTAAAAATAAAAATTTTATCTGCATTTTGTAGCTCTCAAAACTTAATATCATATTTGTTTTTCGTCTAAATTCTCAAAAACCAACATTAAATAATGAGTTTTAGCTTATTTTCTAGTGATTTTGGTAAAAGTATGTGACACAACATTATGTGCAAGGCCAGACTGTTCCAAATAAATGCAAGAGACAGCAACTGGCAAAATGTGACTCCATAGGCAGACGATAGTCTGGGATTAAGAATTATAAAATATGATGAAGAATGATGTAAATATGACTATGTGCAACAACTATGCAACATCTATTGATGAAAATTCCATAGGTGCCAATAGCCATACTGGTTCCACATCTTTGATGTACAAAAATGCCAGAATGGCACTCATTTTGGCACTCCAAAGGAATGCAGTTCCCTAAAATCCATCCCCATTACTTAAAACATTTTGATAACATGAATAAAGCACTGTGAGAATGGAATAAGAAGTCATTGCATGAACATATCAAATAACTATATAAGATATACTGCATCGATATCAAAGCAGAGCTGACCTTCACAGTTTCACACCATCGCGGCTTGTCTTCGTGGTAATAAATCATGGACTTATACTGAGTGATCATATCACCACCAGCTCCTTCACTAATAACACTCTGTGCATTCAAAAAAAGACTAAATGACTAATCAGAATTAAAATCACACATAAATTAATCTATTGATTGACTTTAGCACCATGCCCAGGCCTGCCGAGAGTGGGGGCATGGGAGGGGGTGGTAAATGCACAAGGGCCCGGCAATCTGTAGGGGGCCCGGGAAGGTCAGGTTTAGGTTTGTGCTAGGGTTAAGATTAGATGGGGGTCCGTCAAAGGCACTGACAAGCAAAAACAGGTCGTCACCAGATTCTAAACTTTCTAGGGGCCCAAGGGTACTATGCAAAGGGGCTCAGAATTTCTCTCGGCAGCCTTGACCATGCCAACAAAGCAAACAATAAAAAACCGAATGCCACAATTAGGTAATGACGGATCCCTTTAAAATAAAAACAGAATGTTGCAATAAAGTAATGATGGATCCCCTGCAAAGTTGCAAATACAAATACTTCATAAAATCTAGAACAGACACTCACATTTGGTTCATTTAAATTTTGGAAAATATTCAAGTGATATCATAACATAAATGCATTTAGCATAAGCCTCTTTTTGTCACATCAAAATCCACTTACAAGACACATGCAACAAACACAAAACAAATTTTCATATCAAAACAATTTATACTCGGCCAAAAGCTGCCCAATAACGGTGGATAATATTAACAACCTAAGAACTCTATATTTTATTCCATTAATGTAGAGTCTACAATCCCATACATTGCTGGATTTAGGATTAATGAGGCCACGCGCTAGTCAAGTAATTAGGCCTTCCTGCTTAGCCCCGTAGGCCTACACAGGAAGTCAGGCAAACAGTCCACATATCAAGGAAATTCAGTAGGCAAATCTGATCAACCATTGCTTTGACAATGACGATTGATAAGGAAATTTACCATTTACACAAAACAGTCAAATAATTAAATGGTCGTGTTTTTGTATCACCTCAGGATGGCTGCCTCTGGCCAGGTGGGGGGAGCTGTACTTAACAGTAGATCTGTGTGCAACTACGGTAATCCTGCATTTGAAGGAAGTTATGAAAACAGGTTGAGTAAGCAACTTTATTTGGAACTCCTACTTTATTTCTATTTGAGTCAATGAGAAAGGGAGAAAAGCGCAAAAATTTAAATCTTAATAATGGAGTATAAATCAGGGATCTTCTATCACATTCTGTCACCAGTCAGTCTATACATTTCTTGAGAGACAAACTAAATAGGTGGGAATATCAGTGGTAGCAATCAAGAATAAAAATAGGAGAAAAACACGAAAGAACAATAGCAATATCGTCGCTTCTTAATCGGCTAACCTCGATTACTTCTCCATCTCCGTTACACACTGTCAGAGTCACTTCGACATTCTTATCAGCGACCTTGCCTCCCTTGCGAAATTCACCTTGCATCAAGGTCACGTAAAGGTCGTTCCGTACGTCTCCTGAAAAAATACAACATATAATAAAATTCAGTACATCTAACTTGTTGCACACAAACAGACAACTAATGAATCTATTGCTAGGTTATTATCACCACTGCTCAATCAATTAATCAATCAATCATAAAACTTCTTCAGCACCGTGATAATAATAGATAACAAATTCTGAATTCTCCTGCAGGCGCTAGAGATACGATTTGAACGTTCAGGGGGAAAAAGAATAGCAATAATCCGAGTTTCTGGATACTGAACAAGTCATTAGCCAGAAAATGAGTGATGTGCAAGAGATAGGGCATCATATTCTGCCCCAAATGTGGTACTGTATAAAAAATTTTTTATCACTTTTTGCCAATTTACTGCAGATTGCTGCCTCACAGAACTGGACCAATTCTACCAGCCAGGGTGCGATTTGTAGGAGGGGAGGGTGAATTTTCCTCCCTACTGCCCAACTACACCCCCCCCCACAGAGGCGGCTACTGACATCCCAGCCAAGGACCCCACTGGGAAAGCCCCCAAACCTTCACTATAGGCTCGTGCTCTACACTCATCAAGTTCCCCCACACTGCTTCAGGTCACAAATCTTATCGTACCCTGCTACCGCCTACATGGCTATAATTCAGCTTGGATCTGGCAAGCCATCAACAGATGCCCTAAGCATTATCATAATGGCACTACAGAATGCAATGGAAGCAGTGCCTACACAATGTGTACAAGTGCATTAAGTGACGTAATTTATATGGTATGCAATACCTGGAAGAATGACATCGGGAAATCCCATCTTCCTAGCAATGGCAGTTGTGGCCGTGACAATGTGTGGATAGTCTTTTTGTATCTATCACACAAACACAAATCATTCATAACTTATTTGCACCGTTGTGGAAAACAAAATTAGGTTTCCTGTTGTTAAAACAGCAAATTTCTACATTTTAAAATACAACATATGTGTCGGTCATTCCTGAAAAATGGTAGTTGGTTACTATGGAGGTGCATGTGCAAGATATGTATATAAACCTTAATTTTTTCTCTTTTTGACATCTCGCAGGAGTTTGCCTGTTCTCCATTCTTAAAACACCCTCATTGCTTGTGTGTTGTGTCCAGTCTTTTACTTATACCAAATCACAGAATTAAATATCAAATAACTCAAACTATTTCTTGAATTTTTCAACTAATGAATATCTTAAATTGCATAAATCTAAATTGCATAACCAAGCACATGCTATTTGGTTCATTCCTAATTTAGATATAATATTTAACCCTTTTACTGTTCGTTTATTTGTAACGTAACGTAAAATGGACAAGTATTCTCTGGCAACCAGGAAAAGGGTTAAACAAACCTGGATTAAATCGCCGTGCAGTATGCACATTGAGACCCAAAGACCTTGGCCCTTGTGATTTATCTCACGAGCTGAAATTGCTTTTTTGATAATGTTCTCCATAAAGTCGCGTTCACCATATCTGCAAAAGAAATATTAGACTACCGGTACATAATGCAGTGACTTCAAAAACAAATAACAAAACAACTTACGACGCTAGTTCCAGAATGGAACCTGGTGACCTTGGGTGTTTATGACATGGCACTACAGAAGTATTACATTGCATTACATTATGTCACAAAATTCCTAATGACAGCAATTTCTGAAGTTCAACACAAAATACTGCAGTGTAAAACAACAAGCAATAAAACAACATACAAAATGCAGTAGAAATCACTTAATGTAATTTAACTCATCTGACTGCTATTGACAGGAACAAGTCTGACAATAAGAGGGTTTAACTATAGCCGCATTGATTTCTTACAGATCTGTTACATAGCTTAACAGAAAGACTTAACATTTAACTCGGTGGCCATTATGAAAAACTTAAGCAAAACGCTATGGTCAAAATTTCATGCATGTCAGAAGCAGAGGCAATCAAAATGGTTTTAACAATGTAATGCAATGTGGAACTTGTACTTTATATAGCACCTCTTTTATTTTTATTCCTGTGTTTCCAGCTTTAGAGTTGCATGATAAGGTGAGACTAGCTTTTGCATCAAGCTGTATGTTGGCCGAGAGGTGAGGCATGAGTATGTGGAGACAACCCATTCCAGAGAGATCAGAGGGTCCAATCACTCTCAAAGACCGATTCTATGGACTGCTGATATATGATTCATTAACACTCAACTGCAGTCATACTTCTAAAGATATCGTGGGGAATGAAAATCCCTAAAGAAAAAGCAAAGAGCAGAAATGGGATTGACAGTGTAATGTGATTACCACGATCAAACAAAGGAAGCTTCAGATGTTTGGTTGCATCAGTCGCACGGAAGAGAATTCTGATCATTGCGATGGAGGGAAAAATGGATGGAACATGCCCTCAGGGAAGGCCCAGAAGACGATGGCTTGATGACATCAGAGAGTGGACAGGATTAAATCTTGGGGAGGCGATTCGTGCAGCACAAGACCGGGAAAATTGGAAAAGGATCGTTCGACAAGCTGTTGCTGTTGGTCTCAACGGTTCCTGAGGGGACTTTAAGATGATGATGTTGATGATGATGATGAGCCATACTTAATGACTAAAATGTGAAAGAATTACTTCAAAATGTCTGGCTTATCAGGCAAATCTGAATGCAATTCTCGATAACAGTAATACTGTGAATAAAGTTTCTTTATATCAACACACAGTACATTCAAACAGTACATTAACTCACTGAAGAAACGGAACAAAGTACTGTCTTTCTCCATCCGAGTCCGATTTACCATTTAAAATCGTTGTAACTTCAACTGCTGCCACTCCAAAGGGCCTCCGCATTCCCTTCGCCTGCCTTTTTGAATCGGCTTCCTTCAGATCCATACGCCCTGTTAACAAGCAACAAACATGCACACAAAAATGCATTGCAGACATCAGCATGATGGCGTCTATTCAGTACCTCAGTGTTATACATCATGCACTTATAACTGCACAATTAAGATTAAGTTCTTTGCCTATCATCATATCATCATATTAGTAAGCATCGTCAAATACAATTCAAAAGTCAGAAAATATCTAGAACCATTTACAAAATGAAATTTACTTTGAGGTCAGGTTCCATCTTACATTTCTGAGCTTTTCACACAAACAGACACACACACACACACCTTCCCCATCTCCTGCTCCAGTCCATAGCATTTAGAGTAATTGGACCATCTCTTTGGGAAAGGCTGGCTGCATTCACTTGTGACTGAAACCCCCTTCAAGCCTCAAATTAAAATGGCATTTTCAAATGATACTGTACAGTCTTTTCGAAAAACTATCCTCTCTCAAATGGCTACAAAGTTGATCAAAAGGTGAGCTGTGCCTCAAGATAACTGGTTCCTCGTATCACAGGTTTTATAAACAACAAAAGTTGTACATAATTGATTCCCTGTTCAACATTAGCCCAAGCAAGGACTATTGTTACATTTGGTTATAGATATGCAAAAATTCAGAGGAGTGATGAAACAAATTAAAACGACATTTTCTTGTGCTTCCATCTTCAGTGCGCCAAATGGTTATAGAACTGTCAATATATTCCTTCTCAATTTTAAAGTCTCAAATTCTAAATAGTTGCATTTTTAGTAAAGTAGTCTTAAGCATAAACACAAGCAACTTTTCCAGACAAAGCTCCTCTAACTTAATACAATGTTAGTTATGAGTTAGGCTCACATTATTATAAGCAATATATGTTACAGTTACACTAACCGATTCGTATTATTTGGCACACAAGAAACACCTTCTCTCTCAGGGTGTCCTTCAAACTCAGGTCCTGTCAAAACATTACCAAAAAACACTTCCATCTATATTTCACGTGCAGTATATAGAAAGCAAATACTGTATAAGATGTATAGAAAACAAGTGAAAAATGACAAACATATTTTACTGAAGGAACTTGCTGAGCAGCTTCAATATAAGCAAAATGCACTTCCATCAAACTCCTAACCCTTAAGCCACCAAAGACTTTGTAACTACATGCAATGTAACCTGGCACACTCATTTCAGGTGTTTAAGGGTTAAGATTCTAACACAATCACTCAGTCATAGTTATGAACATGGTCTGATTTGCTGGGACCCTGATGTGACGGCATAACTATTATTGGTCAAGGAAGACACCCACCAGGGTTAGAAAATTTTAATTTAGATATCCCATCCCACACTGGTGATAGAAAACTTTAGTCTTTGGGCAATCTAGTCTCCAATGCATATCTCACAAATCAAACACTGAAAACAATACATCCTTCAGAAGCTACAGTTAATTCATATTTGTGGTCATCATCACACAGACAAATATTTATTAATTAACAGGTAATGATCGCTACCATACAGAAAATATCTGGATTCACAAACAACATATAGTAAATGCTTGGTGTGCTGATTGGTGCAAATGGCTAGTGATGTGTATGCAAAATAGACAAGAATAAGATAAAATTCAAGTCTTATCCATAACAATTTAGCATTGTAATCCGTAAAGCTTACTGTAAAGATGGCCCGAAGGTTATTAAGCATGTCGATGTCTTTGGGCATACCGTGATTTCCCCATTTCATGATGTAATTATCACTGTTAATAATAAATATCAATTCACCACAGTAGCGTAGCCACGGGAGGGGCTTGGGGTTAAAACCCCCCTTGGGTGGCGAAAAAAATTTGTTTTTGATGTATTCCCATGCAATTTTTATTTTTGAGGCGATTTTTGGGGTGAAAACCCCCCTTGGCGGTTATTGACAAATTTTTTTTCAAACCCCCCCTTCCGGAAATTCTGGCTATGCCACTGATTCACCATTACTACCACTTGTAACTTCAGGTCCATCATAAAACACACAAAATATTAGCAGATGATTGCTGAGTCCAGCCTATAACTAAAACTAAAATGCAAAATATCCAACAGTTATAATAATGTTCTCAAACAGCATATGGGAATACCATTACATTCTGCAACTCTGAAATAACAATTAAAACTGAAATTCAAAATCTTCCAAAATCAAATTCTTCTCTCTGGCTTCTTGTCCAAAATAAAGCCCTAACATAAAATAATTTCACAATTTTAGGCAAAGTATAAATAAAATGGGTGATGGTTGCTACCTTTAAAAATTCTTTGTACATTAACCCCTTTCATGTGTTGAACATAATATCACATTGTAAAGGAATTTTCAGAAAATATGAGGAAGGTAATATTACATTTTTCATAGGCAGCAACATCCAGTCACTGCTATGAATGTATTATCACATTTAGCATTGCTTTTTTCAAAAGTGATTTGGTATGTGGCACTATTGAATCAAAAATCTATTGAAAAATTTATCAAGAACTAGAAATAAGCGCAAAATTTATCTGTAACTTCAACTGTGTTTTTTTTTGGGTTTATATAACTCAAAATTGTGCAAAAAATAACAAAAAATGTTGTGCACTAAAAGGGATGACATTTACCTTATGAATTGTCCCTCTTTTGCATCATAGAGCGTCAATAGTATGTCGGCATGCTCTCCAATTCGACACACAAAGTTTTTAACGTTGACGTAGAGATTAAAACACGACACATTTTTTGTCATCTGACGATCCTGCGCCTAGAAGCACAAAGCAACAAGATGCAAATGCAGTTCGAAAGCGTTCTAAAACAATTCTATCTGCCTGAGCTCCATCGATGATAATCGAAATTGTGATCAGCCAAAATATTAACAACCTTCCTGCTAAAAAATTGTTTTCTCACACCTGCATTGATACAGCCCCAAGATAATATAACGAACCAGTCATCAGCCTAAGGTGTTTTGCAATTTGCAGAACATATTAACCCCTTTAACAGCCAATTATTTTTAACATAATGTTAAATGGACAAGTTAACTAGGGGCAACCCTTAAAGGGGTTAATGTCCACTCTGTACCGGTGGACAAGCAAGTGCCCGAAAATCAAACCCAAGACGACGGCTGGCAGGGCTGACGTTCTATCAACCGGGCCATTGTGGAACCCCGCTGCCTTAGAAGGCATAATCACTTATCTATGTTACATAGATATACAAATTATGCTACAGGTGCTCTTACCGATCCACGTTCTTCGTCAATTCGTCTTGTGGCGACCTGGTGCTGTATAGTTCAAGAAAACAACTCTGCATTAATTGAAATAGTACATAATATATAATTCACAAAAGTCAAATACAGAATGCAGTGGAAATGAAGTTCGGCATTTCCATTCTTTGAAAACATTTTTCAAAATACAATCAAAATTTACGATATTGGAAGGCAGAATTATTACAGAGAAATAGTTCTCTTCTGCCTCTCCACTTAGTATTCCCTTGCTAACAATAAAAGAACACCTACTCAATTTTCCACCCAGCACTCTACCAGATTATATATATATATATATATATATATATATATATATATATATATATATATATAACTTATTTATTTCACAATAAATTGCAGTTTAATAAATATTACACATCCATAAAGTGGTTGACTTAATAATAATAATAATAAAACTGGTTTATTTCCAACAACAACAAAAAACATCATACCAGTTACATACATAACTTATGTAAATCAATCGCTCACACTAAACATTCATTAGAGCATAGAAAAAATTAAATAAAAAGAGAGCAGAGAATTATTATTCTAATGATATATCATTATGATCATTGTAATTGTTAAAACGTTGGCAAATAGATACCAAAAGAGAGCACAGTTCCCGCAGATAGGTATCTATAAGTAAAGTACCGTACTGTCATTCAATAACAATAGAAAATGACAGAGGTACAGTATAGGCTAGCGTAAACATCTTGACATCATGAAGTCAATAAGTTAATCCTCACCAGACGATGGAGGTTGACTGTGCTATTCTTCATCGGATCAACCATGTTTCCCCTTTCATCTCTTACGACAAGATCGAGGCCAAGTCGTCTAAAATACCAAATTCACGCCATCAAGCACAAGCTTCAAATTTGAGAGAAATATCTGAAAATATTTCTTGGAAAGATGCCGCACACAATCACAAGTTGTACTGCGGTGTTAAATTAACTGGGAACAAATGACAATTTTATCCGCATAAAATGTATACAGATGTCTGTGAAATCATCGAGTTCTCTGTCATCTTTCTAGAAAAATCTAAAGACACATTTGTTTGGAAAATCATCATAAAGCCTAAAAGAGGGATCTTTAACAGTTTTAACAGAATCTTATAAGTTTCCTAAGCTTTTGAATATCAATGTTGTCATTTATTTAGAGCATGATTGCAAAGTGCCTCTGCTCCTGACATCATGCAATATTCATTCACTCATTCATTCATTCATTCACTCACTAACTCATTCATTCATTCATTCATTCATTCTTCTCCATGGGCACAATGCCTATTGGTATCTATTGCAATATGTGTTTGCCTCCTCCATTCATCTCTGTCTTGTGCGATTTTGTAAGCTTCATATAAGTCCATGTTGCACCATTCTTTAATATTGTCTATCAATGTCTATCCATTCTTTTCATGGTCTTCCTCTGATGGCTTCGCCTTCCATTACTCCGAGCATGATCCTTTTTATCAGCCTTTCGTCATTCAGACGGCACACACAAAAATAGTAACAACAACAACAACAATAAAAGAGTTCAATTCTTCTTGATTCATTCATATTTCACCATCCAGTTTTAAATTCATTTCAATTTATTTCTTCAACGTCATACATACATATTACATATAATAGTTATTTATGATCAGACAGATCAAAATTCAAATATAGTTTGAAAAAATAAATTGCAAAGATAAAAGAATATAAAAATACACCTGGGAATATAATAAATTAGCTAAGTGTCTAAATTTAATGGCTGAAAGCAGTGATAGCTATTGAATGGCACAACAAAGCTAAATATACTTCATCACCTGAACAAACAATAGCAACTATAAAAGATAAATGTGAAACGTGCAAATAAACAACATTACACTTACGCATTGCCCATGTCAATGTTACACGTAACTTTCTGCTGGTACTCTTTCATTTCGTCCTGAATACCAAACGAGATAACATCATGTGAATGGCTAATTTCTTAGATAACTTTTTCAATCTGAACCTATGCTTAAATGCGCAAACAACAAAACATAAAACGTGGCCCAAAATACTAACCACTAGGTTGCGATTTATGCTGGATGTTATTTTATTATTTATTATCACATTGTTGCAGGATCATTATGTAATTTTAAACTTCATGAAAATCGACATCTTAGAGAAGATGAGTCAAATGAGTAAAAAGAAAAAAGTGGGGAAAAAATTGAAATTTTATACAGATTCAACAGCAACTTGAACATGATATTTTAATAACACATGATATTTTTTTACCAAAGGAAGCTTTTTGGACATTATAAGTCTCCTGTAATCGATTAATTCAAGCATTGTTTTGTGTATATGGACAAAGTTGGCTTTTTCAGTTCGTTTGCTGTGCTGAAAGACAATAACAATGCAAGATATTAGAAGACAAAGTGCATCATCATTTTCCTACAACTACTGACACACTATTTTTATGGAGTTCATGCTCTAACTTTCATGTTGAACTGGCTGTCTCAAGAGCAGAATAGTTTAACAGTGTACACTGACAATTTCCCTCCACTCGCCATCACAAGCGATTGGATTTACAACTTGATATTTTGACCCACACAGGCTGCCTGCTTATCCAGAATACCTCAGCAGGCCACTTTTTTCTAAAAGAGTTCATATAAATTACCAAAAATGAATCCCTGGGGTGCAGTTTTATCAATTTCTGTATTTCCATTACATACAATGCATTTCTTTCGTAGGAACCCTCTGACTGTGAATTTCACATATGGCTAGTTTGCCACAGACGATTTTGTAAACAAACTTCCTGGTACTAAAGTTATTACACGTCGGACGTGAGCCCAGGTTCATCCTACGCTGAAATTCATGATAAAATACACAGTGGCAACTTCGTTTCCTATCAAATGTCTGTCTACCACAAATCCAGACAACATTCTTTCTTTAAAATGCACAGAATATGTTGCAATCGTCACAAATCACAGTGAATAAATACACCCTATCTAACTTCAGTAATACACCAAGAGTCAATCCAAATGATCATCTATCATCATCAACATCATCATCATCATCATCATCATCATCATCATCATCACCACCATCATCATCACCACCACCACCACCACCACCACCATCATCATCATCATCATCATCATCATCATCATCATCACCATCATCATACTTGCCATGTACAGATCCCTCCAGATTCTTCCCCATTCTCTTAGTACGGCCGTTATTTCATGAACAATTGGAAGTTCAACTGGAAGAACGACTTCATAAGGCCTAACCAATCAAACAAACCATGAGTTTTATGGCCATGATGTTTAAGACAGCTCACAAGAAAAATTACAAATATTTGTAATTATATTACAGTGGGAATTGATCATTCTGACATTTACCTACACGACTAAGCTGTATAGGCAAACACAGGACTGGCAGCCTTATTATTATTATCTTTATAAAGTGAGAAATTTTACTAAACTTAAGCTGGCTTATAATTCATCTGGGCTGCTGACAAAATACATAAGCAAATAATGGTGTGCTAGTGAAAGAACCTCAAAATGCAGAGTGATAGTACATCAGTAAAAAGAACAAACAATCCGATCAACGTGGCAAATGCTAAGCCAAATACAATAAATAGAACAAACAGAGAAGGCTGCGCTCAGGATAGGCTAGAGGCTTGATATGGCGCGTGACATATTAACCATTTGTTTTGTTATCAACGCAATTTCAGAGCATCTGTCACATTTTCGGGAATACATTGAAACTTTTTAGATATTTTATGTGTCTTATTCAATTCCATTCCATTCCAGATGGAATGGCTATCAGTCCCGGTTCTCCGGCACTTAAAGGATTGCTGCTTTGGCCCTCAGTTGTCGACGTCTTAGAGAAGATGAGTCAAATGAGTCAACTCTTCCCTCAGTTGTCATTGCAGGGAACGCAGCTGTCGTCTCCAGCTCACACAGGAACTCCATATCAAGATTCATTTATTTAATTAGTATCAGCAGATTACATTACAATGGAAGTGAAGAGCTGCAAGTCTGTAGACGTAATTTCTATAGAATTCAATCCAGACTGCCTGCTCCTTGTTTGTAAAGAATCGTATAGCCCACGGGCAATGTGTGCAAAAATACGGTAAGTCAGAGCCAATGAATTCATACTAGAAGGGGGGAGAGTCTTTGGCTAACCCACAACGTAGCTGCCTATAAGAAATTGTTGATCCAAAACGCAGTTCTCTTCTAATTTTAGAATATCCAAAATCTATACTGAATATGAGGCTATCTTAAAAAAATTTCAAAATCATGATTTTCTGTTCAAATGTTTCCTATTCATCCAACATATAATTATCAATTGTCTTAGAACCTAGGTAATTGGAGTCAGTAGCTCAGTAGCTAGGGTCAAATTTAAACCTACTACCCTCCGATTGCACGGGAAGAATCCTACCGCTATTCCAGAGTGCCCAGAAATGACAGCAAAACAGCCAAATTCTAACCCTGAGCGGTCAACAACAGATTCCCGAACGCAGACAAATTTCTTTGGGAAAATTCCTCGAAGATTATGATTATTCGTTTTGAATCCATAGTACCAATCTACACAAATTTCAACCAACCGTCAAGCCAATCTACACAAATTTCAATCAACCATCAATCCAATCTACATGAATTTCAATCAACCATCAATCCAATCTATACAAATTTCAATCAATCATCAATCCAATCTACACAAATTTCAATCAACCATCAATCAAATCTATGCAAATTTCAATCAACCATCAATCAGAAACAATTGGTGTGATCAAAATAACTCAGGTGTGTGCAGGATCATCTTAAACTGGATATGCACAACCTCCAAACTGTGCAAAGGTATTTTTATGAAGCAATTCAGATGCTGCTGGTAACCACTGGCCTACCCCCCTATTCAAAGCCTCTGTGGGTGAGGTCCCAGGTCCTCTCTGAGGATCTCACTACACTCCCCCATCTGCCTTGTTGGTGCCACGGTGCCCTGGTGAACTCAATGCCTATAAACCTGGCTTCATTTCAAAATATATCACGTCCAGTGTCATCTCTTACACCACATGACACAACTGCATATAAATATCCACAAGGACTGTCAACACAAAACCAGTGCCTGCACCAAAAAGCAGATGCTATCTATTTTATATCTCTTGAAAACTGAACTCATTTAGCAGCAAATAGTACAGACACATGTAATAATATACCTAAAATTAAGAACTCGAGATGCAAACATTAAATGTCATACTATCCGCTCTGTTGCTAACCCTTAAACCCCTGGATCCGAGTATACTCGGTTACATTGCATATAGTTACAAAGTATCTGGCAGCTCAAGGGTTAACATATATACAGAAACTGATCCATTACCATCCGTATGGCAAATGATATTGACCGTGTCGCCAACATCCAGTGGCAATCGGTTGTTTCCTGAATCACGGAAGTTGAAGATTGCTAAAAACAAAGTTTTGAGCATTAATAAATATATTAACAAACGTCTATTTTCATTTATTAACCCTTAAACCCTGGAAAGGAGTATACTCAGTTACACTGCATTATATAGTTACAAAGTACCTGGCAGTTTAAGGGCTAAATTCTCTACAAGATCAAATTCTGACTCTGAACGGTTCCTGTGGAAACTCAAAACATTCTTTTTTCAAAAATCATTTGGAATTTTGGACAGTAAAGCGCTTTTTGATTTTGAACTTTATTCATGTGTACGGTGCTATATAGATCGGCTTGTTTGATAATAATAATAATAATAATAATAATAATAATAATAATAATTCATCATTGTCATCTATACCAACTCCTTAGTGGCAATAGCTGGGTACAGGGAATTTCCAGGAAGTAATGTCTTCTGTAAATCTTCCTTCTTGTTCCTCATCAGAATCTGTCTCTGTTCATATGTTCATGGTTGGGTTAGATCTGTTGTCATCATCATCATCATCATCATCATCATCATCATCATCATCATCATCATCATCATCATCATCATCATCATCATCATCATCATCATCATCATCATCATCATCATCATCATCATCATCACCATCACCACCACCACCACCACCACCACCACCACCACCATCATCAGTTGCTTTCTGCCATCTCATTAGCGGCAATAACTAGACACAAAACTTTTCCATTTATCTTTTTCCGTTGTTAGTCTCATTCCATCTGTTATTGTTGTCTGATATCTTTCAAAGTCTTCTTTGATGTTATCTATCCACTTCTTCTTGGGCCTTCCTCTTCCTCTCTTGCCTTCTGTGTATGTGTAGAGTGCTTTATATGGGAGTCTGTTGCTTTTCATTCTATTTACGTGTCCATACCATCTACGTCTTTTTGTTCTGATTTTATCTATTATTGTCTCTTTCATCCCCAGTCTTTTCCTGATGTCTTCATTTCTTATTCTTTGTAATCTGCTTACTCCCAATATCTTTCACAAACAACTCATTTCTGCCACCAACAGTCTGTTTTCATCTGCTCTTTTTAATACCCATGTTTCTGAACCATAAAGCATAAATTGTGGAGCAATGATAGTGTTGTATATTTGAATTTTTGTGCTGATCTTTATTTCTTTTGCATTCCAAATATGTGTAAGTCTTCCCATTGCCTGTAGTCCCTTTGCTGCTTTCTTTTTAATATCTTTTCAATATACAACAGCAGTAATGCCTAACTGTCCTTGTTCTGTAAAGCTGTTCATTGGCATGCTATTTATTTATATCAACTGATTGTGTAGTTGCCTATAAATGGAAAGAACAATAAATAAGAATTTTTATATGAGACTACAACAGTATTACTATCATCCCAACACCACACAGAAATAAGCTACCATAAATATGATAGCTTTATTGCTGCTTCTGATTACCTACAAATCTTTGTGAATATAGTTCAGCAATATCACAATGAATATATAATATATATATAATATAATAACTTCTTCACTAGGGCCCAGTATTAACCCCTTAACTGGGCGCCCCGAGTAACACTCGTCCATTTTACATTGAGTTACAAATAGTTGCCCAGTTAAGGGGTTAACTACGGCCCAGATCAGAAGCGTCAAGTCTTCAATCACATTTTAATGTTTAAAATAATTACAATTCTGTTTAAGCTATGGTCTGGGTGTTCTTAAGCAAAGTCTACACTAACATTTTAAACCACTCTGTTTAAGAACTGTTTTATTAATGTCTAAAGTGCTTATTAAAAATTATTACAACTTTGTTTAAGCTATGGCTGGGGTGCTCTTAAGGTGAAGCAAGTCTGCACTCACAATCCAAATAATAATAAAGACTTTCAAATTAATCAAATGGCCTAGTACAGAACATTTTAAAAGATGATTGCAGAATGCAGATTTGACACTTCTGATCTTGTCTCTAGTCAATACTTTAAGTACAGTAATAGTTCTATGGAAAAGAAGGTGTCATTTTCTCTGTGGCCTGATCATAAATACAAAATTCATCTTTTACATGCTTTTAATCTAAGTCCTCATTTAGCACTTTGGCCATTCCTTGCTATAGATTCCTGTGATTGCTTTTTAAAGACCAGCAGCAATAACAAAACTCTTTACTTGTCATATCAATTATTTGCAAAGCACCAGCAGTAATACGGTTCAACCTCATTTGCTATATAGGTGTGACTTCCCTGGTCGTTTGTCCTGTACTCGTCAAATGTATCACAATAGGAATCATAGGGTAAACGCCGACTACCCCTCTTTCCAAATCCATAAACTCTAGTCAATGCTGATTGCATGTCCTCTTTCTGAACGCCTTGAAACCCTTCTCTTTATCAGCACGCAGTATATATGCACAGCACAGATCCGTCCAATGCTGTCAAGGTTACAGTAAGGGTTAGCCTAACCCTAACTTTAACTTTAACTCTGACCCCAAACCTAACCTCAACTCTTTTTCTAAGTTACTATTTTTATCATTCTTTTATTATTATTTGAAGGGCGCAGTATAAATTCACATCCTGGCGCAGGTCTTAGGTTTCAAAAGAGGAGTGGTCAGTCCGCCGCTACTAACCGACGCCGTATCTTGACGATTCGACGGCTTCAATCCATAAGCGCACGTCCTGCGGCTTATGGTTGGGCACGCCGGTCTCCATCAGTTAAATCCAGACTGGAAACAATTAGAATAATAATTCATCTTTTAACAGAAATTAAATGAAAAATCAACGCAAATTAAACAGGAATAAAGCCAAATAGGATCTTCGAAAACTTCCGGTCTAAAAAAACACGGGCTATATATTTATTTTGATTCTTCGAAATAGATTTGCACTCAAGCACTCCCTGACCACGACAAGGTAAAAAATGTGAGCAAGATATGGATTGAAAATTGAAATTGGATCACTGGCGCGCTTTTTCGGATCCAAACTTTTCACAAGATTATTGAGCTATACTGCATGGATGTCTGTTAAGTTATCTGTACGTCTATTAAAATCGCCGGGCGAGGAAAAGCCTCTCAAATTGATTGAATAATGAGCGACAAAAGATAAGGTAAAAAAGGTCATCATAAGTTTTTGGATTGTCAGGGATGATAAATTGATACCTTGCCCGGGCGTCAAATATTCTAGCAAGTCTAGCTACGGCTCTGGATGCAGACATTATATACCGGTGGATTCTTTACGACCACAGTGGGAGTACAATGATCAAAACCATCAGCAATCCATTCTAATCTCTGATTGGCCATTTAGCTCCAACTCATCGACCAAACACAGCGTCGTTATCTGCGGAGCGTTGTCGATGCAAAAGAAAATCATACCAAGTGTATTGTGAGAGCGGTTTGAATAGTTTCATTATAGTATATAAATAATAAGAATTTTAGGTTCAGTAAATATGCAAAATATTGTGAACTGCCTTTGAATTTCCAAATAGAACTTGTTCGTAATGCATGCTGTAACTGTTGCAGTGGCATTCCATACGCGGTATAATTTGTTCCTTCAAAATCAATGGAGTAGGTAATCCAAGAGGTAACCCATATATCGAGCCGCTGGTTGGTCGGCTTTATTAGAGAGACCTATATGCACACTAATGAATGGTCGGTAGTTTGCGTTCGGATTTGGAGACTTTCAAGTCCAGTCGGCTCGTAACTTCGCGTCTCTTTTATAATTGTGGCGCTATCGAAGCGGATTGAAGCCAGTTGAAGCGCTAAATCATTTCAACTGATCGTAAAATTGCGACATAAATTATCGGCTTCTGACCGAAGCTAGTACCTTGTGAGTTTTGTTTCTCACATGGTGTGTTTTCTCTTCAAAATGTGTTATAATGGCGCATCATAAAGCAATGTAAAGGCACACTTATATAAGTAAGTAAGTAGGTAAGTCAAATCTCGTGGATTTATATAGCGCTTTGGGGGGCAGGACAACAGTAGCTGCTTATTCTTGGCGCTTGGCCTATAGCACCTCTCACACAGAATACCCGGTTATTTGAGTATGTTTATGTGGCTGATGCATTTGTTTATTTATGCACGTGCCTGGATTGTATTTAAAGACAAATTTCAAGGGGTTTTACTAACTTTTCATATGAACTAACTTGCCAAATTAATTTGTATCGTCTTGTTTGGACTGATACTGCTTATACTTTTGTTTAAGCTCGGATACTTGTGGTTAGCACTCTGATTTTACTTATGCAAAACTACTGTAACTAGTGTGTGATAGGTAGCTACTGTAACTAGTATGTGATAGGTAAGGAATCATTTTTCGGATTTTTATTATTGTGTGTTTTCTGATATAGTGCTTGGCAAATGTCGTGATGTGTTCCAGTTGCATACAGCAGTGCTTACCGAAGCAATGTTTACTGAAATTCTGTGGAAAATAGCAGTCGTCGTGCTGCTGTTTAGCCCAGCATCATTTGGCCTACCGGACCCAAGTCATCGCTCCAGCGTAGAATTCTCCATCGTTGAAGAGCAGAATGCCGACACCTTCATCGGTCAACTGAATTCTCTCTCGCTCAATGCTAGTCCGCCGTACAGAATCTATTTTGCAAATAATGGCAGTCAAAGGGACCTGGACGTGACGACTAATGGGATGATAACGACGAAGGCGCGCCTTGACCGTGAAGTCAAAGATGTTTATGAGTTTGTGGCTGAATCGATCCAGCAGAGCGCTCACGTTCACGTCACCGTTCGTGTCTCCGACATCAACGATAATCGTCCAGTCTTCAACGGAAATTCTGTCAGCGTACATTTAACGGAGGCATTCCCAGTAGATGCTGCATTTTACGTCGGATTTGCCACAGATTTGGATCTCGGAAAAAATGGCGTACAGAGATACGACATTGCCGAAGGTGACGAAGACGTGTTTTTTCTGCGTCAGTTTTCCGACACAAGGGAATCGTTGATGTTCGAATTGATACTGATGCATCAGTTGGATTATGAAAAGACTTCTTCGTATGCGCTAGTCATCCGAGCGTATGATGGCGGAACACCGCCTCTTTGTGATGATCTCGTGGTTAACGTAATCGTCGATGATGTTAACGATAATCTGCCTTTATTTACGAACCCTCATTACTCGGCTTCGTTACTGGAAAACGTACCCAAGGGAACCGGTGTTATTCAGGTTGAGGCCAGTGACAGGGATTCAGGCATGAATGGCAAAGTTGAGTTCTTCATGGAATCGCTGGATAACGCTAGCACCGATTTCATTATTGATCGTACCTCAGGGCTTGTAGTAGTCAATGCTACCTTAAATTTTAGTCTACAAAGTACATATTACCTGTTGGTTACTGCCAGGGACAGAGGTTTTCCGTCGTTGCAGACAGTGACCGTGTTAGACATCGAAGTTCTCAAAGCGAATTATAATCCACTGGCGCTGTTGTTTCGCTTTCTAACGGACGACGGAAGTAACAAGCTGGGAAAATGGAGAAAGGTTCATGACCTAGTGGCAGAACTGTCGTTGATGAAAGCCGACCGACTGGCCGGTGGAAATTCGGACGTCGAGGTGACGCTTGACGACGATCTCGGGTATTTTGCTCTCGAGAAGAACAGCGACGACAAGTACTTTTTGGCTTTGGCTAAACTTCCGCACTTGAACCGCAGTTGCTTTCATCGCGTATCATTGACAGCTTCGAGCAAGACGTCGTACGTCAGTAAGAACGTTACGATTCAGATCGACGCCGACGATGACTTCGTCGGGAAAAACGTGAGTTTCACTCGGACTGTTTACTTTACCGACGTAATGCTGACGGTTCCGCCTGGAACGTCAGTACTCGGAGTAGAAGCAACTGCCAATCGGAAGGTTACGTTTAAAATTGTCTCTGGCAACTCGATGGGACTGTTTCGTATCGACTCGGACACGGGTCTTATCGAAACGAGCAAAGTTCTTGGATGCAACGTCACTAAGAGGCATGTTCTAAAAATTCTTGCGGCCGACGCCGAAGGCTATTCGGCCTCCGCAGAGGTCGTTGTGAATGTAACCGGGGTTCAAGGTCATTCGCCGAAGTTCAGCCAACACTTCTACCAAGTTTTCATCGATAACAATCCGCCAGTTGGGACCTGCATTAATATCGTGAGTGTTTACTGAATCTTACATGTAAGGTAAATCTTACATGGTAAATATTTGATTGAAATAAATTTTCCTCTGTTCAAGATTACTGATTCAGCCACTGGATGATGTTTTGAAATCAGTGGTTTCAGTAAGTAAGTAAGAAAATTTCGTAAACTTATACAGCGCCCTGGAAAGTAGTACAGTAGTAGCTGCTTATTCTTATGCGCTTGATCTTTCTTGAGATAGCTATAGACAAGGAGATAGCTATAGGCCGTTTATCATGAGGGATGATTCATGGATTGGTCTTGCACGTTTTGAGGCATATTGGGGACATTTTTCTATACCAGTTTAGTTTGAATTTAAGGACTGGTTAAAACCAATAAGCATTAATTATTAACCCTTTGGTCCCGCAAAGCCGTTATTTCAGCTTCATAACCTATTGGTTATACGGATCGCCGTGGTCAGAAGGTTAACCCTGTTGCAGTGGTCAATATTTAAAAAATCAGTGGGAATTGGATTGCTGTTGCTCAAAACTTGTACGCCTCCAGGATCATGGATCTGTTAAAGGGTCAAATGGTCAAGATTTATCATTTTTAAATATGAAAATGACCAATATTTAAGCATATATGAGTTAGTTGTAGGTAAGCAAGATCCTGTGAATTTATATAGCGCTTTCGCTCTAGCTGCGTGTTGCTCTTAATCTAAATTTGAATAGCCATGGCCAAAGGGTGGTAGTCAGTCAGGTGGTAGTCAGTCAGGTGGTAGTCAGTCAGGTGGTAGTCAGTCAGGTGGTAGTCAGTCAGGTGGGGTCATTTTATCATCCAAAGGGTCATTATGTTAGGGACGTTATAGCTTTGGAGGAAATAAATTTTGAAGGGAAATTTTCAAGTTTTTATAGAAAAACTGAATTGAAGGATATGGTGACTGAGATGTTTGAGATGATTTGATATTTGACCATGGGTGTAGACAGGGGAAAGATGCTGGAATCGAGTCTAAAAAATTCTGATGCAGTGTGTGAAACAAATCTTTTGCAATTTTTGAGAGATGATAGATTCAGAGGAGTGGAGCATGGTTGGAATGTGCTGAAGTTTTCGTAGATTTTTTATTGTTAAAAAAACAGTGGTGATCTAAACACTCGAACTTAAATTTTGTACATCCATCGGGGTGTCAGACTTGACAATTGGAGCCCCTAACTCCCTAGGACTGACTGCTCATTGTTCTCATGCATGACTGTTCTTTGCATTTGCTTTTGTTGCAAGAATACAGCTTGAATTAATGTGACCTTTGATCTGATTACTAGAATTTCTCTTTATTTCTTTCTTAAATGGTTCTTGAAAATGAAACATTTAGTCATGCAATATGGGACTTGATGGATTGTCCACTAATGCCAGACTGCCTTTATAATTTTGATTTGTGGTTTTTTTACCTATCAGACTATACTTGTGAGAGTAATTGTAACAATAACATCATTAACAACATTAACTGCAGTTGCAGTAGAGAGGGTGTCCTAACAGAACAGCTATGGAACCCCTATTGATTTTATCTGCAGTATGTATGAACTTTGCCCTTTGGAGGTGAGGTTTCATAGGGTTTCAGTGAACCGTGGAATTGACCCTGATTGTACCTTAATGTTTGTTGGTTGAAGTAATTAACATACAAATACATCTGTTGGTTCTTTTCCTGACCTTTATGGGTCAAATTGTGAATTGTAAATGAGTTTATTGCTGATAATTATAATAATATATTATGTTCCCTTGTCATTGCCTTATAACAGAGTAATAAAGTCCTTTTTAAATAGGCAAGGAATGAATATTTTGAAAAGGTACAGTTATAGAAATCCGTTTGTCTGTCACTGTCTGTCTGTCTCTCTTTCCCTCCCTGTCTTCTCTGTCTGTCTGTTTTTCTGTCTGTCTGTATGTCTCTCTGTCTGTCTGTCTCTCTCTTATATATCACACACACACACACACACACACACACACACACACACACACACACACATATATATATATATATATATATATATATATATATATATATATATATATATATATATGGCTCTCAGTTAATGTTCTTTCATGTTTGCATGGGCAGGCTTGGTTTATTGTAGTTTAATTAGTACCAGAGTGAGGAGTCCTGTTATCTGAGCCATTTATTTGTACCTTGATAAGTGAGATGATATATTTATTGCCGTCTGAGCAAAACCCTGAAGCTTCAGATCAACAGTTCAACCGGTTTTATGGCGGCTGCCATGTTCAAGGAATTGATAAAATTACTTTGCAGCATGCAGAAGATATCCGGGGCAGAAAATTAAGTGGGATTTCAGATAATGAATTGTCAGATATCAAGGGATGTCATTGTCCTAACAGCAGTCTTTTAAAATAGGCAGGTATAGATATAAAAATCTGTCTGTGTGTGTGTCTCACTCTGCCCCTGTCAGTCTGTCTGTCTGTCTGTCTGTTTGTCTGTCTCATTATATCATTTTGGTCATTACCGCTGACGTGCTGAATTTATTAAAGCGCAATGAATATTGTTGCTGTTTATAATATTTGCCCTGATGTCACGTGACTAATAAAGACTAGACAGATGTGTGATATAGGAATGACCAGTGCTTGGAGATGAAGGCAGAGGATAACCAAGTGCCAGGATGTATCATGGACTTGGATATTTACTGGTATGCTTGCTTGCCCCAGGGCTCTGGGGTACTGGAAATAATGGAAGTGCCACACACCGGCTGGTAATGTTTATTGCTGCTTACTTCAAAAAATTTAGATGATGTGATACCAGAAACAGTGGCGGCTCCAGGATTTGCTAGGTAGCTTGGGGTGGCAACTGATCATTAAATAGGTTTAATTCCCAACTGGGGGGCTGGGGAGTCAGGCATTCACTAGGGGCACGGGACCCCCGGGCCCTCCATGTGGAGCTGCCACTGATCTGAAATAGGTTTAACTCCCACTTCAAAATTCCTGGTACTGCTACAGTAAAGTCTTGATAATGTATGTACATCAGTTGCAATGTTGCATGGTCTGAATCATGGATGTATTCATTACCGGTAATATTAGAGCATCTTTAAAATATAATAATGTGTTCTAAAAAAAGTTTCTAACCTGATATGAGCACAATAGACTTGCTTGTTTCAAATGGTTTAACCCTTGAGACACCGGAGCCGAATATGCTCGGTTACAACTTACATTGCATATATAGTTGCAAAATATCCAGTGGTTTAAGGGTTAAGTTAGTATTAGCTAGCAAGCAGCATCTCAAATGGCAAATAGATAATTGAATTGCCTTATCTTTTTCAAGTGATTTCGATAACTTTGTGTGTATGGTCTTTGTGTGTATGGTGGTAGATTATACCGACAGTGCCTTTTAGGACAGAGGATCTTTGTTCGGTTGCATTGTTGTCCAGGTGTTTATGTATATATCAGCCAGTTGTATCTAATTGTGTACGTATGCTATAAATTCTATAGCGGGGATATTGAATTAAATTTTATGAACGGCCACACATTTTTTATAACTGGTACCGGTGCATGGGCTGGGTGTTTTTGAAATCAGTAGTTGTCATTAATCAATGTTTTGTAAATATTAGAAAAAGTTTTTGTTTCGGTACTTTTTCGGGCCGTTTCACACCCGTTGGCGGGCCGAGTCTGGCCCGTGGGACACCATTTGAATATCCCTGTTCTATAGGAAGTAGGTGGGTGGTCGAAATTCAACTGACTGGCAGAATTTATTTTCAAAAAGTTCCTTTGTAAATTGATTCAAACAGAGATGTCTTCTAGGAATTTTTAATGGTATTAAACATTTTATAGCACGATGAACACCGTCTCCCCCAGGACTTTTGTACTAAACTGAATGGTGTAAAAGTTTTGATTTGATGTATATCTAGGTGTTCCACTTTACGCGGAACTAATAATGGGTATACATACTAGCCTTGCCGTGTCTTGGACGCGACGGGCCTGATTTACTATAGGCCTTACATACCTTTGTAACTTCGAGGGGTAGTGAGACTGTGCGGTAAGACATCAAAGGGATTCCTTCTTTTAAAATTACATCCCTTTGGGAGGGGTGTTTTGGGGGAGGGTAGGGGGTGGTTGGGGTTGTGTTGAGGTTGGGACAAGGAATCCTAGACAGGCTTCCATGGGTTGTGATAAAGACAGTTTATTTTGCAGATGGGATAAATTATCTTGAAGTATGAGCCGCGCGTATGTTTCCAGTAGCCAGTGATAACAGATTTCACAAGGCTCTGTCTGTCCGCAGGTCGTTTGAGTAGGGCCAGGAGTGCCGCCGGTCATGGCTTGTGAGGATTAGAGTGAAACGGTCGGACTTCATCGGCATCTTCTCCTTGTTCCTTCACGAACTGAAGTCTGACTTAACTTGATATGATATTGTCTTTGTTCCTCTTGAAGTTCTGGGGGCTTTCTGATCCAATAAAGCAGCAATAACAGCAACTGGTTTACTAAAACAACAACACCAAGCCTCTTCTAAAGCATTGTATAGTGTGTGTGTGTGTGTGTGTTTGGGGAGGAAGGGGTAGAGGGGATGAGAGTATGCTTGTGTTTTGATAATAATAACAAAACACTTCTTCTGTTGGCCTATAGTTCAATAACCGAAGTAGACTAATTTTATTATTGGCATAGCCACGGGAGAGGACACTGGGGAGGGGGACATGGCCCCTAGTCGGGCAGGGACTGGTCATGGAATTTGCGCAAAACTGTTGAAATCTGGGGGGGGTAGGTCTCTTGTCAAAGAACTCCTTGACGACCTTTATTGACTTTTTTTACTCTTCAGAGACTTTTTTAGCTGATAATTTCAATGAGCTCTCCCTATTCCGGAACTGTGACTGTGCCTCTGCATGCTACAATGTGCAGTATCTGTCCTCAAGGCCGGCCATTGATAGCCTAATGCAGTGGTTGTTAACCAGGGGTACTCATACCCCTTGGGGGTACTTGAAGGGAGTTGTGGGGATGGGGTATGAAGAATTATCCAGAAATAAAGTCTGTTTTAAAGACTTACTACAATAATTATAATTATTTACTCTGCATTTTTGTACTAAAATAGAATTTCTAAAGAATAATACCACTTTCTGGCATGTGCACAATCTACGACAGATCTATGTTGCAGTTTAATACCACTTTCTGGCATGTGCACAATCTACGACAGATCTATGTTGCAGTTTATAATTTTAAAAAAAAATTAATGAGGAGCACAAACTTTTTTCCTGGGATAAGGTAGGGGTACTTCGTTCTCTTATACATGTTTCATGGGTACGTAATCATAAAAAAGTTTAAGAACCATTAGCCTATAATGATTACATGTACCTGTACCTCATGTCAAATAGTTGTCTGACTACAGTATATATATATATATATATATATATATATATATATATATATATATATATATATATATATATATATACTAAAATGTCTTATCCACTAAAATGCCAATGGATGCTTGCAACTGTACAATGTATGTGGGGCCACAGTGTAAGATTCCAGTTGGCTTATTTTTTGTTATGTGGGAAATAATTGTGAAATGCTGTGTTACACTGCTACCAGATTTATCTTGTGTTTCTAGTAGGATTTGCCTTTAAATACCGGTAAACATTGAAATCAGAAATAGAACGAAGATGGGAGTTTGTGTTATTATATTTGGTTGAAAGCTGTGTGACTAAGTTTGATGATATTTTGAACATTCATCTTCTTTTGCCTGTTCCTCTTCCACAATGGATTATGGGACCATCCATAAATGACGTCACACACTTAGGGGGGTTAAAAAACTGCAAAAATCGCGTGACGTCATTTATGGACGGCCCCTATGACCATTTGCAGCAGAGGCGGTTAAGTAATACAGCACACTGATTTAGGATGCCATGTTCCATAGGAAATTTCACTGCGTAAATAATTGTCGAAAAATACCAACATGGATATGCCTTTGTTACAGTGATGTAGTGACTGTAAGGCACACGTGGCTGTGGCTCAGAGCTGGCGGGGGAGGGGGTAAGGGGGCTGAGTTCTTGAGGCATGAGACCTGATTTTCTCTATCTCACTTTTTAGCAGTGAAGTGATCAGCATTTGGCTGTGCAAGATATCCTGCAAGGGAAATTGCCTCAACACTAACAAGATGAGGGTCTAGGTAAAAAATAATTATGTACCCTACTCATGTGTGTAATACAGATCAAATTGCTAATAATTATAATGCCTGTTTTTGTTTACCTAGGGGACAACTTCAGTGCACCACTCATAATGGCTGGGCAACATATAAATTATATCATCATAATCATCATGATCATCATCATCATCATCATCATCATCATCATCATCATCATCATCGTAGAACTCCTTTAGCACCATTTTAATAATGTTCTTGACATACACTGCTGAAAGATGGGCTGAAGCAGTGGGGTGGAATGGGTGATGGCACCATAATCCATATTGATTGGTTCCAACCCTCCCCTTTCCTTTGAGTAAGGTCGTGCTCCCCCCACATCCAGTAAAATTTTATCCATGGGCTTTTTGGTTCAGTCTTTTCTGACTGCTTTTCTGAGTCCTAAATAAGACAGAATTGTCTTAGTGTAAGGGTATTCTTTCATTGGTGTTTGTTAAGCGCAATTGTTATGCTTTTCTCCTGGTTTATGTTTATTTATCACGGCTAAACATTTGAGAGGATGTTGCATCACCAGATGGGGTATAAAAGACTGAGAAGAAGTGCGGTTGGCAAACAGTCCATTAGAACAGCTGGATGGATATCCCCCAGGCTAAAGTACCCACTCTCTGTCTGTCTCTGTCTGTCTGTCTGTCTGTCTGTCTGTCTGTCTGTCTGTCTGTCTGTCTCTCTCTCTCTCTCTCTCTCTCTCTCTCTCTCTCTCTCCTTTCCTGAGTTCTTTTGTATCACACCCTGTGCCTGTCCTGTCTGTTCGTCTGTCTCTCTCTCACTCACTTACTCACTCACTCATTACTTTGTTGTTTTGGCAGCTTCACCACCTTTTGTAATCCATTTTAAGAATTTTAAGTAGTCACGACATCACGTGATAAGTCTGCAGGCATTTTAAATTGCAGCCTGCCTTGTTGTTGCTCACGGTAATAATGCCAGCCTTCTTCTCTCTTAATGCAGCAATAGTATTTTTTTATGCAATCAATATTCACACACATGCTGTTGTACTGAAGTGTATAGCCAGTACTTTTGTATCACACTTTCAGTGTGTCAGATTATCTGGTTTAACTACACTCACTAATTGATTTCTTTTGTACTCAATAGCACTGCATGGAGTTTTGTTACTATAGCACCATTGAAACCGGACCATTGACCCTTTTGGTGTTTGTTTCCTGACCTATAGGATGCCAGCTTCAATGACCCATAGCATAAATTCTATTAGTTCTTTCTGTCTTTTGGGTATATACACCAAGACTGTGGATATATATACTGTACCTAAATTCAGGACTGGGTGGCAAACGGGTGAGATGTATTTATTTGACTGCTTGGAAACAAACCAGGCAAATGCCAATGCCTGTTTGAAACAGTGGTTATAATATTTGTGAGTTTAGTACTGTATGACATGAGCAGTAGGCAGTAGGCACATGCATCAAAATTTACTTTAATATATGTTTTTGTTGTTAGGTGATGGTGTTTTTAAAGTTCTTATGTAGTCAGAACAATGGTTGATTTTTCATAAAGGCAGTGAGGTTAAAACTACCCCCACTCGATAATTTCTCCCACTTTTCTTTCAATTCTTTTCTCAGTGGTCCATGGCATGAGTCGAGAGAATGAGGAAAAAGCAAGAAAGTTAGAAGTTTAGAAATATCTTCTTGTGTTTGTGTCACTTTGCTAACATTTGTAATAATTCACTTATACAGCCAAGATAAGTAAGTAAGTAAGTGAGTAAACTTCAGATTATTGTGGTGACTCGTCCAAAGGGTGGACTGCATGAACACATTACAGAGTTAAAGTTCATAACTAGTGCGAAACAACCAAGTCTTTAGCCTCTTTTTGAAAATTTCGAGCAAAGGGGAAAGTTGAACTGATGGAGGTAGGCCGTTCCAGGCCCTAGCGGCAGCCACATGAAATGCGCCGTCTCCTAAGGTGCAGAGGCGGGTCTACATTAGTATGCGCACCAGTAGTTTGTGCACCTGGGAGTTTGCGCACTAGGAATTTGCGCACCAGGGGCGTACCAGGGTTAGGATTAGAGTTAGGGTTAAAGTTAACCCTCAACCTAACTCTAACCCTCACCCTAAACCTAACCCTAAACCTGGTGCACAAATTCCTAGTGCGCAAACTCCCAGGTGCGCAAACTACTGGTGCGCATACTATGCTACACCCAGAGGCGCGTCCTCGGGACAGCCAGTGAGGCAGACATGTTGGATCTCAGGCTTTGCTGACCTTCCAGGTCGATCGGTCAGATACGCAGGACCTGCACCATTCAGGCAGCAGAAGACCAACGTCACAAGGTTGAAATTAATACGTTCCAGCACAGACAGCCAATGCTTATTGCATTGGCTAAGCATGCCTATATTTCATAACATCTTTACTGTCATTTTATAGGAAGAAGAATTTTTTAATGATACTGGTTCCTGGTGCAATAGGAAAATTTTCTACCTGTCCACTAAACTTAAGAGCTTGGGAAAAACTGCTCTAAACGTATACATCAGTAGTATTCTAACTCCACCCGCAAAATACCATGTCATTCCAGGGATCAGTCAAAGGGAAACAGTTAGACAGACTATGGAGAAAAAGCCAACTGGAAAATACATGTTTTAGGTGTTTTAAAGGAAAGATAATTAGCAATGGCATTATATTGATTAACTTTTTTATACAATTAACTTGGATGGTTATATATTCATGTTTGTTTACATGGGCAATGAAAACGACACCTTGTAAATGCTGAACAGCTGTGTAATCTGCCATCAAAAGAAGCCGGCATCATATAGGTTAGCTGTAAAGTTCACATTGGAAGTCCATGCTAAGTTTTATCTTTCCGGAGGATGGCCTGCTGAGTGCATGATAAGTCAGTACCGGTAATGGCGTAGCCAGGGTTCCGCAGTCGGGGAGGACTTGGCATTTTCAGGTAAAAAGTCCCAAACATGTTTTCTTTAATCATTCTACCCCCTCCCAAAAAAATTCTCAATGGTTTTGCACATATCCTACAACCAGTCCCACCCAGAGTAGGGGGCCCCTGCCTGACAATACATACCAGTTGGGGGTAAATGTTGCTTATATAATTATACCATAAGGCTTTCCCTAGAATCCTAGATGAATTAATAGATGGAGGCATGTATGTATAGGGTTTGCTGTTTCTGCTACTGCTGGAGTCCTTGTACAACACACACATGCACACACACACAAACGCACACACAAACGCACGCACACACACACACACACGTTTACAAGTTATGGTACTTTTGCAGATGCTGTCATCGATTCTTGCATAGGCCTAGTGGTCACTGCTGTGAACAAGTGCTAAAATCCGGCAAACATACCATAACTTGTGGATTGTCAGAGCTGGAAATATGGCCGGCGGTCCCATAACGTTTTCAAGGGCTTTTGACTTCTGCTGGTATTGTTTGACTTTGTCCCAATAGAGCATAATGTTTGCTTTGTTGTCCTGTAGCAGATTCTCTTGTCAAGAGAGCTGGCCATAAATATGCCATGTTGTTTTATTGCCAACATTGGGTGGGTCTCCGTTCCCATTTGGCAAATATAGCAAAGCGCGCCCGGCGGGCGGCGGGTTGGACGTCCAGATTTTCCCCTCCCTACCAGGGACTCGGCGTCTTTGCCAACCAGAAGTGCACTTTCAACATAGCCGCCGCGCTATCACCGAAAACAGAAGGACGTCTCTTTTTTCACTGCCGCTGTGCTGTGAAAGTCTGATTCCAAATTCTGTAGCGATAGTTGATGCAGCTTTTGAACTAAAGCGGTGTTCACTTCTCTGTGGCATCAATATCGGTGTTTATGTTTCAGATTTCCCATCTAGTTTTAGTTCTAGTTATTAGACCTACTGGATTTTGTGGTTATTTGACTGGTTTGTAGTCATCTGGGTTTAATACTGTGATTAAATATTGACTTGATTTGCATTCTCTTCGATTTTCTCCATCCATTGTTCCCAGCATGATCTTCTTCACCAGTCTATTGTCTTTCATCCTGCATATGTGCCCAAAGAAGTTCATTTTTCTCCGTATCAATATTTGCATAATGTTTTTTTGTTCTTAATTCTTTCTCGTGTCATGTCATGTCGTGTTCTTTATTTTCTGTTGCCATCTGATGTTCAAAATTCTCCTATTCTCCTTCCCCGCCTGCTGTATAAATTCAGTCAAATCATTTGGGCCATAATTATTGCTTGTATCCTATAGGAAACTTCTTGTTATTCTTGAGGAATGAATTTATCATGCCTACGGGTTCAGAGGGCCTGCCTTTCACGTGTCATTTCACGCTGATCAATCAAACGCAAACATAATGGGTGAGATTCTTTTATGGGACTATAATGACCGTTCAGTCTCGGCGAAGGCGGAATGCAAATTTACCATCCATCACCGTTGTTGTGTCACCGGCTTTGTTTTGCCCGTTCTCGAGGTAGCTTTTTGTTGCCGTGCGCGCCCGGCGGACCTAATGAGTCGGGGATGAGATTGAGAACCTCTCACCTGTCACAGGTGAACAAAGAGCACACTTCTGCTACCTGTTCGCCCTCCCGGGCAATGAAACGACGACTGTTCTCCTGTAGTGAACCGAGGCATTTGACAGCAGCGTAGGTCTGTAATGTTCGAATGCTCTCCAGCATGCCTGAATTATTGTACCTTTCTATGGACTTGCCAGATATACAGACTGGTTTATGAGCACAGTGGCAGTTTACCAGATGGATTCTTATTGCCCTGTCCTCCTCCTCCTCCTCCTCCTCCTCCTCCTTCTCCTTGTGTACCTTTGCAACAAGTGGGTTCTTGAAAAATTTGAGAGTGTTCAGGTTTTGTGCCAACGTTGTAGCGCCTATCATTTTGGAGTGTGTGCCCCAATGTTTCACCGCTGCGCTGTTGAACAATGATTTTGTTTTGTTTTGTTTTATGTCAACGGTTGCTTCATCTGGGAAAGTTTTCATATAGATATCCATAAATCTGTGTTTGCATGGAAGTGTCTGGGAGTTGTGCATTCATTGACAATTATTGTGTTCGCTCGAGTATGCGTGCCGAACGGTTCGAAGAGATCGCTTTAAGACTCTTTCCACTCAGAACTCATTAAGTATTATGATCTTTCACATTATGCTATGATAATGTGTGTTTTATGATGTACCTGTGTTCAGGGGTGTCATTTGGGGGGGGGGGGCACTGGGGACCCTGCTACCCAAGGAAATGAAGAAATAATGTATAATGTATTAATTAAATAGATAAATATGAAATGTGCAAAAATTGCCCAAAATTTGCCAAAATTTAAAACTTACACAAATTTGGCCAAAAAATTATATTGCCCCTCCAAGAAAAGTGTAAAATGACGCTACTGCCTTTGTTGTGATTACCGATTTGTGCGAGCGTGCTCCGAGTCAGCATTAGAGTTTTGACAGGACCGTCCTGTCCATCCATTATAGAGTCCAATACAGTGGATCCCACTTAATCGCATACCGCTTAATTGCATAACCCGCATATCGCATAACAACATAAAAACCCAAACCAGTGTTTTGTGCGTTAGAATTAATTATCAGACGTCCCGGCTATTTGCATAGCCCAGTTAATCGCATAAGCAAGGCTTGCACGGCACCTATGCAATTAAGCGGGTTTCACTGTACCTCATTTGCATTTAACTTTTGTTCACTTACCCCACCCCCTCAAAAGCTTGACACAATAGAACAAAATTAGCTTCAAGGATCAAAACTGCAATGGAAGGCGTTTTCTATATGCATTTTATGCTGGTCCATATATAATTTGCCTAATTTTGGTCTTTACAGTGCTATTTGTACAATTAATTATAAAGGCATCCATGTCGGGGAGGGGGGTGGGGAGTTGGGCTTGTAAAAGACTATCCTCAGATAAGCCTACATTTAGCTGCTAATTTTCTGTTGGGTCAGCTTGAGTAAACAGCATAATTATTGATTCCCGATACTTAGGTTACTTATGTTGACACACTTCATTCGGCTGGTAATAGGAATCATAAGTTATCTTGTGTAAACCATTTTTTATTGTCACACTTAACTTAATATAGGCTTAATTGAGACTTTATTTAGCTTTCAAACATTACCAGCTTAATATACAATAGGGGCGGCTAGTCACAGAGCTCTTTGAATTTTCTACTTGATCTTGAGAACTTTTGCAATAATTAAGCCATTCCTTTGTTAACAGAAGCCCAGTGTATTGTTTCTTTAAGGGTAATGTCTTGAACTATGTGTGAAGTTTTTAAGTATTTGTGCTTTTGTAGGTTAAGCAATTGAAGATAACAATGTTTTATTAAGTTTAGGTTGTTAAAGTTGTTGACAGAGATAAAAATCTGTAACAGTTTTATAATCCACTTTAAGATGTGGACATATTATAATATGTCCACATCTTATAAATAAATGTAATCTGTCTGAGATAATAAATAAATAATTATTTATTTTCTCAGACTTTATCTGGAGGAGCAGTGGGTGCAGGGGACTATATGCTGACAATTATGTTTATGTTAATAAAAGGTGCATTGTAAGAACGTAATAGTGGATAAAGATTGTTGTTTGACGAGGAAGAAAGATTTTCACCCAAATCTACCAGAAAATGCCAACAAAATCTACCAGAAAATGCACCACATTCAATCTTGCCATGCATCAGTTTCTGTTCTGTGCAAGAGAACTGAAAAGTATGAGAATGACTCAAATGTACTTAAGTAACTTAACTGTCTACTGAATTTTTACACCATTTTAGGATAATTTGTGTTGTGGTTTGTACTGGGTGTACTATTATGTGAAACATGTTAAATTTGTTTATTTTTTCATCAATAAATTCTACTTACCTGCCACATCATGTTCAATACAGTCAAATCTAGTTAGTAGGGCGACATGCACACGCACACATACACAGACACAAAGTAATTGAAGATAACGTTTTATCAAGTTAAGGTTAAAATTGTGGGACAGAGATAAGAATCTGCTGCAGTTTAATAATCCACTTTAAAATTTGAGTATTTTATCTCAGACTTTATCTTGAGTAGCAGTCTTTCTGGTATTCAGTATAATAATGCTATGCATCAGAGTTCTCTTATTGCCTTCTATGAGACCACCACTGATTAGGGGCCGTCATTTGACTATGCCTAACAAAGTGTAATAGGTTTCCATGAAAAAACAGTTTTTCTTTCTAAGAGATTCTTCCTGCTACAGCAGTGGTTTGAGATATCTTGAACTAAAAGTAACAGAAGGATTATGATACTTTTTGTTTTAATAATCTCCCATGCTCTATTTGATTGGAAGGGCTTTATCAGGAGTATAAGTGTGTGTGTGCATGTAATTATTTGGATGTTAATAAAAGTGCATTGTAATAATGGAGAAAGATTGTCACTTGATGAGGAAGAAAGGCTGTCACCAAAATCTACCAGAAATTGCCACAAAAATCTACCAGAATACCAAAATTCACCTTAATCTACCAGGTATTTGTTAACTTTCATTTGGTGTTTTAAAAAGTGTTGATTGTGTTTTTTTGGGTTTGTTTCAGTTGTCCGCCACGGATCCCGATTGTTATTCAGACACAATTCGCTATTCATTAAAGACGCTTTCCAAACAGTTGCCTTTCTTGGCGATCAACAATGTCACCGGTGAATTACGTTTGGCAAGAACAGTCTCGGACATGACGTGGATGATACAGCACTTTACAGCAGAAGCAGTGGATGCAGGTTGTCGAAGAGTGTTGCTATTATTATTATTACACTGGTCTACGTCAATTTTGCTGACTTGAAGACAACATGTGATCTTTATGTATTTTGGTGTGCTGAATCCAAAAATCACACCCATTTTCTCCTATCACGTCCAGTTTTTCCGCAAAACGCTGTTTACTGATTTACTGTTTACTGTAATAATGTAGCATTATGTATTATAATTCTTTAGCTATATTGAATATGCAAAAAGTTAAGGATGTGCAAAAAGATATGCTTAATATGCAGTGGGCATAACTATTTAATAATACAACAGTTTAATAGGCAGTTTTAAACTGCAGACGTCAGCATTTTATGGATATAGGCCTATATAAGCAGCGTGAAACCGACGGCAACATTCAGTCGTTCATTTACAAGTCGCAGTAAATTTAACTATTCTAACTAGCTTTCTGTGGAATATGTCACCCAGCACCCGAACACTTCGTGAGCAGTGCAGGAATGATCCTGACAAATTTTGCTACATCTGAGGTTGCTTTACAACACCTAAACAAAGGAGATAGGTGTCTGAATTTGTGCATAAAGCTTAGCATGCATATTTCATAAAATTGAGTGACCAGGAAAACCTTGGGCACCACATAAAGTGTGCAGGACATGTGTTGAAAGCCTCAGACAGTTCATAATGTGACTAAAGGTCAGAGAAAAAGTCTTAACTTTGGAGTTCAATGGTGTGGCGAGAGCCTGGACTGCTACTTCTGTCTGGTAAATATTTCAGGCATGTCCACAAAGGCAAAATCTTCCATCCAGTACCCAAATCTCTCCTCTGCTCTGAGACCAGTTGCTCACTGTGACAAAGTTCCTGTACCTATTTGCACTACTTTGGGAGTTTCTTACGAAGATGAATTTTGTCAGTCAACAGACACCGATTGCGAAGATTTCGTGGCCTTAGAAGTTGACGCTGGAATGCACAAACATTCAACCAAGCTGAGTTTAATGACCTAATATGAGACCTAGATCTGCCGAAGTCGTCAGCAGAGTTACTGGGTTCAAGACTGAAGGAAAAGAATCTGTTCAGTGTTGGCCCCAGGAACCACGCTTATGTATCATGGCAGAGAGAATGAATCTTTTCAAACATTTCCATATGGAGGAGGAGTTTGTATACTGCATCAACAGCAAAGGACTTTTTGAATCAATGGGATGTTATAGTTGTAGACAAGATGCTTTTTGCGACCTGATTACTGACTTACTTGGCAACTTAAGAGTCGAGAATTATGACCTTTCAGTTAAAAATTATTATTGCTTTTCAAGACTGGGAGCAAACATGAGTGTCAAGTTGCATTTCTTTCATAGCTATCTGAACTTCAAATCTTGGAGCTATGAGTGAAGAACAAGGAGAATGCTTCCATCAAGACATCAAGACCATGGAACGTAGATATCAAGGCAGATGGAACTCGAACATTATGGCAGACTAAGTACTGCTGGTGTTTACAGCGTGACAACTGTGACCATAACTATACCGGAGCATCCAAAAAAAAGATTCCTTTCTCAAAACTTAAATTTAAGCAACTAGCTATTGCTCTTATTGCTCTCTTGGTTAGAAGACAGACTCATTTTTGGGCTGAATAAAAAATATTACGTGTTATCGGTTCTTCAGAATTTCCTATTTTCCTTATGTTTGACTTTAACACCTTTAATTAAGCATTCCTAATTTGCGAAAAATTTGATGTTGCATAATTTTTGACTTCATATCTGGAATCAGCACCTCTCAATTGGGTAAAATCAGCAAAAATACCTAGGTCAGCAGAAATTTTTTAAAAATGTAGACCAGTGTTATTATTATTATTATTATTATTATTATTATTATTATACAAATTTCAACGAAATCAGTCATACGGTTTACAAGATATTAATTATTATTATTATTATTACAGTGGATCCCGCTTAATCGCATACCACTTGACTGCATAACTCGCATAATCGCATAACAACATAAAAACCCAAACCAGTGTTTTGTGCGTACAATTAATCAGACGTCCCGGCTATTCGCATAGCCCAGTTAATCGCTTTGCACGGCACCTATGCAATTAAGCGGGTTTCACTATATTATTATTATTATTATTATTATTATTATCTACGACAATTTATATAGCGCAGTAACATAACTGGAGCTAAAGTCAAGAGCGCTTTACAAAGGAGTCACTTATAAGAGATGTTAAATAAGTGTGTCTTTAGGAGCTTCTCAAAACAGCCATGACAAATTTTGCTTTTCACTTGTTGTTGGCAGTAAAAGGTAAAGGTACACTATAGATTCAGCGCTCATGCGGAGAACCGAAGGGTTAGCACCTTCAGTTTTGCATGACAACGGCTGAATGAGGGCGATCGCCAGCCTTTCCCTCGTCGCCTTTCCTTCCACCGAGTTAACACCCGATGTACTCATTCACAGCTGAGTCGACTGGGGGCGCTTGGGACAGAAACAACCGAAAAGTTCTGCCGCGGCCGGGAGTTGAACCACGGACCTGAAGATTGGCAGACTAGTGCGCTAACCACTGCTCCACCGCGCATTGGCAGTAGATTGATAAAAAGTGTGTAACTGCTGGCAGGGCCCGGTCAAACCTCTGCTGGACCCTTCCAGAATAAATATAATAAATATTCTGGCCACCAGAGACAGAGGGTGTGGTGGGGGAATGTAGCTATAAATACAAAAAAGTAATCCTTTGTATAAGACCCAGCGACAACCGGGCCCCCTGCATTCGTGGAATTTGTGGGTGCCTAGCTGTTTGTCCATGTTGAAAATTTCAAGCTGTTGTTTAGCATGATGGATGCTATGCAAGATCTTTGAGTTTTTGAAACAATTATTATGATTTCTATTCTATTAAGTTTGAAAGTTTATTTCCAATACCATGCATTACATTTTATAACAAAACATGAAATTATATAAAAATAACAGCTACCGTAATAAGAATACTACATACCGGTATAATGGAAACAAGGATACCAAAAGGGAAACAATTCCCGCCAAGATTTACTTAGTGTATTAATATTTTACATAGTAATTGATTTAATTACTTTCATTTTATCTCATAAATTTGCAGATAGATAAAGAAATCTTGCAAATGGTTTGGCTTCTGCTAATTGGCAAAATCCAAAAGCGGTTTGATGGAAAGGGTCTTATCCATTTGGTAGCTATATCTTGTGGGTCAAAATTCAAACTCAGAAATCTTGGACTATTGTAAAAAAAAATTTTTACCCTGACCTCTAGCAAACTTCCTCTTTTGGCCTGGGATGATAATGGCAGCTGCAGGTTTCTTTAGTTTGATCTTCATATTAGATGTGTGTGTGTTTGTGTGTGTGTGTGTGTGTGTGTGTGTGTGTGTGTGTGTGTGTGTGTGTGTGTGTGTGTCATATCATATTCATTTCTTAACCTAAGTTGTTGAATTTAGTGTGCTCCTTTTCTATTTAGCTAATGATCTATATTTGGACATCTGACACAAATTTTGAGCTTTCCTGCATTCTAGCTACATTAATATTGTAACAATTGCTTACAGTATTTACGGTTGCATTTACATTCTCCCCCTGGACATAATCCCTTCCGGATATTATCCCCTCCAGTACACCCTTTGAAATGACACTGCCGGACATAATTCCCCCTTTGTTTTCTCTATGGACTTTGACTATAATTATTACTCACACCATAAACCAGACACTAAACACTAACCCTAAACGATACTGACGGCAGCCATGGCATCAGATAACTGATAAGTTTAAAATTAAGATCCATGATACTGATTTACATGGTTCATTACTTCTTTGCCGGGGGGGGGGATAATGTCCGGGGGGGGATTATGTCCAGAGGGAGAATGTCCGTTTACCAGTATTTACACAGACTGTGGCATTATCATAATTTCGACAGTTTTCTCTCATCGTCCAGATGGCGCCACAATATGATTATCATTGTTGGCAGATTGCAAATTTCCTTTAGACTGTAAGAACCAACGCATATCATAGGCTCATTCATATAATACGTATGCAAATAGGCATATTTTCACCCCCCCCCCCTTCCTACCCCGTTTGCACACTGTACATATGCAAAATCTCCTAAATCCAACCCCCTCTTTGCATACGTACTATATGGTTGGGCCATCACTGTGGTGATCCACAAAAGACTTGTGCACATAAACAGTCATGGCAGGAAAACTGCCTGCAACTGCAGTCCTATTGAAAATCAGATGCCTGTATCCTCTAATAATAACAGTTTACCATGACAATTCATCTTATTGTAGGCTGTGGCTGGGTCTTCAAGTGTCCAGAACCGTTTGGGAAAGGCTTTAATTTGTGTTTAATTATTAGTTACAGCCTAATTTATGTGAATCAGTGACACTTTGACCTAGATTCAGAGCAAGTGCAGGAATCCTGAAAGCGGTTATCCCCTGTAGATTGTAAATTTTTAGAACCTGACCAGTTGAGGAGCCCTTCAGTCCCGGGCCGGGGATGATAGTGGCAGTTACAGGTTTTCTGCCGGCAGCTGTCTGCGTGGTACTTGTACCAGTAGGTATCAGGGTGTGGATGGTACTCGACATGGTACATTTTGTGACTGGCTTTGTGTGAGGAATGTTCCTCTTTGGGAGGCCTTTGGCAAGAAGTTTATTCAAGAAAGGAGAAACGTTCTAAGAAGGATTGTTTTCTCTGGTGATGGCTTCCATTGTATAATGTATACAGTGCTATCTCTACAATCATACAGGAGGGTTGTTATTGTAAAATTTGAAATATTTCTTAACCCCATAACTGGGGATCCCGGATATATCCATCCATTTTACATTGAGTTACAGTTAAATACACAGTTAATGGTTAACAAGTGTTATATTTATTTGATTGCAGTACTTTTGGTTAATGACTTAGCCTTGAAAGCATAGGAACAATCATGGGGCATAGTGGGTGCAGTGTTTGAATTTTAGAAAGGAGTGGAGGTCAAACTAATCACCCCAAAACGTTCAACCTCCTAGGTTAATCCTATTGACTAGTGAGACTTCAAACCCTTTTCTTTTATGAATATTATGGAAAAAATACTCTTGAAAGGAAAGAACAGATCAGAATTCTCCCAGAAAAAGTGTACCATTGTAGAATGAGCTGGGTTATGAAGATAATAATTGAGCTGTTGTTTTACAAGTTGCTTTTGCAGTCATGTTAGTCTTTAAGTCATGTTAATCCCTTTGAGTCATGCTATTAATCCATCTGCAGTCATGCTAATCCAATTTCCTTTGTAGTCGTGCTAATCCATTTGCAATCTTGTTAATCCAGTCATGCTAATAATCCCTTTGAGTCATGTTAAACCCTCCATCTGCAGTCATTTAACTGTCAGGTTTATCACTTTATAGTCAGGTTAATATAGATTTGATTAAATCTTGTCTTCAGCCATCCTCGCCAGTTGACCATCATGTTAATCAATCCACTGTTTTCTGTTGTCTGTCATTCGTCTTTTTTGATTACTACCAGGGCCTTTTGTAGGGGGAAGGGGATCTTCCCCACTGCATCCCCCCTACTGCTACATCCCCCCATCACTACATCCCCCACTGCTACATTTCCCAACAATTACATCTCCCCCAAGCTCGACATATCCCCCTCTCTGCTCCAGGTCACAAATCGCACCCTGATTACTGCTGTGCTCTAATCTCTTGTTTGTATACGATTTGCAATCTTGGCCGGAAAATTGGAAGTCGTTTGAGTCTGTTGATGTTTGCTTGTCGGTATTTTATTATTCATTTATATTTCATTTTAGTACATATCATATTCAGAGTCTGACTTATTATTTTATTTTTAATCGTATATAATGAGCGATCTAGTAAGTTAAGTTTCCCCTAGGTTACTTTCTTTCACCCAATTTTCCCCCTTATGGTATGTTGAAAATGGGATTTGCAACGACGTGCTTTTGTAGGTGTTTTACGCAATATCACGTGTTTCTTGTTTTCAGAGGGTCTTATGACAACTGCGGTAGTTCAGTTGCTGGTTATGCCAACTAATCATCGTCCGGTCTTTACAGCAGTCAGTTACACTGTAACCATATCTCCGGGAGTGTGTCCAAGCGGAGGAATTGCCGCTGTTCTGGCAGTGAACCAGGATCCTGGTCAATTTGGCAGGATTACCTATCAGATTGTGAACGATACCTACAACAAGAAGTTCCATATTGATCCAGAAACCGGTTAGAAAGCACGTCTGTGATTTTTGTAATAATTTAGGAAACCTCAAATAATGGAATATTAAAAATGATCTGATCTAATGCAATCTACTAATCCATTTCACACCACTTGGCGGGCCGGATCTGGCCTGCAGGCCGCCATTTGAATGCCTCTGATATACAAGGTTCCTTAGATTCTGAAATATGTACATTAATTGGGTTTGCTTGTTACAACAGGTACTGTAACAGCAGGATCGGCGTATTTTAATGTCGGAGAGATCTACCATGTTGCAGTGGTTGCCTTCAATGGTGGTAATTTAACCTCCTCCGTTCCAGCCATCGTCAGTATCAAGGTAGCTGATGAGTCCACTTTACCAGGCTCATTTGGCAAGTCGTTCTATGCATACACAGTACCTGAAGATACACCGGTTGGATACTTAGTTGGAAAGGTTGCTTCTACATCTAGATCTGCAAGTAAGAGTACTTTCTGGTATACTGGTTGATAATTTTTATTATTACTTTATTTCCTTACTTAGCAGAAGTAACGAAAATTTGATGTAATCCAGTTGGTTTAATACTAAACTTATATAGCGCCACTTCATAATGCATAATTCATAATGTGCCGATGGCACACCAAATTGTAATAATTCAAGATCCTGGCCAAGTCCAGGGTATCCGGCCAGACAACCATGCCGGTGACAGTCTATGGTGGATAGGCCAAGTGAAAAAATGGGGTTTTAATCTTGTTCTGCATAGGTATAGGTAGTGAATTAGTTGTGTAAGATAGTTAATTATTGAAGCATCTATACTAAAAGGTCAAATTGTGGGAAAATGATGAGGAATCAGCATAATAATTGAACTAAAGTAACACATAGTTTGCTCCATGCTGGGTGCTTACAAACAGATCAGGTAAAAGGTCATTGGTGCTGTTCTTAAAAAAATCTGCTGCCCTGAAGTTTTAAAATGGTCTGATCTTGACCCCCACAGTTGACCTTTGCATTTTCTAAAAGGGTGGGATAGACAGTTTCTAAGAGATCAGGATATAGGCCCCTACCGGTAAATGCGAATTAATTTCAGAAAGCAGATCTAGTGCATGTGATGCATATTTCTCATGGAGTGCAGGTCACCCTGTGGGCTAAGAAACATGGGTGTTTTGGGAATGTACCTCCCTCCGGGGATTGACATTTGTGTTTAAGTTCAGCCAGGACACCCGCTGCTTTTTCAGAAATCAAGCATCGGCGCTTGCAAAAGTGCATGCTAAAGGATCAACATGCAGATGCATTTATCTTTTACTTACTTACCATTTACTCAACATTGCATACACTGCCCTCTGCCATGGGGATGGATTTGTGGCAGTTTGGGGAGGAGATTTGTACGAAATTATCTTAGCACGTAAATTATTGCAAATTTAGGGGAAATCTAAGATTTTGGGAGAGAAATTTTCCCTATCTGGCCTCCATGCAACACTGCATTTTACTGATCTGTCAAATATGGCTATGAAAGATTTGGAGTTACTATTTTTACGAAATTCTACCAGTTTTGTATTGTATTTTTTATTTTGTAACATTCCTATATAGTGACATTGAATTGAAGATTTTTTTTGCAAGGAACTGTACAGGAGTTAAAACAGAGGAAACTCCATCTCTTTGGACACATATGCTGAATGAAAAATTACAGAAAGATTAGGACCCTATTGCTGGAAATAATGCATGGCTTCTAAAGAAAGAAGACCACAAGACCACACACAGAGCATATGTTAAGCAAATTGGTGTAAGAGTAATCTGCAACAGTTAGGCTGCTAACCTCAAAACAGACAAGAATTTGAACAAGCTAAAGTCATCAGCCACCAGCAGCTGCTCAACACACAGTTATTGATGGTGATGATAAGAGAAGGCTAAAAGAAAAACTGGTTCAGTTGAATGGTGGAGAAATGACCTTACTGATGCCTTCTTTATGTTTTTTTTGTTGAGAGAAAAAATGTAGAATTTGTTAAAATATAAAACATCTAGTTCCTTGCATATGACCTATTACATACTTATTTTATAATAATATGCGGTTATATTACTGTTACTGCTGCTGCTGCTGCTGCTGCTACTACTACTACTACTACTACTACTACTACTACTACTACTACTACCTATTAGTATTATTAGTATTATTATTAGTATTATTATTATTATGCTATTAAATCCTTGCAATCCAGTTGCTATTACTACTACTACTACTACTACTACTACTACTACTACTACTACTACTACTACTACTACTACTACTACTACTACTACTATTACTACTACTACTACTACTACTACTACTACTACTACTACTACTACTACTACTACTACTACTACAGCTTTAGAGTGTTTTGATAGTCTGCCCTGTGTAAGGACCACTGTTACACCCATCCTTCATGCACATTATGGTCTTGTCTTGTTGTTGTTGTTGTTTAATCTCATTCTTTGTCCTCCAGTTCAAGTCTCGTAGGTTGGTTCCTTTATTCTCCTGTGTCTTCTTGTCTTTGTGTCTACAAACAACAACAAAACTTTGCAGTATACAATGTCGCGGATGCTTTTCTGTTGAATTTTAGATGCGAAATATTCGCTGCTGGGAAGTCAGTTTTCCAAACTATTCGAAATAGACGAAGAGACAGGTGATGTTTTCACTGCTGATGTGTTGGATAGGGAGACAGTAGGAACAGTGTTGCTGTCGGTACAAGCAGACTGTGCTGGAATTCTGTCCACAGCTCAGGTTTAGTTTATTGATTTTCTGGCTAAACATGTCACGTTGTTAGTACTATCAAGAAAAACTTCTGCCTTTTTCATACACTTTTACAAAACAATTTCTATATGGAATAAACAAAGTTGTTGGCATTGGGGTAGCCATAGGGGGGTCATAGGGGCCGACCCTCCCCATTCGGTCTGGGGCCAGTTGTGGGATTTGTGCAAAACCGTTGAGTAGTGGGGGGGGGTAGGTATGATGAGAATGAACAAAAGAAGTCCAAAGTACTGGGAGCTTGACATGAAGATCTGTCAAGACTTTTACAGTTGAAAGTGTTGATGTGCCTGTTTATCGGTTTATTTCATGTTCAGTTTATTTCCAAGACTCGTTGATTTATGGCTGTTTCTGCTTGTTCAATGTCATTCTGAAAGTTTCACTTTTGCTTTATCGGGTCGTAATTTGTTTGTTCTTTGTCGAACTGTCTGTGTTTTGTCTTTGTTTGTATGTTTTGTTTAATCAGCCCTTATTACTTTATAATCTCTTCTGTTTTACTTTCAGTCAGTTTGACCCTATTTCTACTTTACTTGGGGACTATTTCCGGTGTAATTACTTTCAGTATTTTGTGTTGAGCCTATTGCCTATTAATTGTTTTGTAATTGGTATCTGACTGCTGACAAAATTCACTGTTAGACAAGGTTAGTAAGTAAGTAAACCGAAATTTCTATAGCGCTGTCCAAAAGCTTGGCGCAGCGCACCAGCTTATTCAAGGTTGGTTCATACTTAGGAACAGCAGATGAGAGTACTGGTAAGCCATAGAAAATATTGGAGAAAAGATAGTAACCATTTCTGGAAAGTTTTCTGATTTTGAGTTTGGTTGAAAAGGTCACCGTCTATATTCAGAAAGGTTGTTGACAGTCTTATAATCACTTGGCAATGCTGATGAGGAAATAAGTTAAGATACTCTGACTTAGGACCAATTTTTGAGCAGGACTGCCAAATCCACAGCACCACACAGTCTGATTATAAATACTAGAACCTATCCTCTCCTGGACAATAATTAGTCAATCCTAGATGGGTGAACTGGTTAGGAACTTTGGGTGAGGAAAATGGCTCTTACAAAACCTCAGGTTGCGAGTCCATGTGCTAATCCAAGGGTATCAAGTATACAGCCCGCGGGCCGGATATGGCCTGCAAAAGCTTTTCATCCAGCCCGTGTGTAATGTGGCTGAATACAAAGAAAAAACTACGTTTAAGCAAAGTTACTTTATTTAAGGCATGTTCAAAAAGTACATATGTGAAAATCGGAAATTATATTTATGAAACTCAAATTTTTTTACATACGATAGAAATGAAATAAAATTTTGAAATAATTCTTGAATATGCCTTTTTATATATTGTTTTTTTTATGTCATAGGTCTACATAACATTAACATGAACTACGGTTCATGTTAATGTTATCTACAGTTCGTGTTAATGTTATGTACAGTTCATGTTAATGTTATGTACAAATCAGATCCGCGACTGCCACTAAGACTTTTATGTGGCCCGCTGTATGAAATGAGTTTGACACCCCTGTGCTAATCCATTTCTCTGTAAAACATGAGGATATTTTTTTCATTGTAGTAAATACAGTTATTCTGTTGTTGCAGATCAGAATTTCAGTGACAGATGTCAATGACAACAGTCCTGAATTTTATATTGAACAATTGCAAATCGTGCTTAAAGAAGATCTTGTGCCTGGTTCTTTGGTGTACACGGCACGTGCAAGGGACAGTGATTTGCTCGAAAACGGTAGCGTTCAGTATCGCCTTGAAGAGGGAGATGACTTCTTTTCGATTAACAGACAACTGGGAGAGATAAAACTTAAAAGAGGCTTGAATTTTGAAATACAAAACCAGCATGTTTTGACAGTTGTCGCCAGCGACTCTGGAAATCCGCCACGGTCATCCACTTTGAATCTGTCGGTTGTCATCGCCGAAGTTAACCGAAACAGTCCGACGTTCGTTGCTGCCGATCCAACTCTGTCGGTCGAAGAGCTTCTGCCGATCGGTTCCGTTGTCGGCGCTGTGACCGCAGTGGACGCGACTCCGGGAACAACGGCAAGCTTTTCTATCACCTGAACACCTTCACCGATGAATTCCATGTCGATCGTAAGTCTGGCACTATTTTCACGAAGACCGTTCTTGACCACGAGCGGAGAAACAGTTACGTGCTTCGCGTCACTGCCGTCGACAACGGGGTACCAGCCAGGTCAGCCGTGGTATTGGTTCAAGTGGTTGTTCTTGATGTGAACGAGTATGATCCAGAATTCGTGGAAGATTCGTTTACCTTCTTCGTTGACGACAACCACAGGCATCCGTTGACGCTTGGTTTTCTCTCCGCAGTCGATTTGGACGCGTCGAGCGTCTTGACTTACGCTATCATTCCACCAAATGCTAATTTCATGATTTCCCCGAGCACCGGTAAACTGACTGCCGTGAAAACTCTCGATCGCGAAAGGACCAGAATTCACTCGTTCACCGTTCACGCGATCGACAGCGGATCCACCGTTCGAAGTGCCGCGACCGACGTTACCGTTATCGTTCTTGACGTCAACGATAACAGCCCAAAGTTTATTCCGAAAACCACGGAGCCGGTTTATCTCGACGCCAATGCATCGGTGGGGGCATTTGTGACGAAGGTGTTTGCAGTCGATCCAGACTACGGAGAAAATCGGACGTTAAGTTACCATCTCCATACAGGTTAGACCAGCTGTGGCTTGTCTTTAGCCTTGTAAAATATTTTATGTTTGTGATTCCATCTAAAGACATCAGGATGTGTATGACAATTTCTTGCATCTGGATCATATTTTATGTTGCACCTGCATAATTGATTGTGATCTGATTGAAATTTGTGCTTATTTCTGTATTTTTAAACGATTTTGTGCATTTACAACACATGTTATATGTGTAAACTGCATTTGAAATTGTAAGAAATTTCTTTACTGTGTTTCGCTTCAGAACACTCTGGGCGTCATTTGGTTCCATTTGCCATCGATAACAGTTCGGGCGTTGTTACCACCAGACTGCCGGTCAGCCAGATGAAGTCTGAATATAATTTGAAATTGACGGCTCAGGACGGCGGAGTGCACCCTCGCAACACGTCTCTTACGCTGAAAGTTTTCGTCTCGAACAGACCTATCGCTGACTCGGCAGAAGATGCGCTCTCTTTTGTTGTTGAGGAGAACAGTCCAGTCGGTACCGTTGTTGGCCGTTTGTCGTCCGACGGAAAAAATGAAACCGCAGACTATTTTATTCTGCGTGGAAACCAGTTTGGAACGTTCCAAATCAACTCGTCAACTTCGGCGCTGTTTGTTGAAAGGCCCGTTGATTTTGAAACTGTACAGAATTATAGCTTGCTTATTAAAGTTGCCGGAAGACTTAACGGATCTCAGGCAAGACTGTTACGCGTAAAAGTGCGCGTCGTCGATTCGAACGACAATCGGCCGCAGTTTACGCAAGGTCATACGATTTACGCTATCGAAGAAAACGTTCCTGTCGGAACGGCGTTATTCCAAGTGCGTGCTGTCGACATGGACAGCGGTAACAACGGGACAGTGGCATATTCAATTCTATCTGACACGATGGCAGCGGAGAGTCATTTTATCATAGACGAAGCTTCTGGATTACTACGGACAGGGATCGAAATCGATTACGAAAAGGTGACTCGACTGGCGATTGTTGTTGTTGCCACTGACAGCGCGTCCGATCCACGGCTACGACTCAACTCTACAATGGAGATTTTGATTCTGGTGCTTGACGTGAACGACAATGCGCCGGTATTCGACGGGTCCATCGAGAACGTGTCGGTGTCGGAGGACGCGCCGATTGGTTACCCGGTTGTCACGATTTCCGCCAGTGATGCCGATAGTCACGAAAATGGACGCGTTTCGTATACGCTGGTGTCTGGCAACGAAGATAGTCGTTTTCAGTTGAACCACGATACTGGTAATAACGACATATCTATTAGTCTAAAAGTTGCCCTCTGTGGGCCGTAAATTAATCAGCGAGCTTTCTTTTCAGTAGCCAAAGAAGATAGAAGCAGTGACGTGCAGAGAGTGGTCGTCGACCAGGGCCAAGTCATCACCGAGTCAATTTTGCCCCCCCCTATGGTGGACGCCCAGGGCCATATCAATAAAAAATTATTGCTGAGGAAAATGAATGGTCGCCGAGTCAATTTTGGCACCGCCATCTGTTTGGCGCCTGGGGCCACCGCACCCCCCCTGCACGCTGCTAGATAAAGATGGGGATACACAGGATAGTGCGCATTATGCAGGGTTGCAAATCAATTGGGGTGGGGGAGGATGATTGCCAAGCTGGATAAGTCATTAATCAGTGATTAGGAATCAGGAATTTCTTCCTTCAGTGACCTGTGCAACACATTTCTTTTTTTCGTTCTAGGTGTTTTATCTGTGTTGAATATGCTGGATCATGAAATAACAGGCGCTTATCTGCTGACGGTACTTGCTCGAGATCATGGCAGGCCAAAACACGAAGTCGTCTCGCCGATGATTGTATGCGTGATCGACGTCAATGACAATGCACCAGTTTTTTCCAAGATGCTATACAACGTCTCTTTGCTGGAGGAACTGCCGGCTGGGACTCACGTGGTGGGACTTGAGGCTTCTGATCAAGACGACCCATCTAGTGAGTTTATCGAGTAATATATTTATAATATTATAACAGAATAAAACGATGAATAATTATTTTAAAATAAATTAATAAAATGAAATAAAAACTTGCAAAAAATTTGTTGCAAAGAGACATTTTTTGTTGTTTATTTTTCCAATTCACAAAATTGTTAGACATTTAATCTGAGGTTTGATATAAAGATATCTCACAACAAAAAATAATTAAGCATTTCATTAGAGATTTCTATAGCCATTGGCATAGCCACGGGGGTACCCCCATCCATTTGGATCAGGACTGGTCGTGAAATTTGTCTGCAACTGGTAAGTAGTTTAGGTGGGGGATTGGTGGAGGGTGGGGTAGTATCAGATCAAGGTGAACGCACCAGCAAGCATTTGAAGGACTTTTTTGCCCGTCAAGACTTTTTTTGGCTGAAAAATGTTGAAGTGCTCCCCTATTCTGGAATCTTGGCTATAGCACTGTCTATAGCTGTATTATTTTAACACTGGTACTAATGAAATCCTTTAAAATTCAATATTCAAGCTTATTTGATTGATTGATTGATTGATTTATTGATTGATTGATTGATTGATTGATTGATTGATTGATTAGTTAGTTAGTTAGTTAGTTAACAAATCAATTTTTATAGTGCAAAAACATGGAAGATTATTATTATGATTGATTGATTGATTGATATTGTGCTAAAGTGTTTTTATTTGGTTTTTAATAGTTGACCTTGCATCGCCCGATACAGTAGTATTTTTCAAATTCTTTACGTATGTTGTCTGAATTTGATGTTAGTTGTTTTTGTTTTGTTTTCTAGCTTCAAACGCTAATCTGTTCTTCTACTTTCCGGACGACGGCAGCAAAATCCCATTTGGAATAGACAACATCAGTGGAACTGTCTTTCTGACTTCACCTCTCGATAGAGAATCAATGGAGCGCTGGGTCGTTACCGGTGAGTCTGCTTTTACCATATATTGTCATGTCATTATCGTCATTATCTTGTCATATCTCTGCAGCATAGTTTTATGAAAAATTGTGTACCATCACAAAGTAATATGCCCTTTCGTTCTTTAGCAAAGGTTTTAGATCACCATGCATTGGCATAGTCACAGAGGGGCATGGTGGCAGGACCCTATTCTGGATTGTATCAGTCGTGGAGTTTGTGCAAAAACCATTGAGAATTTTTTGTGGGGGAATTGGTAGGATGATTGGATCAAGATTAATGTACCTCCCGCCCCCCCCTCCACTATCATTCATCATGAAAGTAGTTGTTGAAGTGTATTTGTGGTCATCCAAATGACCAAGGCAGCAAGAGACAGGCAGAAGTGGAAGGAACTCATTCAGACCCATCATCCATCCCAATAGGGAATGATGGAAGGAAAGAAAGATTTGCAGTGAAATTGCTATGGACCGCTTAACGACTTAGCATATGTTTGTTTACATTAAGTGAATGTTATAAATATCTTGATGTGAGCTGGATCGGGAATCAGTATTTTGTCTGGTTTGTGTTTTAGTTCGCGTTTCTAACGTAGACAAGAGCGGTCCGTACGACTCTGCAACAATCATCGTCAATGTGCTGGACGTCAACGATAACCCACCGGTTTTTCACGAACCTTTCTACTCGCTCGAAGTGTCGGAGAATTCGAAACTGGCGGTCATCCATACTGTCGAGGCATCAGACCGAGACTCCAAACATAACGGGAATCTCACATACTCCATTCTAGGTGAAAAACTAATAACATGTTTTTAATCGGAAAATATATGCGCACATCAGTACCGGTACTTAGTATTGTTTGAATGTGGGTGTCGTAATGTAATGTAATTCATTTGCATTGTGTTGCATTACCAAATGGCTGCATTTGACTGGCAGAAACTTCACTTCCTTTAGTGTTATATCGTATTTAGTAACTTGAGAAGATTCTTGGTAGAAAAAATTGGTCACATACTAATTTTGCCCCAAAGTTTTAATGGAGATGCTTTACAAAAGTATACCTGATGGGCAATCAGGCATGAGTTTTTTACTTAAGCAATTATTGTCAGTTTTTAGAAGTTTGTTTAAACCTTTGGCCCCATAGTGTCAATATTTCAGCTTTATAACATTTGGGTATACAGATTGCTGTAGCAAAAGGGTTAATGATAATAATGGATAGTAAGTTATTATCAATTTGCACTTTATTTTATCTTTTATTTTTGGTTCTGGTTTATTTTAAAAATCAAGTTTATTTCACTCTTTTACCCCAGCGATATCTATAACCAATAAGTTATAAAGCCAAAATAGTGGCCTGACATGGCAAAATGGTTAACCTTAATTAAACTGATTGTGTTTAATGTATTTTAATTAAGAGGCTTGAAGTCCTTAAGTCATTTAACTTGATATTATTATAGTAATATTTTTATTGACCAATTGCAGCTTATCATGTTGGTCACCTTTGTAGCAACGACTTGGAAAGCTTTCTCACGTCGATATTCAAATTAATCGAGATGTGTTTGCGTTTGCGTGTTTCAGACGATATGGGCGGCAAATTTTCCATCAATAAAATTTCCGGAAAACTCTCATGCTTGGCCTTAGATCGCGAGCTTCAGCCCTTCTATAATCTGACGATTCTCGCGGCAGACGGCGGGGAACCAGTTACGCTCACCAGTTCGACACAGATTATGATTCGAGTATTGGACGACAACGACAACGACCCGATCTTCCATCAGGCGTCGTACACTGCTTCTGTCCCGGAGGACATCGCGGAAGGAACGTCGATCATTCTGCTCGAGGCGTCGGATTTGGACGAAGGACTGAACGCGGAGGTGTCGTTTTCGTTGAGCAACAGCACCAACGGCTTGTTTCTGGTCGATAGTGCAACCGGGGTGATCACGGCTGCAGGGTAAGGAGATGACCCCGCTGTTAATCTTAAGTGAAATGATTTTACTCCATTGTAGTCGTCATCGTCATCATCATCATCATCATCATCACCTCCACAATGGGGTAATTACTGTGGCAGGATATGTTGGTAGTTTTTCACTACTAAGTCTGTTTGGGATCTATTGTTATATTGTGATTGATTGTATTTCTATTGAAATTTTAATATGCTCAGGCTTAGAAATGAGTATCTTGAAGCCTTTTTAGACTATGCTCAATGTAATTTGCTTGGTTTGAAAACCTGTAATCTTGATTTTGTAGGAATTCTAGCGTCAAAACTTTTATAATAATAAGAAGTTAATCTTTTGTTTCAGTTTTGAGTGCTATTACTTAGATTACACAATTTACTTTTATTTGGCAAGTACCTGAGACTTATCACTCAACAGTGAATAGGTTTATGTTGAAATATTTAATTTCCAGGGAGTTCGACCGCGAAAAGAAATCGTTCTACAGTTTTGAGGCATTCACTACCGACAGCGGCGTGTACGGGCCACGTTCTCGCGCCGTTCGTGTCGACGTCACGATCCTTGATGTCAACGACAACGCACCGGTTTTCGACAAGTTTCCTTATCGCGCCGACATTCCGCTCGAGTTTCCCGTCGGTCACACGGTGCTGACGATATCTGCCACCGATAAGGATGCCGGTCGAAACGGTCAGGTGTTCTACAGTCTCATCGACCACAGCCAATACTTTCGCCTGGATCCGAATCTGGAGAGATAAGCACCAAGCGGCTGCTTGAAAACAGTGCTGTGAGAATTCACACGCTCCACGTTAAGGCTCAAGATTTTGGCGACAGACCGAGAAATTCGACAGGTTTTTCTGAAAGTTCTTGCATCATTCGTTAACTGTACTGTCGTTGTTAATGGTTGTCCGGTCTGATTTCTTGGATTTGGACTTGTCTGTTATGTGTAACAAAATGTAATGTAAAATGTGGTTAGGGTTTGATGTGCCGTCAGCTGTATAATGAATTGGCACTACAGAAGTTGATGATTGGATAGGATTGGATTTGATTGAAAATCTGGTAAGGTTAGGTTAGGTTAGGTTAAAAAGTCAATTTATATAGTGCAAAAACATGAACGAAGAGTCAAAGGCTTAGAGCGCTTTACACTAAAGCGCTCTAGCCTTACCCTCTGGTAACAAAAGTGTAACGCATTATGTTTATTTTTGTTGCTGCTTAATTATCCCTGACACTTTCCAATCTGGCATTGAGTACAAGGTGTTATTTAACGCCTGTAGAAAATTTGTTGACAAGCTATTTAAGTAATGCAAGTTTTCTTAAGAAGCAAATGCAAATACATTATGTTGTGCATTATGTACATGTGCGTAACATGCAATGTAATGTTCTAATGTAATTCACTAAGTCTAATTTTCTTACCAAGTGACTCTAAAGCTGGGAGCACCTGTGATTATAAATACAAGAGGCGCTATATAAGCCCCTATTGCATTACATTACACTACATGTAATGTGTTAGTGACTCTGACTGTTTGCCTTATTCTTCAGGTCTTGTTTCAATACAAGTTGGTGATGCAAAGACAACTGGTATACTGAGATTTGCGAACCAGACCTACTCAATATATCTTCCAGAAAACACACCCCCTGCGACTACAGTTCTGTCTGTCCAGGCTCGTTTTGCCAGCGCCTCCCAGGGACAAGTATAATGTATAGTTTCGCTAACGGCAACGAAGACAGCACGTTCAGAATTCATCCAGACACCGGTAAGAATCTGTCTTGTTTGGTAAGAATCTGTTGTCATTTTTCTTTAATTATTTGGATTTGGTGTGCTATTGGTTGATGCTCCTGTGAATTACGAAGTGGCGCTATAGAAGTTTAAGATTAGATTAGATTGTTAATTAAATTATGCTAATTTGTTCTTCATCAACTTCAACCGTTAACGATTTTTGCTTCTCGTGTAACTTGGGACTAAATATTTTTTCTGCATTTGATTTGCAGAATTAACCCTTTTCCCGCATGCCTCGAGAATACTCATCCATTTTAAATTATGTCGCAAATAAATGAACGGGTGAAGGGTTAAAATATATGTCTCACTGTTGTTATCTGATATCCTGGATTTCAAGCGGATCTTCTGTGATTGTGATTTGATGTGCATTGGCTGATGCTTTGATGCATTAGGAAGTGGCACTATAGAAGTTGATTAGGTCAGATGTGTATGGCCCAGATAATTTTGCCTTAACCCCTTTACCGGATGTAAAATGGATGCACATGTGAGTCATGATGGGTAAAAGGGTTAAAGAATAGTATTTGTTTGGTGTGAAGATTGTTGAAAGAGTTATTGGTAGCAGAATGTGACTTGTGACTTTAATTCTAGGTTTTAGTCTTTACTTTGTGTATTAAGACTATGTGCCAACTTCGAGTGAAAAGTCTGAAGATTCTGATGATATTTTTTCCAATTTAGGTTTAATTTCAGTCGTCAACTCAACAAAGCTCGATTTCGAGGTAAACCAACGCCTTCGACTTATCGCCATAGCAACAGCTGGCCCCGCCTACGACTACACAACGATCTGGATTAATTTGAAAGACGTCAACGACAACGCCCCGAGGTTCTCGCAGCATCGCTATTCCTCGTCCGTTTGGGAGGGGAATGTGCCGGGAACGTACGTAACCCAGGTGATGGCGACGGATATTGACAGCGGAGCCAACGGCCGCATCACGTACAGCATAACGTCCGGGAATGTCAACGACGTGTTTGTCATCGATCCTCCGAGCACGGGGATCGTCAGGACGAGCGCCGTGCTCGATCGCGAGGTTCGTGACCTGTATAAACTCGAGATCGAGGCGTCCGACTTTGGGAAACCGTCGCTCACGAGTACGGCCACGCTGCGCATCAGCGTCGTCGACGTGAATGACAATGCTCCGATCTTTCCAGCGTTGACTCCAATAAATATTCGAGAAGGTGCTTTAACTAGACCTTATTTTGTGCATTTCTTTGGTTTATACTTGGTCTTAATCAATGGCATGACGTTAATTTTTTTCGGTACAGGAATGCATTCAGAGTTTTATTACTGATATATCACGATCAGTGTTTATTCTAGCCACCTTGACATTGGGGGCATTTTGAAATGTTTGGGGGGACAAAATCTGAGTCATCACACTTATGGGGGGAAATTGCCATCCCCATGCAACATATAAAAAATTGGGGGATTTTAAAACTTGGGGGGGGGAATTCCCCCTCCAGAGAAGGCCTAGAATAAACCCTGTCTCACAATGCTATTTATTTTATATTTGTTATTTAATTGATTTTTGCATAGTCTGTGGTTTGAGGTTGTTATTTTATAGTTTTAATAATTGTTGTAAATGGAAGAAAACCCTCCAACTCTTTTTGTTGTTTTGAACTTTCTTGGCTCAAATGCATACTGACTCAGACTATGAATTTAGTGCCATAGTTAACCCCTTAACTGGGGATCCCGGATATATCTGTCCATTTCACATTGAGTTATAGTTAAATACACAGTTAAGGGGTTAAAGCAGAATCAGGTTGCCTCCCTGGCAGGATATGTTTCCCTTTATGCAACCATTTTCTTCTCAGCATACCACTTCAAATTCTTATCTAGTATATGATGTACTGTACTATTAACTGAATATTCCTGCAAAATATACACTTATAATTTGATTAGTTCTCAAGTTTCTTATTGTTTATTATTCTAATGTATATTTAGACCATACATAATCTTGTGAATATTCTCTAAGTTTTCTTCATCTTATTTTAATTTCTATTGATGTCACTTAATGTAATTGGTGTCAGTTATGTCGAAATTGAGTTGAAATAAACCTCAGTTCAGCATTGGTATTCTAATATAATGCATTTTCTGCAGTTTTATTGAACCGTTCAGTTTGCGAACCAATATTAAGCGGCACCAAATGAAATTTGCCAATATCTTTTGTCAGGAACTGAAGTTGGGACGATGATATCTCAGGTGTCGGCTTCCGACGCAGACGTGAATCCGTCTCTCGTGTACGGATTTGTGGGCAGCGGAAATGTTGAAGATGCTTTTAGTATCGACCAGAACAGCGGAAAAATCTTTGTGGCGAAGAGGTTGGATCGCGAGACGCACTCCGTTTACCGATTGACCGTGATGGTTTGTTTTGCCACTGATTAAATATAATTATTATTTCTTTGTTGCTTTGACGCTGTAAGAGGGAGCTGTTTGTTTACTGTCTTTGCATCAGTCATTATCATGAGACTGGGCAAAGTACGGTAGATAGGCATTTTGTAAAACTGGCACTACGGAAATTTTTACCAGCCGATCTAGAGACTGTATTCATTTGAAAGTGATGACCCTGCTGTGATGGGACTGAATCTTCAATATTTTGGTATTGATTATTATTCAACTGCAGATATGATCATTATAATAAGTGTTTTGCAGTATAATGATTGCTTCTGTTAGAGTCATGTAGGGTTCAACCATATTGATTTTGGAATAAAATTGTGTATCATTTTAAAGTAATTATAGTTTCCAAGGTGTTTTGACCATAATAGTTAGAAAGGTTTTGCGATGAATGTTAGAGAAATATATCTTATTGTAATCTTATTGTTAAGTGTGTACTTTTGGGAAATATTATAGGATTTTAGCCAAATTGTCTTTCTGTTAAAATTTTTTGGCACATATATTTTTGTTTATATTTGAACAATAATTCGGCCATATAGTCTTTATTCGTAATTTGTTAACCGCTTAACTGTGCATTTAACTGTAACTCAATGTAAAATGGACGGATATATCCGGGGTCCCCGGCTAAGGGGTTAAGAGTGTGAATTGCAACACTGCACTTGTTGCTATTTGGTATAACACTTTTACGGTTCACTGTGTGGAAATACCATAGCCTTCTCACTGTTTTCACTTGTGCTCTTAATTTAGATATACACTTTGAGAGGCTTGAATTTCACTTAGGGCTCATCCATATAGCACGTATGCAAAATGGCATATTTCCATCCCTCTCCCCCATTTGCACAGCATACATAGGCAAAATCTCCTAAATCTGAACCCCTCCCCCTCAGTGAGTACATACTACATGGATGGACACTTATTTGAATTTTTCTTGCCAGCTTTGCTTAATTATGCACTTGTACAGAAGTGATTTTTACTGGGTTTGATTGTAGTAGTTTATTAGGTCATGTGGAGTCGTTGCATCTGCTGTATTCTTCTGTAGGTATCTGATGAAGAGCACAATTCAACGGCAGATCTGAATGTCTTTATAATTGATGACAACGACAATGCGCCGGTTTTTGACAGAACTATTTATGAGGTCAGTTTTTAATTAATGAATAATTATTCTGTTAATTTAATTCATTGGGTGTTGAATTTAAACGTCAGCATCTAACCAGACTGGATTTCTGGACAGTTTTCTATAATTCAAGACTATTATGATTTGGTCCGTGAATTGTTTTGCACGTGTATACAAAAAATTTCATGGACAGAAAAATAGCCAATGAGGAATTACTACCTTTGATGTAGAAAGAGAATGGCTAGAAACCATAAGAAAGCAACAGTTGGAGTTTTTCGGACATCTAGTTAAAAGGGATGGATTGGAAAATCTAGTAATAACAGGAAAAAATAGATGGGGAAAAGAGCAAGAGGAAGACAAAGAATAAAGCATGCAGACAGCCTAAGAAAAGCAACAAGAACTAAAGACAACATCGAACTGATTTATAAGAAAAGCCAGAAACAGAGAAGAGTGGAAATCCATGGTTTCCGACATAGCAATACATGGCACATGAAGAAGAAGAAGTAGGTAAATGTAAGGGCAAATTATAGGCATATGTTACTCATAGGGTGTGATGCTGATGTTTGATTTCATAGCCATCAGCTTGTATATGGCGAAACCATCTTTCCACCAAACCTATGGTCTAACATGCTGTGTTGCTGTGGCTACTTATTTTACCGCTGCCATCTAGCGAGTGAAGGCTGAGTCAACTGTAGGGCTCCTGTGATTATTGAACTCGCTTCCATCAGCTCTCCAGTCCAGTGGCGGCTCCACCGGGGGGACCAGGGGGGCCCGTGCCTCCCTATTGAGTGCCTGCCCCCCAGTAGCCCCCCAGTTGGGACCCTATACTTAATGCTACATACATTAAACAACAAATGGTTGGCCCCCCATGATTAGAAGTTGCCACCCCAATGGCCTCTCCCCCACTTGCCAAATCCTAGAGCCGCCACTGCTCCAGTCCTGTGTTGCTATGGCTCTTCTGTCTTCCTGTTCCAAGATTTTACATACTTATCCACAGACAGACGCTAGCATTATTCTATTAATCTGGTTTTGATCAGAGATCAGTAGAATTCTAGAATTTATTTCTCAGTATGTTGATCGTGCTAATGGCATACATTTAATGTCAGGTCTCGATTTTGGAGTTGACTGAGCCAGACGTTTACGTCACAATGGTTGAAGGCCGAGATGCAGACAGTGGAGATAATGGAAGGATAGAATATTCTATGCTTAGCGTCAACGGTTTCTACATTAATTCCACAACTGGTAAGAGAGCCTTTGACTGGCTATTTCTGTTTCTGGTGTTCAGAAGAGTTTATAGTTAAAATACTGGCCTCTAGATGTCGTATTTTCATTTTAAACTTGCAAGTTGTTTGTAAGAGAACAGTGTTTTGTGTATGGATTGATGCATTTTGTTTAAATTTTTATGCCTGAACCTGCTGTAAGCTTTTGTTTTAAAATTTGAATGAAATGTTTCTAATATTAATTTCTGTTCAACTGAAAGATTGTGATATCTATGTGTTTGATTAGCCTTTTACTCTACAATGCTACCATGTTTGTATTCAAAAAATTAATAACATCTTTGGACCTACCACTGTATTTGGTTTTTCTGTGAAAAATTTGATTATTGTTTTAGGCGCAATTTATACCAGCAAAGTCGTTCTATTCAACAAGCTTCAACAGCACACAGAGTTTGTTGTCACCGCCAAGGACAACGGTGTTCCTCCGTTGTCTGCCAACGTCGTTGTCCGTCTGAAAGTCATCGATGTTAACAATCATGCTCCGGTTTTCTCTTCTTCTTCTTACAAGTAAAATTTTCTATATCCTGCAGTTGCTGATAGGCTTTGTTTCAATGCTGCATTTAACAAACAGCATACTGTATGGTTGAGTGTGGCATATTGGTTGTGCATGAATGTTGCAATACTTAGTTATAGTGTTGGTTAATTTCATTTATTTAGTATATTTTTATCTGAAATGACACATTATATCATTAAAATTGTCCTCTTTGGGAACACAACTGCTTTACCACAAATCACATGAATTCATTAATTTGTAACCCCTTTACCGTGCATGGAACTGTAACTCATTGTAATCTGGACGGGTATATTCGGGTCCCTGGTAAAGGGGTTAAAACAGACAGGCTATTTCCCAGGAATTTGTGTTTGGGAGTATGTCCCCTAGTGACTGATAGCAAAAATACCAGGGATCAGCACTTGATCCTACAGACACCTGAGCCTATGGGTGCACCTATACCTATACCTACCTTTACCTTAGTGCAATGTTTAACTTATTTTAAAGCCTTTGTTTCTTGTCTTTTTAAATTTGTCAGCATTGCTGTCAAGGAAGATTTGATAGTCGACACTATTATCCTGCAAGTGTTTGCCTCTGACGATGACCATCTGTCTGAAAACACGGAGCTGCACTATTCGATTGTCAGCGGTAATCTCGACGACTTGTTTCTGATGAACAACACGACAGGATGCATAAAGGTCGTCAAAGCACTCGACCACGAGAACCGGGCAAACTACACTCTCAAGGTTTTAGTGAAGGACAGTGGGATGCCATCGCTGAACTCGACAAGCCTCGTTCACGTTACTGTCCTCGACGTCAACGATAATTTTCCAGTGTTTGACAGTGCCTTGTACGAGGTTCAGGTAAGAGAGGATGCTGCGGTCGATTCCAGCATCTTGACCATTTTGGCGACCGACCGCGACAGCGGCGACAATTCCCGCATTCAGTACTCGATCACGCCGTGGAACAACGGCACCTTTGGAATCGACCGCGAGACGGGAATAGTTTTCGTTCGCACGAAACTGAATTTCGAGGCGAGGACGAACTACACGCTGGAAATCACGGCGACCGACTGCAGCATCGACAGCCCAAGACGGTCTGCGGTCGCCGAGGTTCGTATCCAGGTTCTGGACGTCAACGAACACCGACCCCAGTTTTCGGGAGTGCCGCTGTACGTGGAGTCGATCGTCGAGAACCAGCCGAACGGAACGTACGTGTTCACCGCCAAGGCGACCGATATGGATGCTGGCGATTACGGCGTAATTAAGTATCGCCTGCTGGCGGAAAACCCGAGAGACGACGGAATGTTGAGGATCGATTCGAACACCGGTGACGTCACGACCGGAGGCGTGCTGGCGTATTCCGTGGTGAACGGAAATCGCAACATGCGGAAGTTTAAGGTGGTGGCCGAGGACCCGGGCGGCATGAACAGTTCGGTCGATCTGTTCTTCAGCATCGAGCCAGACGCGATGAAACCGCGCTTCGTCAATCAGAGCTATCATTTCGTCGTCCGCGGCAGCGCGGAGTCCGGCGACGTGATCGGTCAGGTTCAGGCTTTGGACAGGGAGGAGAAACCGTCGATACACATCATCTACTTTCTGCAATTCGAAAACGATTTTGTCGCCATAAATCGCACGAACGGCGTGATTTTTCTCGTCAGAAGTCTCCAGAAGGTGAAAGTCAACGGCGCTGGCAATAAGGGCTCTCGCGATCCCACCGTTCTTTTCCGATCAAGAAGGGAACAGGAAGTGGAATCTATGCAGGTGATCGTCATTGCTCAGTGCGGTTTTCCAGACACGAAAAAGTCCACAGTTGCTGTTGATATCGTTGTCGATCGCTCGTGTGAGCTCTGCGCTCTTGTGGTCGTGACAGAAGCCGCAGCTTTGACCGGCACCCATCTGATTCTTCTCATTGTGTTTCTTATCATCGCTATCGTTATGATAACGGTTGTTGGTGGCATTTTGCTTCGAAACCAACGTGCCAAAAACTGTCGCGAGGAAAACTCACACTCGGACAGTTCTTCGTTCGAGACGATCGACGTGCCTCCTCCTCCGATGGGTAGCTTCCTGCCTCCTCCGTACCTGGAAGTTCAGACGTTTCTCTTGCATAACACGACTTCGGAGGTGACAAATCGGTCTCAGTCAGCTTCTAGCGGACGCGGTTCGGTGAACAAGGGCGAAGATGTAGACGAGGAGATACAGTTGATCAACTCTGAGGCATTGTCGTGGGGCGTTGAACCCGACTCTGGTTTGTTGATCGATGAGGCCGGTCTGTTGGAGCCGTTTCTTATCGCAGGCAATTTGGAATCGACAAAAGGAAACCAGAAATCGGGTGTTTTGGGGATCGGCGTGAGCTCGTCGTCGGTCGAAAGCATGCACCACTTTTCCGACGAAGGGGGAGGCGAAGGAGATGTGCTGGATATAGGAGAACTGGTTAATGACGAAATCGGGGAGAAGGAATTCGCAAACGAAATGCCGTCTGGCCATCATTACCTGTCGTACTACGGCCCTAGTAACGAACATCGGAACAAACTTCCCGCTTCGCATTCGGGAGCTTCGAGCTGCTACGAAGACCTCGGCAACTTCGACTGGGACCGTTTCGTCAGCTGGAAACCCGACTATTTTGCGTGCGCCGACGTCTACAAGGAGATCGCGCTTCTTAAGGACAAGAAGTTCGTGCCGAAAATCAAGCCGACGCAGTTCGTGCTTCAGCCTTCCGGTACGGGCCTGAAGCAGTTCGGCGGCAGGACTCGTCTCTTTCCGCCGCCGATCATAACCGCCGCGCCGCCGCGGACGATACCGCCCGGCGCCGGCGCAGTCGAACGGCAGGCAGAGCAACACCAGCATGATGACAGTTTCGAACACCGTGAGCTCAGGACAGACGAGCCAGTTGAACTCGGTCAGCTTGCCGAAGTCGGCGTTGAGCTACGAGTCGACGTTCACCGAATCTCCAAACTTCTCGTCGCCGCGCACTCTGAGCGTCTCGCCGGTCGGGACTTGCAGCCCGACGGTGAGCGCTTGGAACGCGGCAAACGGCGTCGATGCTTCCGACAACCTTCTTACGAAGGACTGTCCTGCGAGAGACTACACTGACATCGAACGCAGTTTTGGCGGTCGTATGAGGTCTGGCTTGGAAACGTGAATTTTGCTCGGACGGGCGACGCGGCGGCCGTGCTGAACGCGGTTTCGGATCTGCGACGATATCAATGCTTCGTTCACGTTTGGAAGCAGAACATATGTAAAGCTATCCACCACACCAAAGCTTTCACCTTTCGTGTGAGGCTTCGTGTGTGAAGATCAGCCTCTTTGGCTATCGTAACTGCTGCCGCATGTTTTACCGAAAAGGCTTGTTATGGTTGTAATACATAAAGATTTAGCGCTCAACAGGGTTGAACTATTTTACTTGTAAAGAAAGAAAGACTTGTGCAGTCTAACAGTTGAACTGTTTTCTTTAAAGATGTAACATCATTAATGACTGACCATTTTAATTAACATAATTTGATATTTGTGACTGTTAATCATAATATTATTTGCTGCTGCTATTTTATTATTATTTTTATTATTATTATTGTTGTTGTTGCTATTATTATTATTATTATTATTATTATTATTATTATTATTATTATTATTGAGGGTGATATTATTACTACTTTTTGTCAAATACTATTGTAAGTTTAGAAGGGTGTTATGCTCTAGATGGAAACTATGAAGAATTGGAGATGGCAATATTTTGTAGGCTTAATAGTCTGGATGCAAGCAATTGTCAAGTGTAGTTCCTAGCACAGTGTGAATGCTGTGTGCTTTGCATGCATTATGTCTGGTGCTGTATTTACGCATAGAAAGTAAACCATCGGCCGCCATTTGTTTTAATTTATTCAATCATTTGCTTCGTCCATTTTTGATTTGACTGCAATTTCAATATTTTTCTCTGCTAATTGATGAGAGAGAGAGTTATATAGATTTGTTGATTGATAGATGGGTGGATAGAGAGAGTGTGTGTGAGAGAGAGAAAGACAGAGACAGAGAGGAGGAGAGGCAGACACAGAGACAGAGAGGGAGAGAGCAATAGTTATAGATATATAGATAGATAGATAGATAGATAGATAGATAGATAGATAGATAGATAGATAGATAGATAGATAGATAGATAGATAGATAGATAGCGAGTGTGTGAGATGGAGAGAGAGAAGAGAGGGAGAGAAAGAAGAGAGTGTGAGAGAGAGATTTATGCAGCAAACTTATTGGATTGATTGAAATTTCAAAGTGTACAATCACTACTTGTGTCTTTATGATGGAAAAATTATGATTTTAAGGCATCTTTAAGTTTCCACTGTTGTTGATGTTTTAATTTTAATTGTCACCTCAATTATATGTTAACATTTATACTGATTACAGATCTGAATATTTGTGTGTGAGTTTTTTGCATTGTCACATCAGTTTGTCTGTTTCTGTTTTGAATTTTAAAAAGTATGCAATGTATAATTATATAAAGTCTTAATTGTAGGCATTGCAAATATCACACTTTTAGTTGTAAATCAGGTAACTGTAGGTCCCAGTCTGGAGCAGTTTACCTATGTTGCAGCCCAAAACTGATCAAGATTTTGATTAAAATTGCTATATTATTTATGTTAGTGCTGTTTTCAACCTTTTCCTCAATGAGACAGTTGCAGTTATATATTTCTTAAAAGACAAACAAGCACAATAAAAATTAAACAATTTCTAAAGTATTTTTAGGAAATTACCTATCCCAGATTTCAATTTTTTTGTTGCTACATTTGCTTTAGTTTAAAAGAAAATTAGGGAAAAATTCCTCCTGTCGGTGTTTGTTGATACCAGATAAGTAATCATTGAAGATTTTGATATTGACTTTGCTTTTGTAAATAGATACAATCAAACATGAATAAATCAAACATTATTTATGCTTTTGAGTCTTGCAGTTATTATCTGTTGTAGCACTTGATAATTCACCTGTACATAATAATTATATTATTACATCAGATTTGTAAAGAGTTCATTGTTTCAAATTTTTGTTTTCACGTTTAAATATGCAATATGATTGTGAACTTGTAGAATTCTAGTTTATCGGTAATTCTTTGAAATTTGACTCTTAACGAAAGATTTGATAAAATTTTTATGAAAAATTACTCTGTTGCAGTTTTATAGAATATTTTTCATTTATGTGATCATTGTTTTAAAAAGTGCAGCCACAGAGCGGCAATATGAAATGACACACTAACAGAGAATATCATGCGTCTATAGAATTGATTTTGATTGTCATCAGGTGATGCCCTGGGCATTATGGTAGTGGACCATAGAAGTTGACTGATTGAATGGATTGTCGCCCTGGTAGCTTGTATAATTGTTCATATAAATGCTTTGTGTCCTGTTGCCTGTAATCGTCCTGTTGAATTCAGATCTGGCGTGTTTGTTTGTGGCAGATGGACTCTATCAACGACAGATGCAAAAGACTTTTATAAATAGATTTATTATGTAATATGTGATGGTAACACTCACCTTCTGCTTTGCAGACGCCTTAAACTCGGTTGTATCTTTAAGCACACTCATTGCCGAGCTTGTTTCTATGAGCTTCATCCAGGGCAGAAACTCCTGCTTAGTAGGAAACATGGCAACGGTGTCCGTTGCCGTAAGTAATAACCTAGTTACGCGATGAACGAACTGGCGAAAGGCAATGAAGAGATTTTCTACCTTTTTATGTGAACTTTGTGTTTGAGTTAACCAAAGAGGATGCTATGATTTTTAAAAGTAGCTGAGTGGCATCACTTAATGCTGTTGTTGTTATGTGTAACACAGAATTTGCTTTCTATGTGCTAGCCATTGGAATTTTAGTTTATAACCATTTCCAAGAAGACTGTATGGTTTCTTTTCATGATTTGACTTTTTGCAGACTGTTAATAATAATAATAATAATAATAATAATAATAATAATAATAATAATAATTGTGCACTTTTATAGCACCATTTCTAATACTCTAAAGGTATCAATTGATGGTACTTCAAATTCATCAGCAAAAGACCAGGTCATTCCAGGAGTCAGTCAGTGAGAAACATGGAAATAGAACCATAGAGGATACGCTAATTTAAAGAGATGGGTTTTTAGTTTAGATCGGAAAATACTCAACTCTTTGGAAGATCTGACAGCCGAGGGAAGTGAGTTCCATGTTTTTGGACCAGAAATAGAGACTTACCAGTTGCTTACCAATCTTACCAATTTCAGTGTTGGTTCTAGGTACATTTATCAATGAATTAGCAAATCTTGTTGAATTAGAGTGTTTTTGGTGGACCAGGTAGATATGCTAGATATCAATCTAGCATAGATTACAAATATTGAGGTTGGTCAGACTGCAGTGTTTTATAAACCAGCTTTGCATACTTTATATGATAATTAAACGACATGATTTTGTCAAATGTTACACCAATTTTGCGGACAGACTGATTTGGAGTGACTGACATGTGTCAAATTTAATCGAAATTGTGTCTTCAAATTTACTAAGATTAGTTGTTGCTCCAAGAAGTAAAAACTCAGTTTTTGAGGGGTTGAATGAAAGTTTGTTGTTGAACATCCAAGACTAATCTTTATGCAGACAGACAGATAAATTTTCAAGTGACACTATTCTATCATAAAATGTCTGTTCAGAACTTTGACTTAACGTTAACTTACAAATTGTGGCTGTATTTTAATGGATGAACTACTTACATTGTTTTGGCTTTTATCTGTTAACCTCGGTCTTGTGTTAAAGTAAACGTGGCTCTGTGAATGATAGTGGAGTCAAACTCTTTTATTGTCACTCTTAATGTCATACAGGAGTGTCCAATTACTGCTTATATATATATATATATATATATATATATATATATATATATATATATACACGTTTTGTCATACTCTGAATTGTTCTTTGAATATGACAATTAATGGGTTTGCCTATGCTCGAGATATTTATAAACATGTTACTTAACTCAAACTAGAAATCCTTGCATAGTTTGTTTATCCCGGTGGGTAACTTGGATATCCTGTATGTTATATAAAAGTCAAAATTATTGATTTTACTTTCATGTTGAGTAGATCCTATTGAGGGAGTTGCCTACTTGAATATATTTTAACAAGGTTTAACTGTTAGGTTTTGTACAAATCATGCTGTTGGTGAAATTTCAGGTATAATTGATAAGAATGCTTGGATATTTAGTATGATTATGTACTACTGTATAACTATTGTCTGCTAACAGGAGAATACATGTGAAAGCAAAGTGTTACAGTTTAATTAAGAAAAGTAGAAAAGTAGTCTATGCATATTTTAAGCAACTTGGGTCCAGTAGTAGAATCCTAATATTACATTCTAAAAATTGTATATGTTGGCTTGGGGATGAAACTTTCCCAAAAGGGTGAGGGAAATCTTGTCCCCCAGCCATTTCAAACTGACTTGTCAAGGTTTAAACATTTTTAAGTAACTGAGACATCTATGTGCTATATTGTGTTATATGCAATATATAAAAAAGACGAAACTCGCATAGAGGCTTTCTAGATGAAAGGATCAACCCTTAACTGGTTTGGATTTGCGGATATATCCATCCATTTTACATTGAGTTATATACAGTTAAAAAGACACGAAACTTAGGCTTTCCAGATGAAAGGATTAATGGCAAGCAGTAGGCTGACGATAATGGTTTAGCTTACTGTATGTTGGAAGAGACTAAAAGTTACAACCGAGGAGAAAGATTTGCGGGTTCTAGGCAGTGTTTTATCCAGACTCCAGGCCTTTGTTGGTTGGGGGGAATTGACTAGGCTGGCAAAGTTCAATGCAAAAATATTTAAAAATATTTATTGGGGCATTTTGAGGGGTTTTGGAGGGGGAAGCTCCCCTCCTAACAGGCCTGTATAAAACACTGGTTCTAGGCATGATGATCAATATCAGTGATATATACTAAAATCAATATGTAACTTTGACATAGCCGCGGGAGATCCTCCCCCTTATTCGGACTGGGACGGGTCGTGGGATTAGCCCAGAACTGTTGAGTAGGCCTAGTTAGCAGGGTGCGATTTGTGACCTGGAGCAGTGGGGGGAATATGTCGAGCTTGGGGGATGTAGTTATTGGAAACTATCAGTGGGGGGATGTAGTGGTGGGGATGTAGCAGTAGGGGGTGCAGTTGGGCAGTGGGAGGAGATCCCCCCGCAAATCGCGCCCTGCTAGTTAGTGGAGGTAGTGGGCTATATGAGATTGGGAAGAATGCAGACATGCAAGAAGCCGAAAGAGCTTGACAATACTTTCTTATCTGAAAATGCCTATCCCCCCAATTTCAGAATCCTGGCTACGCTACTGATATGCAATAATGTTGGTAGAAATTTGTATGCTTTTATTAAATCTTGACCTTTGTAAGCCAAAGGGTGTGCGTTAAAGGCCTATTGCCTTGTATTTGTCAATGGAATGACCCAGAATAAGCCTAAGACTACTTCTAGCCGGGGTCTGGAGGTTAGGGATGGTTTTGATGGTAACCCGGACAACGAATGTAACTGTAGGCTATTCTGGAAGTCTGAAATACGTGTCAAGGTCGCAAATGAGGCCTTGCACAACGAGAGTAATTTGGCGCCGAGAGGAGCTATAGTTTGTCGAGTAGGAATTCTTCCACAGTAATGTTTCTACATTTTTTTCATTATTTGTGATGTATTTGCCCCATAAGTGAAACATTGTAGGCCTACATGTGTTTTTACAGCATCAGCGTCATTACCAGCCTATGTTTAGACTATTCATTTGCAGTCGACCAATTCTCGGTCGGTTCCGGTAACTGGATGGTAGGTCTAGATGAGCTGCAAGAAATTTATCTGACAGCAACTTCGTAATTGTCGGAAGGTGCTAACATTTCTCTGCCAAAGATTAACTACCGAGACGCAGCTTCATGTGCGCAAACTGCTTAGCGTCCAAGCCAGACTAGATATGCCTGGTTGCTGGTTGTAGTGTCGGGTTATTTTTTCCCTTTCTTTAATTAAACACACTTGATGCGGCTGGATTCTTGACCGCGAAACCGAATTTTCTACTCTATTTTGGTCTTGGACCGTCCGCTAAAACAATCTATTATTTTCATGGGAAAACTTCCCCATAAAAATCTTCGAAGTTGTTGCAGACTGACTGTAGCAGACCAGCAGCAAAGCGCCGATATATCCTGCCACATCCGATTATCCGGAACTATACTTCGGATATAAGTTTAATTATATTCAATAAACTTGGTTCTGTTAATTAAATCTCCACTCTGTCATTGACGTAGCCACGGGGTGGGGACAGGGGGCCCGGAGGCCCACTATTCTGGTAGGGACCGGTCGTGGGATTGGCAAACCCGTTGAGAAATTTTGCTCCAAAATGTCTATATGCCCTTTCCTATTCCGGAATCCCGGCTACGCCACTACTCTCTGTTTGCAACCTAAGATGGCATTTAGTCGGATAAACCATAAATCCCCACGACAACAGTAGGCCTAGTCCTACAGATCTGCGTTTGTCTGTTTGTTTATGTATAGACCCCACCTCTCTCTTTCCACATAGCTCCGTAACAAAAAACGCACGACCCCGACTGTAATATCATATTTCAGGCCTCGACGGTGTGCCACTCTTTATAACACAATAACGTATGCTAGACTATATAGAGCGAAGGAAAAGTTGTCGTAGCAGGCGCATGGGACATATGGAGTGAACGTGGAATGGAAAAAAAACAGCGCCTGGAAGTAGGCGAGGGAGCTACAACCAGCTACCCCACCACCACCACCACACCAGCAGCAGTAGCAGGAATAGGGAGTTCCCCTTCGTTAACCCTGCCAACGGGATAGCTGAGCGCGTGGGCTGAATAATTCTGGGCAGCAGCCATGCGGGCGTCAGGCGCTGTTTATATTATGAGGAACATAAGTTTCTCTGATTATCGCCATCTGTATACGCAGTTCGTGGCAGCTGCGGCGGCGGTGGCGGGGCGGCGGGGTCAATGTGCCCCCAAACCCCCCCCAACCCCACCCCAACAACGGTTAATGAAACGTGGGTTTGACGTGCGTGTAGAGTACTTGTCGGAGCGTCTGTCCTTCAAGAAATCGGGCACTCCGAAACTTACCGTACTACGATTACGCACATGTATAGGCCTAGGTTCATACTGTAGACCCTATGTAGCCTATACGCATATATTTTAGCATATCCAGGCATGACTGTTTCTATCCTATGCTGTTAGCACGAATGCCACTTTATATCGGCGTGCAACTTATTCTGTCAAGCGTCCGCTAGAAGTACGTATGCGTTTTATTGGCGATATCAAAACTGTTATCGTGAGCGGATATCAGGTACAGTGTACAAATCGATTTGAGGTTAAGGTAATAACTATAGCGTGTTGTAGAAACGTGCGTCTAGTCGAATCCATTGCAACGAATGCGTCCCCAAAAGGAAGATAAGGAAACAAGGTAGGCTATTCGGTTTCCTGATATCATACAGTATGATGTCGGTCTATATTATGAAACTCGTTGAAAGTTTCGTCTATCGCTTGAAAACAGTTGTTAGCCCATATTTTTGAAATCTAGTATCTAGTTTGATATCTAGTTTATACGAGGTGGGAGTGACAGTTGAAACAGTAAACGGATTCAAAGGCTATCTCGGAAAACTAGGTAATTTTAATATGCCGAGAGTTACAACAGTGGTTTTCATCCAAGACTTACTTATCCTCCTAAACCACTTTAAATCCCACTATTATTATATCTATCATCAGTAGATAGGTCTATGCATATGACATCTGTGATTTATCGTGTGCTTCATCCATGTGTTTTATCCAGACTACAGGCCTTCTGGCCTTAGAGGGATGGGTGACGTGGCTGGAAGAGAAGAGGCACAGTTTAATTCAAAAATTCTTTCAGTGCTGGGATTTGGGGGGATTTTTAGGGGTTTTAAGGTGGGGGAGGGAATTTCCCTCTAACAGGCCTGGATAAAGCACTGCTGCGCTTTGGGCCTATTAGGCCTATACGGTTTGCAATCATATTGATTCACGGAGGACAGAAATGGGAACATCGCGACTTCGGCAGAGGCCTACCTAGAATATATGACGCCCATGGCAGGGCCAGAAGACTAAATCAGCAGGTTAATAAATCTTTAGTGATTCATGGTATCTTGTTGACACACACAACCTTAATTAAAGCCACGTATGAACTTTCTTGCTTTTACTGATGCGAACTGGTTTATGACGATGATGTGCTAAAAGTCAGTTTTCTCAATTTCTTCTCTTTCTACGCTGAGTAGAGAACAAGATCAAGATCACAGAGTTTATGTAGCCCCTTCAAGTGGCGCCAGGGTATCTGCCCTGCCTGCCATACCATAGGTATCAGGGATATTAAATTTGGTAGGATTGTGAATTTGGAGGGTGTCGACCTCAAATTGGGGGGGTGTCCGGAGCTAATTAGTATGCACTTTGTATGCATACCATTGTCACATTACCAAATTTTGGGGGTGTCGACCTCAAATTGGAGGTTGGGGGGGGCGTTAGGGAGAGGGTGTAAAAATATCCCTGCTAGGTATGCACCATTGAACTTTAGTTTCCATTTTGACGTATGGTTGATTCAAGCACTGCTGGTCGTCCATTTAGAAACCCTGCGGACCATCGAGCCTTCTGCAAACCGTGTAACCTAAGTGATTCAGAAGTGGCGGTTGTGGGAAAAGGAAATCGCACAGTGGCCGTCGATGAGCGCGGGCGGAATAGAAGCAACGCAGGAACCTATCCGTCTTCTTGAAACCTGCACTTAGTAACTGGTACTCGGAGCTGTTCGCCTCTTAGTAGGCCTATCCGAGTGTTTTCGCTTCTGGCGTCGTTCTTTCCCCTTTGATCTGAAAGATTCACCGATCGACTTCTAGCCTGCAGCTGAGGTCGTAGTAACAGCTGCGCTTGGCTTTCTGCCCGGTTTTTGGTTTTCGTCCAGAGCAATATCGGTCGGAAACCACAGCCCTTAAAAGTCCGACAGTTTCTGCTGTCGTCGTTTTCGTTTTTCAATGTTTTATCCAGACCCCAGGCCATTGAGGGAAGAGGGGAAATTAGTTGGATAGAGGGAAAGAGACACGGTTCAATGCAAAAATCTTATGTCACTGCTGAAATTTTTGTTCAGGGAAGGAGAATTTTGAAGTTTTTTGGGAGGGGAATCTTCCCCCTAACAGGCCTGGATAAAACACTGTTAGCGTTGTTTTTGCTATCGTTGTTTATGCTGTTTTTGTTTTCAATGCAATAAACGTGTTCGACAGCATTCGACGAAAATTTTAGCACACGTGACATAAAAAGAATAATAATAGTAACAACAACAACAAGAAAAAGAAGATGAAAGAAGAAGAAGAAGAAGAAGAAGAAGAAGAAGAAGATGATGATGATGATGATGATGATGATGATGATGATGATGATGATGATGATGATGATGATGAATTGTAACGTGATTTTAGGTGGCTTAGTAGGCTAAGTTAGCCTGTGTGAAAACCACCACTTGAACGTGACTGCTATAATAATCGTTAAAAATAATCGTTTTATTAAGATGCAGTCGTCAGGGGCGTAGCCAGGAATTTGATTTGGGAGGGTATAAATATTTTGGGTGGGTATAAATCTTAACTACTAAACCACACAAACCATATAAACCACATATAACCACATGTAAATCACATAAAAAATCTTTAATGTAGACTGATTTGAGGAGGTACATATACCGATATACCCCCGTCGCTACGCCCCGGGCAGTAGTTGGCGTTAAGAATTTTAGATGGGGCGATAACCCCTCAATCAACGACACTTATTTGTCATATGCAGGGCGTATATATGGCTACTACGGTACTACTACTCATGGCGCTATATAGATCTACGAAGTTTTACTTGCTTACTTAAGGAACCGGACGAGTTGTTGCATATCTTTTTGTAAGGCGTCTTCCAGGGATCGTAAAAAATTCGACCGTAGTAAGGGCCCCTAAATACTACTATGCCTTGCTTCATAATAAGCTGTCAGTCTTTTTACCTCTCTCTAAGTCTTCTCGACACCAGAGGCGGTTAGGCCTATGTGACTTGAGCTGTGGAGGAAGGAGTCTTTCTTGCCCCCCCCGCTTTCACCTCCGCGCCTCTTCTCAACCCCCGCCGCCCCAATCCCGACTCTTCTCGGGATGCCCGTCTTCCCCCGGTGTATGAGAGCCGTCTTTCAGGCACCCCAGTGCCCCCAGTTGGGACCCAACAGTCTAATGCTACATGCATTAAACAACAAATGGCTGGCCCCATGATTGTACTTTGCCACCCTCAACGGCCCCCACTTGCCAAATCCTAGAGCCTCACGGGCCACTGCTCAACCCCCTGATCCCGACTCTTCTCATCGGATGCCCGTCTATTTAGCGGTGTTTGACTTATCGCAGCATTTTCCAGGCACGTTCTACCGTTAGAAAATTTCAAAACAGCAGTCTGGATGGTGTACAATGTTCAAATGCAGCCGCCCAAAAATCAAATATAGTACAGTGTAACGTGCATCACCAAGCAGTATAATTAAAAAGTCCAAGTTGAAAGTATATAATAAACCTATATAAACAGGGCCCTAATGATCTCCGTATGTATAATAAATAAATAAATAAATAAATAAATAAATAAATAAATAAATGACTTATCGCATAAATTTACCAATAAATAAATAAATAAATAAAAAATGAATAACATACACGCATACATTTGGAGGATGTACAATGTTAGAAAGTTATAGGCCAATAAGCAAATATAAGGTAGGCAGAGAAACGCAGCCAAGCATTAATTTAAAAGTGACGTTGCGTATATAATAAATTATATAAACAGGGCCTAATTACAATATGTATAATAAATAAATAAATAAATAAATAAATAAATAAATAAATAAATAACAATTGTAACGATTTTGTACCGTTGTTAGTCGGTAAGATTGTACATTGCGGTGGAAAATAATAACAATTTAATAATAAAATCACTGTTCCTAATATTCTGATAATAATAATAATAATATATTATTATTATTATTATTATTATTATTATTATTATTATTATTATTATTATTATTATTATTATTATTATAGGCTTATTAATTATAATTGACAAACATACTAAGTGATTAGAACTAATAAACTGAGTAGATCCACGTCTGCAAAAAGAAATGAAAAGGAATTTCCGCGAATACCTGAAAAAGGGGTCGAGCAATTTATCATCTTTCTAAAACCGGTGGAAAGAACAACGGAATGCTGCTGATGTGTCGGGCTGTGATCTTTGGTCTCTGTAACATTTATACTTTGGAGGAAACAAAGTGTTTTGGCAACACCGTTCTCTCGCGCGTAAACAAATGTCTACAGCTGCTGACGAGAACGAGTTTGAATGACTGAATGGCTGACTAACTGAATATATGAAGGGACGAACGAAACCAAGAAAGACAGAATGAACGATTGAATGAATGAAAAAAGGAATGAATGAGTGAATGACTGGATAACTAACTGAATGAATGAACGAACGAACGAACGAAAGAATGAATGAATGAGCGATTGAATGAATGAAAGAAGAAATGAATGACTAAAGGAGTGAATGACTGACTGACTAGCGGAATGAATGAATGAACGAACGAATGAATGAAAGTAAGAAAGAAAGAACGAATGAAAGTTGAGCGGTGGTTGGTCCAGTGGCAATCAATGAGACAGCGTAAGAAATTTTCCGGTTGTTACTGAATCTGAGGTTCAGCAAGTGGACCACCTCGCTGTGAATTCACCGTGTGCCCAGTGTCGCAGCCACGGGGTTGTTTGGGGTTGTTCAAACAACCCGATTTCAAAACATATGACCAACACAATTAATGTAAATCCGTTGATATTTTTGTTGAAGGAGTGTATTGAGGTCGGCCGCGGCCCCCGCTGGTTTTCAGTTGCTTAGTGCCTCCGTGCAGTTAACAACCCCACTTTGTATAAGCTGGCTACGCCACTGCTGTGTGCCTACCCGGTGGAAGGAAAAGAGGCGAGGGAAAGGCTTGCAATGGCGTCCTCATTCAGCCGATGTCGTGAAAACCGAAGGCGCTAACCTTCGGTCATCCTACGGCCGAGAAGGGAGAGGCGATGAGAAGACTCGGTGGCATCGCGGTGAGTGGAAAGCGGGGCCGTTGAGTGTCCACCTCGATTTTATTGGCAGATCCACCTGCACTTTCAGCATGGAGTTTGCTCTCGTCTGCTGCTGCTGCTGATGATGATGATGATGATGCTCTGCTGTCGAACAAAAGGCGATCGTTAACCGCAACAGGCAGCCCCGGTGTGTCAGTTCCATTATGACACCTGTTGCGTCTATTGACTGACAGTCGCCGATAGCGTCTTACGCCCGCTGACACAGACGGAAGGCAAACACGGCGTCCACCAGAAAGAGAGAGAGAGAGAGAGACAGACAGACAGACAGACAGACAGACAGACAGATAGACAGACAGACAGACAGAGATAAACAGACAGAAAGAGACAAACACAAAGATAGACAGACAGAGAAAGAAAAACAGACCGTGACAGAGAGAGAGAGAGAGAGAGAGAGAGAGAGAGAGAGAGAGACAGACAGACAGACAGACAGACAGAGACAGACGGAAAACTGACAGGCAGACAGATAGAGATAAATGGTGAAAGAGAGACAGACAGACAGACAGACGGAGATCGTCGAATGGGCTTTGTCTAGGAGGGTGCAGAGACGTGAAGAGAGCCAGCGCCTTAACACAAGGCTAAGTACTCAATGCGGGATCCCTCCAGGGGCAGACCATGGCTCCCAGCGCCACAACAGAGGAGAATGTTTCTCTTTCCATGCCTCGTCGTCGTCGTCGTCGTCGTCATCGTCGTTGTCCAAACAACGACGTATCGATTCTGTGGCACTTAGAATGCCCCTTCCGCGCACAATCAAGGATCGGAGATCGAACGTCTTGGCGCCTGTCAATCAACCGTCAGCATGCCTGATGGACGGTAAAACACCTGCCGATGAATGAAAGGCTTCTTCTTCTTCTTCTTTCTGCCTCCTATCCACTTGTTGACTATAAGTTCCACAACCACGGCTTAGCTGGAAAGGGAATTTATTTTCTAAGATGTAATATTATTCCGCGTACAGCATTTTAAAATCGACCATAATTATTGCAGAAAACGCGCTGCAGTTTTACGGATTATCTATGACTATCGTTCCTTCCAACTGTTCAAAACCGTTCAGGTAATTTTTTACAGCAAGGTTTGTTCATAGCAAGAGCTCTTCCATTTGGTGAACTGAAAAAAACGAGGAACAGCGCTGTTTCCGTGCCTAGGTAGCGCAGTAGGTAGCGCGTCAGTCTCATAATCCAAGTACTGAGCGATCTGAAGGTCATGAGTTCGATCCCCACCCTGGGCAAAATCTTTTTACGAGTTCAAAATAAACCTAAGTAGTTTAGGATATCAGGTTGGACGGGAAAAACAGTGGTTCTCATATAGGGCAGTCCCTACTGAACCACTTTAAACCTTGTTATATATATTGGTATTCCATTTGTTTCTTATCACTAGCACTGACGCAAAAGTGTAAGTTATTAGACAGCAATGACAGTAGGTTTGGCTGAGCACGTTTACGGTGAACTCATTCTGTCAGATACTAGTGAATGACCGAAAACCGTTCCGGACATCCGGTCCGACCGGATACTGTGATATTCGGCAATATCCGGATTCACCAAATACTTATGTCACGAAACTACCGGATCCGAATATTGATTTTTGCTTTGGTTTTTAGTGTTTTTAAAAATTTTCTTTGTGAAATGATTCAATTGTAGCTTCGCAAAGTTCACTTAACTTTCACATTAAAATAGCAATTGTGATTTTAAACTTTTTCAAGACGCTTTATGTTTTGGTGCACAATTTCTGTTCATATTTCAGTTTTAAGGTGACAGCTTGAGGCTCTATATATTTGCTTCTGATCAGGGCGAGGCCAGGAATCTGATGAATGGGTATAAATTTGGGAAGTACAGTATAATATTGCTATATACAGGATGGCGCAAAAAACCGGACTATATTAAATGCAAACCTAAATGTGACTAGTCCGGGTTTTCTTGCCCCACCCTGTATATTATATATATTATATAATTATAATATATGTCATATATGTATATGTATATATGTTATATATAGATATTGTATTATATATACTGATTTGAAGTGGGTGTTGGGGTATATATATATATATATATATATATATATATATATATATATCATCATCCGTATATATATGTATATATATCACATCCGTATATAGGGCCTATATATATATATATATATATATATATATATATATATATATATATATATATCAGGTATAACCCTGTCGCTGATTTGTTTTAGTGTTGTTCAAAACGAAAATTTCATCGAACGTTAATTCTTGAAACACTAAACAACAGAAGAGAAGATATCTGAAAGTGAACGATGACTCAAAGATCCGTCGCACTCATCCTGGTGCCGTTCCTAATGGAAGTTGCTCTGGCGGCGCATGGAGTCACGGCGCGGCCGAGAATTCCGACGAACAACACCCCGATGTCCTACAGCGTCGTCGAGAACCTACAGCCGGGCTCTGTTATCGCCGACATCGCGAAAGACGCCCAGCTATCCGATCTGTTCGACAAGACGACCGCCAGATCACCGCTGCAGTTCGAGGTACTCAAGGGCGCCTTCAAGGAGTATTTCGACGTCGAGAGTCCGACTGGACGGCTGAAAACCAGAAAGACCGTCGACAGGGACGCGCTGTGCTCCAAGCAGGCGGCCTGCGTTCTCGGTCTGGACGTCGCAATCGTTCGTCCGACGCAGATGTTCCAGGTGTTCAGACTCGAGGTTACGGTCACCGATGTGAACGACAACAGTCCCAGGTTCGACCCCGGGTCGATGACGATCGACGTGTCGGAGAGCGCACGTCCGGGCACGATGGTCGTTCTACCCGGAGCCCGGGACTTGGACGGCGGAACGTTCGACGTGCAGGATTACGCGTTCGCGTGCAACAGTTCGAAGTTCGAGCTGCAGGTCGTCAGAAATCCGGACGGTTCGCACGACCTTCAACTCCGGGTGACGGGCAGACTCGACAGGGAAACCGAAGACCGGTATGCCGGTCTGGTGACTGCGCTGGATGGCGGAAGTCCGGCCAGGACCGGAACCCTGGAAGTGGTAATATCCGTACAGGATGCCAACGATAATGTTCCCGTGTTCGACCGAGCGGTGTACAACGCTTCTGTACGCGAGGACTTTCCTCTGAATGGGATCATACTCTGGGTCCGTGCCAGCGATCCAGACGAAGGCGCCAACGGTGATGTGGCCTACAGCTTCGCCAGGCAGACGCAATCGGCCTTCGGGTCGGTGTTCTCGATCGATCGGGCGCGCGGCGACATATCGCTGAGACGGGCGCTGGACTTCGAGCGGGAATCTTCGTACAGTCTCCTGGTGGTGGCGAACGACAAGGGCCCGGATTCGATACCTGCGTACGCCAAGGTGATCATCGCCGTCGAGGATCTGAACGACAATCCGCCCGCGGTCAGGACGAACGCCGTCGACAGCAACGGGTTCGCCGAAGTGGCGGAAAACGAGCCGGCGCTGTCCTTCGTCGCCCACGTCTCCGCCGAGGATCCGGACTCCGGCGTAAACGGCCGCGTCAGCTGCGAACTGGTCCGCGGCGAGGGATTCGGGCTTCACCAGCTGTACGACAAGGAGTTCAAGCTGGTCACGACGGCCGTATTCGACCGCGAGGACACCGCCGAGTACTCGGTCACCGTCGCCTGTCACGACCACGGGACCCCGTCGCTCGGTACCAGCAGGGACATCGTCGTCAGGATCGCCGATTCCAACGATAACCCTCCCGTGTTCGACCAGCAGGACTACCTGGTCAGCGTACGCGAGGGAAATCCCGAAGGAGTCCCGATACTCCGGTTGAACGCCAGCGATCCGGACGCGGGAATCAACGCGGTCATCGAATACGTCCTTTGTCCGGACGACCCCGGGGATCGTTCGTATCCGTCGATAATTCCAGCGGATTGTTGACCGCCAGGGTTTCGTTCGACTACGAGAAAACCAAGCAGCTGAAATTCTGCGTCGTCGCCGTGGACGGCGGAAGTCATCGTCTGACGTCATCGGCCGTCGTCACCGTCAGCGTTATCGACGTCAACGACGAGGCGCCATCTTTCGGTCAACAGTCGTACACTTTCGGGACTTTCGAGAACCAGGTTCCCGGGTCCGAGATCGGAACCGTGTCCGCCGTCGACGCCGACGGCCTTCCCTTCGACAAGTTCGTGTTCTCCCTGGTGAAGGAAAACCCGGAACTGGACTCGTTTTCCATCGATCCGTACACGGGTAGGATAACGACCACGAAGGTTCTCGACCGGGAGCAGTGCGGGGCGCATCACCTGACCGTCGCCGCCACCGACGTCGCCTTCCCCAACCCCAGTTCCACCGTCGTCGTAACCGTCTACGTCGCCGACAGGAACGACAACGCCCCGCACGTCGACTTCCCCACCCGCGAAAACAACACCGTGGACCTGTCCGGGTTCTTCTCCCCCGTCGGGTCCACGATCACCCGCATCTACGCCTCAGACGCCGATAACGGCATCAACGCCAAGCTGAACTACGCGATCGTGAAAGGCAACCGAGAAAACTGGTTCGACATTGACCCCATGTCCGGCGCCGTGACGGTTAACAAGGATCTGCGGGAGTTGCTCGACGACTCAGAACAGGGCTCCGTTCGGTTGATAATAACGGTTTCGGACTCCGGGACTCCGTCGAAATCCGCAGAAGTGTCGCTGACCGTCGTCCTGACTCCGTCCTATGCGCTGGGATCTCCTCCAGTTCAGAACTCCGCTGCAGCGGGACTGGAGCTGACGGGGCATCGGAAGATCTTGATTCTCGTCGGCGGCGCCACGGCCATCTTGGTGTCCGTTCTCGTCACCTCGATCGTCTGCGTCAAGTGGAGGCAGGCGGTCTACAACCGGAAGTTCCGTCGCTACTGGCCGGGAGGCAAGGACTGTCCCGCCGCCGCTGCTGCTGCTGCTGCTGTTGTCACCTGTGCGGAAGAGAACAGGTACCAGAACATCAGTGACTGCTACACGGCGCTGAAGGACAGTCAGGATGCTAAGAATCCGAGTCCAGTTTATGGGAATTTACAGTCGCTGAGTCAGAGGAACGTACACTTCGACCCGAGCCTCGATCCTATGGATGGTTCCGATTATGCACATAGTCTTGCAAATCAATCGTCCATGTCGAAGGCAAGTATAGGACCATTTTGGCATTCCCTAGATCAGGGGTGCACAACCTTTTTAGGCCGAGGGCCAAATTTAACATTCCCTGAGTACTCGCGGGCCAGAATTTCGAAAATGCATGTTTTATATAAAATATATTGTATATAACCACCCAGCAAATCAAGCAAAATTAAAATACCGGTAAATGCTATAATGAACTACCGGTAATGCTTCAAAAACACCAGTTTTTTACTTACTACCTTCTATAACACAAACAGTAATTCCTCAGTCTGCACAATCTAATTCTGCCCGCACATAAACTAAGAGCTGTGCAGTATCAGTGTTATCTGTGCTCTCATCCAAAGCTACTGAAAAATATTTGCACCTAGAATCTGCCAATCAACTGCTCAGTAAACGTCTGTTGCAAGATCAACTCGGCGTTGAATTGTCATTCTAAATGGAACTTTATAAAAGGCTGGCGTTTTCTGGGCAAATTCCAATGCAGATGCTTAGAGTCAATCTCTAACAAAATCTCCGTCTGCGAAAGGCCGTGATGACCTTGTAATTAGCTGGGCCACTTTTGTTAAAACACTTTTATTCTTGCGACTTCCTTTGTGAAAAAAAACTGTTCCTTGACAGAGTCTTCTTTAACAGTTCAATTTTTCTGTTCCCGCAACTCACCCTGAAAAAGCAGCGGCATTTCTTTTTGTTCGTCAGAGACGCAGTTATACTCTTATATAACGCTTTCACGGCAAATTAAACACACCGATTTAACCCATTAAACGTGTCCATAAAATACAGACGTGTCCATTCCTCACTGAAATGTCGCTGTTCTGCCTCAGTCTTGCGTTTTTAAAATGATATTATTTTTTAAAATAAAGCGCGAACTAATCGAATAAATCGCCCGTCTCTGTGTCACGTTGTTATATAATATCTTTTAAAAAATTACTGTTCGCCAGTTTATTCGAAATTGTACCTGCCCTTTGGCGGGCTTTTTCTGTGTTTACAGATTAAGTGGTTCACTTTTTAAAAATAACTCAACGAAAAGTCAACTAATTTCAACAAATTGTAGTACGTGATAGTTCTAATGATATTCCACTCATAGTTTGTTTCAAACGGTCCGCCATTTGCTGCAAACACGCACGAAGACGCCTCAATGACGCATCAATGATGCCTTGATCAATATCGTCCCACGCTTGCATGATGCGTTGTCACAGGTCCTCAATATCACGGACTTTCATTAGGTAAACACGCTCCTGCATAACACTCCAAATTTTATAATCCACCGGATTCAAATCCGGACTAAAGAGTAGGCGGAATGAAGTCCGGCGCTCGTTACCTAACAGTTCAACTGTTAGCTCTGTGTCCCGGTGCGCCGTCCTGTTGGAATGTGTAATAATCTATAAAGTTCGGGTGTCCGGCAGCAGTTCCTGATGATTAATACTGTCCGTTAACACGTTGTATGCTGAAACACCAACTGATACCATTAGGACTTAGTGAAAGTCGGACGAGCATGCAGAAACGAGCGCCAGTGATGTCCTTCTTTCTTGTACCAGCTGGCGTAGAGAGGCGAAATATTTTTTGAGGATCGAGACTGCCTCTTAACTATAGTTAAAATTTCAGCATGATTGGTCGAAAGGTTGTTAAATTATACGTTTTAATCTAGGGGTCCTGATTTTCGTGATCACGGTGTAGTAGCCTACTAAGTTGAAATAAGAATCTATATAAGAATCCGAAGAACTTGCTTGAAGCGCTTAATAATTTATAATTAGTCCAATAGAACTCGACAGTCGACAGTCTTGTAAAGTACTTTTTGCTCCTTTCGTTACAGGATCCTGTTTTGAATCCCATAGAAAAATTTTTTTTCTTCGTCACAAGACACTGTTTTGCACCCCTTGAAAAATTTCTCTGGACACCCATGCGTGACATTAACCAAATGATGTTATTTTTAAAAACGCAATGAATAAAATGATATAATATCTTTTAAAAAGCACAATTTAAACCTTGATCTTGTTATTACAGATTAAAAGTTCACTTTTTAAAAAAAAACGGACCGTTAGAATTACTGATAAGTGAGCAACTTGTTCGAAAACAAACAGTCATTCGCAGTATTTCAAAGAGCTGTCTGCAAGTTCGGATATAAAAAGCTCGAAAAGTTACTGCAAAACTATGAAGAGGTCCCGATGATTAACGAAACACGTTGCATACTATCGTACAGTAGACCAAGTAACGCAACAACTGGATTATTGGAGCCAACCGACGAACTGTGCGATGATGGATCGTTTCCGAAGAATGACTTCACGAAGAGTGATTCCACCGAAGTGGATCGGAAGGACTTTGACGAGAGACTAAGAGTGACGTCCGCGCCGGAGTTCTCGTCCAGAACAAAGCGAAATCTCAGGCAGACGACAGCAGGAGAACAACTGAACGATCTAAGAGAGCGCAATTACAACCTGTTGATAACTTCTTGGTACTATCCTCAATATCCTGCGAGACTGGCGAAAAGTATCGAAAAACAGAGAGAGAGAGAGAGAGAGAGAGAGAGAGAGATGGCGTATTTTCCTCAATCGACGCTGCTTAATTTACACTAACTGTTTTCAATTGAAAAATCAATTCCTTATAGAAAACACGAGGGTGGCAACTGATAGCAAGACCAATGGGGGAGGGAGGAAGGGACGGAAGAAAAAAGGGAGTGGCATTGGCTGTTTTAAGAACTTTTGGTGAGGAAGATGCAATGAATTTCTAGGAAGTTGGTGGGTGGGGGTTGAAATGAATTTCTAGGGAGATCCCGCCAATTGGCAAAAGAATTATATGTAAACGGTTTAGAAGAAATCTGTAGATTTGATTTATGAAATATCATGCTCAGAATTGACAACGTGTAAAAGCCATTTTAGTCTGGCTGTACAAAGTCATAGTGCAAAATCGAGTTTTCCATTGCTGGAAACGAATTTGTCGATGACATTGTCTATGGATATGTCCATATCTTTGTGGATGTACATCTCAAGTCTAATCCGTTTAGACGATCATCTTCCATTGAAGACGCATTTCTGGTGGGCCGGTGGGGAGGGATGCATCCCCAGTCATCCCAATGTGGAACCGCCCCTGGTGGGAGGAATGAAACCAGTGGGGTGAGAAATTTCAATTGTTTCATTGTGCTAGATACAGTAAGTGGGTCAAATAACTTCATGGCTGTGTGAAGCTTTGCTCCTTGTTATGTGCAGTGGACCAGCGGGGGAAGAGGAGAGGATAGGCCAGTTAACAGGAAATACTCCCTCTTGCCCTAGAAATACCGCACTGAGAAACACTATTTTATTTTACACAGAAAGGAGGCTACGGTATTCACGTCAGAAGCCGGAATCGTGTTCCGTCCGGCTGCTATGGACAGGCCGAAGTACACATACCATCAACAGGCCCGGATCTCGACAGGAACGAGGTAAATGTCAATGGAATTCACATAAATCTATCTTGACCATCCAGTGCAGAGAGTATTTATTGAGAAACCCGACCTACATGCATTACTCCTGCTGCTATTCCACTATTTTTATGGCATTTGATAATTATTATCAGGGGCGTAGCCAGGAATTTGATTTGGGAGGGTATAAATATTTTGGGTGGGTATAAATCTTAACTATAAACCTCATAAACTATATAAACCACATATAACCACATGTAAATCGCATAAAAACTTTGAGGTAGACTGATTTCGGGGGGGGTATATATACCGATATACCCCCGTCGCTACGCCCCTGATTATTATGTCGATAAGGCTTGATGTTTCAACAAGTTCAAACTCGGCCGATATCTTCAACTAATTCGCACTTCGATGTTTGATATGTTTCCAGAGCTTTTAAAAATAGTTGAACTGTATCTTTTGCGTTCAACAAGACTTGCACTATCGTCTGTCTTATCGCCTTCATGTTGAGCTGAGATCGATAATTTTCAATCTCTTTCCGATAGATTGTGGGCTTTCAAACCAAACACCAAACAAGTTACACATTTCTGACCGCGATTTTAATCTACTAATCGTTACTGTAGGTTGATATCAAGTTTACTGGTTTAATTAATGATGACGCCTTATTATTATAAACTCATAAAATAAGATGCATCGTGTACTTTAATAATAATAATAATAATAATAATAATAATAATAATAATAATAATAATAATAATAATAATAATAATAATAATAATAATAATAATAATAATGTTATGCTTTTTCTTCTTCAAATTGGGGTGGAAGATGGCAGAGTGGGTAACGTGCTGGAGCGTCAGGCTGACGGAGCGGGTTCAAGCCCCGTTATAGTGCCCCTAGTGGCTTTCACACAGGCAGTAATGCCTTCTTTATATCATGCTAAGTTTTTTAAAATAATAATAATATCAGCATCAACTGGATTTTAAGTAGTTTAGTAGTAGGATTTCATCTGTGTTGAAAACACTGTCGCTCGTAGTACAGTCCTACTACAGTGTATTTCAACTTCTGTTTGTCCGCTAAACCTGCAAGATACAAACGCGATTCAATTCATGATTGCATTTTTCGAATTAGAAGCGCCTATTTCACAGCATCATCTGAATTTATTTATTTATTTATTTATATTTACTGAAGACTAGTCACGTGACAGCCCTTGGCATTCCGGATGTCGTGGATTCCGAGAGCTCGTCGGGCTGTTCCACCGACATGTCGAATTCCGACAACGGTGGTGGAGGAAGAGGAGAAGGAGAAGGAGGAGGAGGAAGGAGAAGAGGAGGATTGCATGACGACTGCTGCGTGACGAATCACCATCATCGTCATCATCACTACGATCATCATCACCACCACTGTCGTCACCCATCGTCATCACTCGTCGTCATCCCCGACGAACGTCCGGAGATGACGAACTGCCATCATCACCACCATCACCATCTGTGGGAGTCACGTGACGAGTCGAAAATCTACGAGCACGTCGACGACCTGCCGACGACTTATTCCGACAACTGCGACACGACAGAGGGCCTGTCATCACCCGCGCCGCGCCCGTCACGCCTAAGACACGTCAAACAACATGACCAGACGGTTCCAGAGCGGCGGTCGTCCGCGATAACGGAAACTCGTGACGCGGGAGTGACAAGTGACTGGAGCGGCGAAGTTGACGATTACACCAGGGAGCAAAAATCGAAGACGAAACCTGCGGTACCTCCGAGAAACACGTCTCTTAACGCAAACTGATATACATATGCAGTCAGTGTTTATTCTAGGCCTGGTTTTTTTGGGGAGAGCGGAATTCCCCCGTCTAAAGTTTTAAAAATTCACCCAAAGCAATTTGTATATGTTGGCTTGGGGATGGAAATCCCTCCCCCCAAAAAAAAAGCGTGGAGAGACAAATCTTGTCCTCCAAACATTTCAAACTCCCCCAATGTCAAGGTGGCTAGAATAAACACTGTATGCAGTATATATATTAGATATCATTGGCTTAGCCAGGGGGCCGACGCGGGAAGCCACCCCCTCTACATACAGTTCTGGTTGGGAGCGGTCTTGGGATTTAGGCAAATTGTACAGATTTTTTCTGATGGAGGGGAGGGAGTTAGGTTGATTGATCGAAGAGAATACGTGAATTTGTGAAGGATTCCTTCCTTGAAGACCCTGTTTTGAAAATGTCGTTCCTCTCACTATATATATATATATATATATATATATATATATATATATATATATATATATATATGCGTGCGTGTCTTGTGTTCAAAATGTGAATTGAATTGTTCATATGTTTCCAATTCTTTCGTCAGATGTCAGATCAGTTCACCTGAATACCTCAGAGAAGCAGCGGCTCTTTTCGCGCGGATGACTCGATTTTATTCGAAGATTTTAAAAGAGATTCTACATAAACTTCAACACAGACAAATGTTTATTTATTAATGGAAGTCTGAGAAGTCATTTGGCATCAATGCATAGATAAAAAAACTTCACAACAATTCATCAAATCTTGTTGTTATTCCCCAAAGTGGGGAGCTATCGTTGGGGGGGCATACGAATCTTGCTGAGTTCCTCAATTGGTACTGACCATGACCATGATGACCCTTTGGATAAAATTACTCTGCCTAACTACCCACACGTTTTGACTATGGCTATTTCAGATCGGTAACAAGCTATAGACAGGAACGCTGACGAAAAGGGTTCAACTCCCGGCAGGAGTCCTTAATTAAGGTCGACTCAGCCTTCATTCGCTGAAGGGCGATGGTAAATGAGTAGCAGCTTCAGCTGCGAAGGCAAAACGCGGATCTGGAGAAAGCAATGACAAACTAGTCTAGATTAACGGCATAATCCACATGCGTAGCTGATTGCCTAAAACCGGAGATCAGCGCCGGGTCCAACGTTCGAACTCGAGTACGGTCGAAACTTTATCTTTAAGCCTCTTTTTACCATAAACATATTCATTCTTATTATTTTGAGTGATTTAATCCTTTCAGAATGCCCAAGTGCGTGTCAGTGCATCTCTGTACCAGAAAATGCATATGTATAACCCATTATGTATCTTCTTCTTCTTTCTTATTTTTCTACTACTACTACTACTACTACTACTACTACTACTACTACTACTACTACTACTACTACTACTACTACTACTACTACTACTACTACTACTACTACTACTACTACTACTACTACTACTACTACTACTACTACTACTACTACTACTACTACTACTACTACTACTACTACTACTACTACTACTACTACTACTACTAATACTACTACTAATAATAATAATAATACCACTACAACCATCACCACCACTACTGTTACTGCTACTACTACTACTAGGCTACTACTACTACCAATAATGCGACTACTACTTCTACTACTGTTCAGTAAATTGCAGGTACTGGATCAAGACAAATATTATGCTTTGGTAATTTTAATACCCGTTAAAATGGTTAAAACTGTCAACAGTTGTATAAAAATTAAAAATTTCAGAGGCTACAGGTTTTTTGCGAGTAAAATATTTAAACCAAACTGCCGCCTTGCGGTCGAAAATCGCCAAACGCGACACCTGGCGGCGGATAGCGCGAAGCAGACGGTGCATAGCTGTTCGAAATCGTGTTGACGATGGTACGCCGCGTCACGGAGTCTGGCGTACGAAGATGACGTCTCGCTGCTGACGTCACCGCCGTCGCTGCGCGGCGAATCGGTGACGTCACTGCCGTCGTTGATGACGTCACAGGCGGCGAGTTCCTGGAACAATTGGTCGTCCTCGGCGAACGTCACGCGCTTTTTCGCGTCGATGATCAGCGTTCCGTCGCCGGCCAACCGTGTCGATCTCCGGCTGGCCAGCGAACCGGAACGGGACAGGGGATCCGGTTTGATGACGTCATCCAAAGGCTCCTCCGGACTGGATTTCAGCCAATCGGCCACCTCAGTTCCGTGGAAACCGGAAGACGACGTTGCGGTGGTAAATATCGGCGTTTTGCCGCCGACACCTGTCGACAAAATTCGATTTTGTACAGTAGAACTTCGTTATAACGTGGACCTGGTTATAACGTTTACTCGGTTATAACGTACCACAATGTACGGTTCCTTGTGATGCGCTACCGTATTTTAATGGCATTTGATATGGCGTACCTCGGATACAACGTATTCAATTTTACAGACCCGCTAAGTACTTGATAACGAAGTTATACTGTACTACAAATCAAAACTAAAATATGTTCAGTTTACCCTTGTAAAGCGCCGCTATCCAATACGACACCTGGCGGCGTGGACGGACAAAATGTCCACAAACAAAATGTCACGGTTTAGGGTTAGAGTTATACTTAGGGTTACATTTTGTCCGTGACATTTTGTCCGCTGACATTTTGTCCCCATGACATTTTGTCCGCGGACATTTTGTTCTAGCACCCTGGCGGCGATTTTGATAGTATGTTAATTCTGAGTTGTTAATGAAATTACGAGTATAATACTATAGTTAAAATAAAATGATCAGCTTACAATGGTTTTTTAAATCAAATCTAATACAGTTTACATGAGATGCAAGTAATAAACGCAAGAAAACCTTTGGTTAATTAATTACCTTTGTTGCTACCTGGACCGATAAATGAAGATGCCATCATCAGGTGATCTCTCCCTCTCGTCCCAACATCCGATACACCTGCCACTCCACCCTCTCCGCTGTCACCGCCTCCTCCTCCTTCTCCTCCTCCTCTTCCTTCTCCTCCTCCTCCTCCATCGTCATTCGATGTCTGGCTGCTGTTGGAGTTGGAGGGATAACCGCTGTCGATATCTTCCGAGTGCAAAGACTGTTCAAGACAACATCATCATCGTCGTCGTCGTCGTCATCATCATTTCGTAGCGTCACCTTAAATCGAATTAATGGTTGGCCGCGTCGTTGTCGTCGCTAGGTGGCCGATGGATGTGAATCAGTGACGTCATCAGAAGTCGTCATTTAAATCGTCATTGTGTCAGTGATAGAGTGCAGGGACTTTTGAGGATGTCAAGAAATTTGATTAGAAAATTTTGTAATTAACCGTCTTTGCCTGTCTTCATTTTTCTGTTTCTGTTGATGTCTGATTATATGATATATATATATATATATATATATATATATATATATATCATTGATGTTGATATATATATATATATATATCAGATATATATATATATATATTGATGTTGATGTTGATATATATTGATATTATGATATATTACATATAAAATATATATATATTTATTTATTTATTTATTTATTTATTTATTTATTTATTTATTTATTTATTTATTTATTTATTTATTTATTTATTTATTTATTTATTTATTTATTTATTTATTTATTTATTTATTTATTTATTTATTTATTTATTTATTTATAATAGCGTTTGTATGACTGTGTGGGGAGGGGGTTCACTCACCTTTGGCGAAGTCTGCGGAAGTTCGAAGGCCATTTCCGTCTTGGTCGTTGGCTGTCCACTTCCGGCCTCGGCCCGGCCCTTGGAGCAATTAGAGCGTCGATCGAAAATCACCGGGTACTGCAGCGTCTCCGACCGAGGAGCGGCGGTCGGCACCCCGGCGGCCGCGTACAGCGCTTCGTTGGTCGTCTTCCTCTGATCACGTGACCGTCGGCAGACGCAGACGATAGCCACGACGACGATCAGGACGAGAACGAGGCAGACGCCGAGAACGCACGCCAGGATGACGGTTCTGGAACCCGGCGTCGCCATTACCACGGGACGGCGCTGGACTTGACCGTATTACCGTGGTGGCGTCGTCGTCCATAACTGTAACGTACAAGACGGCGACGGAACGGGCGAATGGAAAGGAACAGACGCGCGCTTGAAATTCGACGCTTAGGGTTCGATTCGATTGGCCGGACAGATTCGATTTAAGACGAATCTCGCCCGTTTGAACGCCGATCGTAAATAGATCCGGGTAGTAGTTGTTGTCGGAGAGGGAGAAACAAACGAGAAGTCCGGGACGTGGGAGCCGAGCGTTGACCGTGGCCACGAGGGTACCAGGCGGGGAAGAGCTGGATGCATAGACGGTGTTGTTGTTTTTGTTGTTATTATTGTTGTTGTTGTTGTTGAGTCCGGAAAATGTGATCTCCGGTCGGTTTTGTTCGACGTAGATATCTACTCCAGCGCTGTCGTTCAGATCCGCAAATCTCGCGCTTCGAACGACAGCCGAGAGTTCGTAACGAGATTCCGCGGAGACGCCGCCGAGGAACTGCGCCAGATAGATCACCCCCGTTGTGACGTCGATGCGAAATGCAGCAGACGACGTTTCGTTGACGTCACGCGACGTCAAACCGTAGGACGCTCTATCGTCAGCCGAGAGGAAGGCAACCACGCCGCCGACGGTAGAGTTGATGTCCGTTGTCTCCGGGACGCGGAAACTGTAGAAGTTTTGTTGAAATTTCGGTGGTTTGGTGACTCCCTCCGCTACCGCCACTCGAACGGTCGCACGCGATGTCACGTTGCTGTTGCCGAGTTGTCGGTAAAAGGCAACCACGTACAGTTCGACGGTGGTTCCTATCTCGGAATTTCTGAAATAGGCGGACGTGGTCGCAATGACACCCGTTTGAGAGTCGATCTTGAAACGATCGCCGGGGGCAGAGATTTTATCCAGCGCGTAGGCAACGGTCAGGTTTCGTCCGCGGATTTCGCCAATCTCGGCGCGAACGTCCAAGACGAATGTATCCGCGGGGACGTACGCGGGAACTTTAGCGCTGTACGTCGAATTGAGAAAGACCGGCGGTTTCACGGAAGCATGGACTATTGTGATGGGGAAAACCGTCGCGGAGAAGATAGAGGCATCGTTGTTCAGAGCGCACGTAAGCGCTATCCAATAGGCGTTCTGGACGGAAGCGTCGAACGGCCTTGTCGTCACTAGTTTGTTTTCGTTTGGCAGTAGAGGAAGAAGGAGAAAGTTAACCGTGTCGTTAACCGAGCAGATGGTCGCGCGATCGTTTCGAACGGCGACCGAAACCAATGCCACAAAAGTTCCGGACTCGCTGTATTCCTGAATCTTCGCCGCGCCGTCTCCGTTGAGAAAATCGACGCTGATCACCGGTGCACGATCCGGGTCCGGTTGGACGGAGATCCGGATCGCCGCAAACCCCGCCAATCCGTCTGAGCTGCCGTCGACCGCCTGGACGGACAGGCTGTAGGAACTGGGCGCAGCGGATCCGGTCAGCGGACGCAGTAGCGACACTCTTCCCGAATCCGGATCTATCCGGAAAATCGTTCCAAACTGGTTTTGACTGCGCTGGGAGAAGCCGTAGCGTACGCGCCCGTTTGCCCCGGTGTCCCGGTCGGTGGCGTGAACGGTCACGAGTTCCGTACTGACGGCGACGCTTTCCGATACGTTCACCGCGTATACGGGTACGTCGAATACGGGAGAATTATCGTTGATATCAAGTACGGTGACGTCGATCATCAGAGATCCGGTTCTTGGAGGATTTCCTCCATCGAATGCGATAAGCTTAAGAGAGTAGAACCCCTGGAGCTCTCTGTCGAGGTACGAAGTCAGGTTCAGCAGCGGATCGAGCGTTCCGGAACTGTTGTAGACGACAAGACGAAACGGATCGGCGTCCGGATCCAGGACGTATCCGGCGATTCCGTTTGCAGGACTGTCCAGGTCCACGGCCCCCGGAAGCGGAAGCAACTCGCCGACGGCCGAAGATTCCGGAATCGAGATGTTCACGAATTCCGGATCGAAGACCGGCGTAAAGTCGTTGATGTCGACGACGGAAACGTTGACCTTTATGACCCGGAAGTAGTCCTTCGGTTGAACGAGGACGTTGAACGGCACGTTGCAGTCGGATCTCTGAGGACAGATCACGTCACGGTCGATGACGGCCTTGATCTGTAAAAGTCCTATTCCGTCAACGATCCGAAAATACGCAGTTGCGTTCGGCGACCCGCTGATGCCGGCGATTGTGAAGGACAATTTCTGCACAATGTCCGCGGATAAGTCCCCATAGAGTCCGGCTTCCAAGGCCACGTTTCCCACTGTCGTTCCCACCGGTTTCTTCTCCAGGATCGAATAGCGTAGAGTGCCGTCTGCGTTGATCTCCGACTTCGATTGGATCCAAAGAATCGAGGTAGCAACAAACAGTAAGACGTATTTTTCGAATGGTGTTTTCCGAGCGTTTGAAGGAGGCATCGTTACTTTAAAAGACTTTCGCTTTCCTTGAAGTCGTCATCCGTTTCCGTGGAGATATCAACTCGAAAACATTTTGCGACCGAGAGTTGATCGACTGTGCCATCGAAATCTGCACAAAAGAAGTCGAATTAAAAGCACCAGAAGCAGCAACGTGCTTGTACAGTTCGCAAAATTTCTTATGTCAATCGATGAACAACTTTCTAGAATTAAAAAATTAAAATATTGCTTTCAATAACTATACAAAATTTCTCATCACCAGTAATAATTCTATTGACTTCTAGCTATATATCACCCCATTACGTCTTATACCTGTACAGAATTTGAGTAACTAAGTTACAAAGTTCCAAAACATTGTAACTGTGGTAAATAGTACTCAATATATTAGATTTAGGACATTAAAGGGTATTCAATGATATTTTATGAACGGTCAAATGTTTTTTATGACAGGTGCCCTAGGGACAGGTAAATATATTTCATAGTTACAAAAATATTGGTCGTTCATAAGTAGTAGAACACCGGTAAGCTGAAACAAGACACAAGACATTAAAACATTTCGTAAGTATTAGAATAAAATTGTTTATCGTTTCGGTATCTTCGCGGGAAATTTCACACCCCCTGGCGGGCCAGATCTGGTCCGTGGTCCGCCATTTGAATATCCCCGCAATAGGATGTTTGTTCTCGATTTTTAAGCAATGACCACAAACCCAGCTCCATGTCTCACCTTGTCCTGCCGTATTATCAGTCACGGTCGGCGATTCGATCAACCTGCCACACGATCGGTCATTCAGGTGCCAATTTAATGCCAGGTGGATACCAGTAATCGCTAGCTAAACAAGACGCCGAGACTGCGCGGAAACAATGAAAATGACAAAAAACACAAGATCTCCTATATCCACGTCGAATCTTACGCACGCTTGCTGGGCGCCGGCATTTTGAGATCCGCGTTAACATATCGACGCTTTTCAACCGTGCATGTGTGTAGCGGCCAAATCCGAGTAACGGCCCATCAGCCTAAAGCTACAACAGTCCCGTAAAATAGGCTTGTAGCCATCGGCGCCAAACACTGGTGGGCCGGGAGGGGAAAAAAGCTTTCTCACGACCCTCTCTGTTCGCGATGAAAGGGCGCCCTTGCCCTTTTTGCTTGCTCTACACTTGTTCTGTCGCAACCTGAATGGATTGTATTCGCCCGAAATGCAGGTACCGAAAAAGATGTACAACGCGTTAAGGAGGTATTTACCGGCTTCTGTGCCCCCCGGGGGGCAAATCCTTCAGTTGGATTCTTTAAGAATGACCAGTGAGATGTTTATGTTTCTGTGTACGTCATTGCTCTAGAAGTTTAGACCACCAACTGAGTTGAAATTTATGTCTAAGTAATTGTCTTATAAAAAATCAATTTACAAATTCCTTGTTATGACAAGATTTATTGAATTATATTATTATTATTATTATTATTATTATTATTATTATTATTATTATTGCATAATTATTAAGTAAAAATAAAAATACTTTAACATTAAATAACAAAATAAGAATAAATAAAATTTAAATAAATAAAATACAAATTAAAATACTTATTATTATTATTTATATTCTTCTTCTTCTTCTTCTTCTTCTTCTTATTCTTCCTATTCTTATTACTATATTATTATTATTATTATTATTATTATTATTATTATTATTATTACTCATACTATTGTTATATGGTTTTTAATGTAATTTAAATCATTCACAAAGTGAATAATCTAAGTGCGAGAAAGTCGGGGGGGGGGTGAACAACTTGCCAGAGGTCGCTACACAGTGACTGAGGTCAGATTTGAACCCGCTATCCTCCGGTTGCGTGTCAAGAATCTTACCGCTACTCCACCGGCAATGAATACCACGCAGACAATGAATTCAGACAGGCCTATGTAACTAACGCCTATTGATTTAGTACAGTATCTAGTCCGTGTCTATGGAGAATATTTGACCCTCAGAGCGCTGGCAATTTGTTTCACACTGAATTATTGACGAGTCACTAAATCAAGTTGTTTACGGTTATCCTTGCTCGCCTTTTTAAAAAAACACAAATGGTATCAATAAAAAACTAATTTATTTATAAAATTTGCAGTTAAATTCATACAAGATACATGTAACACGGATGCTGTAAAAATAACTACCATTTCTGTCTTGCAGATATGAAAATTTGTTCTATTGTAACAACTTGCCCTTGTGCAGATTGCAAAAGACTGTTTTTGACTGGTCTTATTATATTGGTGTCGCTTGTGTGCCAACAAGCCTAAAATTCCGACGCACATTTTCTGACAGTTTCCCACGTTTCTGAAAGAACTTGCTTCAGCGGTCTTTATCGCAGGTCTACGAAAGTAAATCTCTAAGAGAAGTGCCGTTTAATTCATTGTACGGTCGCTAACGTTGACGAACGACCAATTCAGTATAGTAAAAGAATGTTCTCACTCAACGACAAGTATTTCGTGACTACAGTAAAATCAGGTTAACGTCACAATCCAGAGATTGTTCAAATTGTGGCGTTAAGTACCATTTGAAAGGCAATGGTAAAGGTAAAGGTAGTTTCGTCCTCAAGCGAGCGTAGGGTCCGGCGCTGGTCTCCGTGTACTAGGAAATCAACGGTGCAATTGACTAACGCCATTCATCTAGAGTAGTTTACCATTGCTTTCTCTAGACCCGCGTTTTACCTTCGCAGCTCAACGCCGCTACCAATTTATCGACACCTAAGCGATGAACGGTTTGTTTGGCTGACCGCCGACGCCACGACTCGATCTCGGGACGGTCACCCATCCAAGTACTAACCGCGCTCGACGTTGCTTAACTTTGGTTTTCCGACGGAACGGGTCCCACAACGCTAAGTGGAGCAATGCAATTGAAATTAACAAGGATCCGAATGCGATCTGGTATGCTCAACTGACGCTGCAATTATTGTGAAAAGGGTTTTCACCAATGGCGCCGTATACCAATGAAGGATTTTGGGAAATATATCCCACACAAGATGAAAAGAAGGGAAGGGGCTTGCATATGAAACTAGATTTAGATTTGCAACATGGTCATTTATCTCTAACTACAGCGGAGAAGGCACACGGATTCACACAGCTTTGATTTTATTGCACTAGATTTATTTAACTATAGACGACTGTTATATATTTGTATTCATGGGACATGTCTGCGCGAGTTTGCCTTTAACCAACAGCAACCGTTGTTCTGTTGCCTCGGGCGCTGTTGCAACGCGAATGAGGGGGTGTCACAACGAGGAAAATCCAGCCATATAATTGCGTCTGTCCCAAGCCTATGATTATGCACATGTGTGTCGAACGTCGGCAATATGTTGCATAGGTTTCACCACGCTTACTGCAAGATCCGATTGCTGTTTTCGCGCCATACTGCTTAATTGGGTTACCGCTGTCGCCTCGAGGTAATTTTTGACGCCATGAATATGAGAAAAATTGTATTGAGGTCTGCAGCATTCGGGCAGATGTGCATTGGTCGTGTCCTCATATCCACGAGGCAGTTTCTACAGCATTACCATTCGTGATTGTAGAACCCAGGCTTAGCACCAGCCAAGATTTAAAATAGAAATATATGTCAAAATGTGTTGCAACTAGGACTTATCAATTCACCACTCCCATACAATACAAAAACAACAACACCACCACCACCACCACCACCACCACCAACAACAACAACTACTACTACTACTACTACTACTACTACTACTACTACTACTACTACTACTACTACTACTACTACTACTACGAATAATAATAATAATAATAATAATAATAATAATAATAATAATAATAATAATAATAATAATAATAATAATAATAATAATAATAATGCTATTGTTACTATTATTATTAATGTTATTATTATGCACTTCTGTAGCATAATTTATATTTATATTACCCGCAGGCATCGATCGATGATAGTTATATAATCCAAATCCTAACCGTAAAGGGCCATCCATATATAACGTCACTCGAGCTTTAGGTAACAATTACCCCACCCTCCCCCATGTCACATTTCAGACACAAAGGTATTGACCCCTCTTGAAATGACGTCGCAAACTATCGACACCCCCTCCAACTACCGAATCGTCGCTGGTCATAGATAATAATAATAATGCTACTAGTTTTATTTATGATTTACTGTACTTCTTCACACGCGTAACTACCAAAATGTTGCAGAAATATTATGACCAGTTGTTTCATGTCCTCTTGGTCCTGTCACAGTGATGAAATGTGTGTCCATTGGGCACAATAGAAAATTGCCAACAGAGACAGAACTTTAAGATAGTCTACATTTATTAATATTTACTAAAAAATAAATTAAAAAATGCGACGTCATGGTATCATACTTCCCCTTCCTCTACGTCACGCGTTGTCGCAGCTTTGGTGAACTCCTCCCCTTCAACGCGTGACGTAATATATGGACGACCCCAAAGTGCAGGTCAATCTAGATATTGGTCAGTGGGAGAAATATTATAATTGTACAGATGACATACAAACAATCTGCCTGATTTGTTCTAAAATGACTAAAAAATCATCTAATAAACTGACCGCTCACAATAATCGTCGAATTTGACCGTTGGTCAGAAATAAGAGACGAATTCACTATTTTACTATTAAAATTTCCATGAAATTTAGCGCATTGTTGGCGAGAAAGGATCCATGCCGTCTAGTTAGTATTGCTGCAAGGCGAAGGCCGATAAAATTGTCAAGTGACAAGGTGCACCAGGTAGGCCTGTTAGACTACCTGAGCGACACGGTGATCTGATCGATTTTCCTCTTTTCTTTGGCTTCTACCAGCTACGCCTAACGCTGACGCACCTGAATGACCTATACTGTCAAAGGTACAACAAGAAATGATGACGTAAAGATGCTTCCGTGTACGGTGTAGCTACTGACACCTATCAAGGCTGACTCAGTCGGGTCAGGTAAACAGGTCGTGCACCTTGTTATGTGCGGCTATATTTTGTATTTCTGGGAGAGTTCTTTCTTACTTATTGAATTAATTGCTAGTTAAGGTTTCAATGCATAGAGTTGTGTAGAGTAAGGGCTTCCGGTTTCCGACTCTGGACAGTCATAGACATTTATATACTTTTTGTGAATTAAAATCTTTAAAAATCACCGTTTGCATCTGACAATCCTTCTTTAACAGCCTTTCGTTTATAAGAACCCGTGTAGTTGGTTACTTGGTTACCTTCGGTCTATAATGATAACAACGTGATTTCAAGTTTTTTAGGACTCTAAGACTGTGAAAAGCACTGTACATTTAATAACCTAGCTTACCCAGATAACTTTGAATTCGTTTATTGTTTCGGCTGTTACTGCCTCTTCGTTTAATTAACTTCGTTTAATTTTCTTTCTACAGAATTTTCAGCATACTTTTCGACAAAATTCGCAGAAAAAGAATTTTTACATTTAAGAAAAGCATTCTTACGTACTGTTTACTTCCTAAAGAGATTGCTAAGGCAGTTTTTATTCTAGCCACCTAGACATTGGGGGGTGGGGGTAAACCTTTTTGGGAGGAACAGACATTGGGGTGGTCATACTCTTGCCAAAATGTTAAAACAAAAATTGGGGGATTTAAGGGAGGTCATACTACTTGCCAAAATGTTAAAAAAATTGGGGGGGATTTAAATCTTGGGGCGGGGAGAAATTTCCCCCAGAGAAGGTCTAGAATAAACACTGTGCTAAGGTTTTCTTTGAAATCGTCAACCCTCAATTTTGACACGAAGCGCGGTTTGCATTTTGTGCGCTGATCATCTGAAGCCCTCAAGGGTGACATCTGACTCACAGATTTCTTGCTCCATTGTATAAAGGTCCCGTGATGACTAATGTTCGCGTCGCCTCCATGCTTCGCTGGTCACACAACGGCAGGTGCTTCGTCTGGGCGTTGGCAAGACCTAAAACCGACTGAACATTCAGTGAAACCTTAGATAAATAAAAGGTGAAATTCCTCCGAGTGACGTAACAATCGCAAGACAACAAACAAATAGAAACATCTTCAAATGCCTTTAACGTGATAACATATTATGGTTCTCACGCAGAGCAGATCCTACAGAACCATTCTAAACCCTATTATTATTATTATTATTATTATTATTATTATTATTATTATTATTATTATTATTATTATTATTATTATTATTATTATTATTTCAGTTATTTTGTGAAAGTTCAGTGGAAGGCGACTATTATTAAATTATTATTATTATTATTATTATTATTATTATTATTATTATTATTAGTAGTAGTAGTAGTAGTAGTAGTAGTAGTAGTAGTAGTAGTAGTAGTAGTAGTGGCAGCAGCAGCAGCAGCAGTAGTAGTAGTAGTAGTAGTAGTAGTAGTAGTAGTAGTAGTAGTAGTAGTAGTAGTAGTAGTAGTAGTAGTAGTAGTAGTAGTGTTATTATTATTATTATTATTATTATTATTATTGTTGTTGTCGTCGTTGTTATTGTTATTGTCTCCTATGGAACGGATAACCCGTTTGTCCATGCTTCATCATCATCGTCATCATCATGTTCCATAAAGTCGGCGTCCACTCCCGGTGATACCATGGATATGTTTTCTTCAGTCTTGTGTGTGCTTCACAATTTTATTTAACTCATTCATTTTCATGCGTCTTGCTTCACAAATTCCATCAACTATCTCATTCGCTGTCTTCCTCTACTTCAAGGTATTTCCACTTTTCCCAGCACAATCGCTTTTTCCAGAATGTCTCTAGTCTTCATTATGTGTCCAAAGTAGGCTACATGCAGTATCACAATCTTTGCCACGGTATTCTGGTTTCTGGTGTAATTTCTTATATTAATTAATCTGATATAATTTTTAAAAAATTTAACAATGAGAAATAATAAAATAAACAGACTGAATTCGCGTGTGTTCGAAATTTTACACGAAAACCGAAGAGGATTTAACAGTCGTCGAGGTGTGGAAGAAGTAGCAGCAGCAACAACAAAGCAAGATACTGTTGTCTTAAACTAGACGGCAGTCCAGCAAAAAGGCAACGGTAAGACCATTGTTTCCGGATGGATGTGTTATCGTGAGCAATGGTGCGCAGCCAGGCGTGACGACATTTCTTTCTCGATCTCCCAAATGAATGGATGACATCTGGCAATCGGCTGCTGCTCTATAGGCAATTCACTTCGCGCTCGTACAACGCTTAGTAATAACAATGGACGAGGGTTTTTGTAACGACCTCGTTAAGTTAGACTGATTAGACCGCTGCCAAAATTTACACGAAATTGCTTAATCAAGAAGGTCAGATGAGTCAGATAGGTCACGTGCTATGATCTCCCGATTCTGTTGTTTCCCGCTGGCGCAAAAGCAAATTGAAGCTGGTCTCCAATGCACAAGAGCCGAGTTAAACGCATGGGCGTCGGGAGCTAGAAAGGTGCAGGGTAAAGGGCAATGCAATTGCACCCACTGGAAAATATAATATACTAAGTCTATAAAAATAAAAATACTGGGTAATAAATCCTAAAACATTTTGACATATGTAGATATGTAGATATGTGGATCTGAAGATACGTGGATATGTAGATATGTGGATATGTCGTGTTGTTTCATGCACGACGAGGTTTTTTGGTTGCGCCTTGTTTCCATAAACAAATTTTGAAAAAATGTCTGCCGACGTTGGACATTAAAGATCAGTTTAATTAGCGACCACATTTATCGATCACAACCTTAGAAATAATCAATCGATAGTCCTAAGCTTAATTAGGAACCTGTCTTTGTCGAATTCTTTTAAAAAACGCGTCCGCCCAGACTGTTGTGGCAGCGGCGAATGAATGCGAAGCCGGATCAATCTAGGTGGTCTTAATCAGTGGCGTAGCCAGGATTTCCGGAAGGGGGTTTGAAAAAAATCGTCGATAATCGCCAAGGGGGAGGGGTTTCACCCCAAAATCGCCTCAAAAAATAAAAATTGCATGGGAATACATTAAAAAATTTCCGCCGCCCAAGGGGGTTTTAACCCCCAAATCTCCCCCGTGGCTACGCCACTGGTCTTAATGTTGATCTATAAATAAAAAATACTTTATTTGCAAAGTAATTCTGTCGCATACCTACAAAAAACAATCTTCTATCAGCTCGGACTAAAAATCTCCGAATTTTTCTTGCCCATTAAGCCAAAACGAAAATAATTATACGAACTATCTTGTTGTTCGATTGATTTCTCCAAATTTTGATAAGTTTACAGATACAAAAACTGTAAGACCAAATCTTTAGGTCAATCAGGCCACCATAAGGCCTCCCAGGCTTCGATGGTGCAACTTTCCTGCTTTAAAGAAGACTATGAACGATTAAGCTTACATAAAAACTCTAATCCGAAAGCAAAATATCGATGGAAACAGCCAGGGGCGATTCAAATCGACTTGGCAAAGCCAGTCGGTCGATGGCTGGCAGGATCAAAGCAATTATGCAGACAGACGAACGGTAAACACGCAACGGAAAATTCAACTACCCACTCTCTTTGCTCAGCGTTGTTAATTCGTAGACAGGATTCGAAAATATCAAGTCTGTCCTGTCGCCAGGACAGGAACTATAGCGCAAAACTTAGGACCACACGTAGGCCTATACTGCATGTGTGGTGCACTGCGCGAGACACTTCAAATGCATATTGTCGTTAATATGATGCGTAGGACAGAATTCTTAACAGTGTTATCATCATCAGGTAACTGACAAAATGACCGAATTTACGATCCGATTGTACTAAGCCTGTTCCATCTGTGCACATTTGCCACTAACACTGTGGTCACATGCAAATGAAAAATTGCGATATGCTTTGTTTCGTAACATACAGTTGCTACAAATGAAACATTTAGAACAACCTGAACGTAGGCGTGTTGGGGGTTTCCTTCAGCTGCATTTCTACCGAGTGTAAAAAATTTGACAAAGTTAGAGCCAAAATAAAAAGGGTGCGCGATTTATTGGCTCACACTTCTCACAGTATAGATACCCATACAATTCAAAACTTATCAGGGGCTCAAAACGTCAAATTAGGCCATGCTGGGTTTCAGTTAATTAAGTAGAATTTTCTAGAGTACTTTCTGTCAGCTCTACGCAGGGCCATATTAAGGCGGGGGCTGAGGGGGCTGTAACCCCCGGCCCATCATGAAAATAGGCACACCGATTTTCGAGATAACCTTATTTTGCTTGTCAGAACAATTTGGAAGAAGATAGCCCCTTTTTCTTGCTTCTAAGAGATTTTCAGTATAGGCGACGGCCTTGTTTCTCAGCCCCAGGCCCACTCGGACCTTAATCCGGCCCTGGCCCTACGTCTAATGAATGTAAGTCTACAAAACATCTGATGGGTCTAATTGAAATAAAAGGTCAACTTTCGAGTGACTGACCCAGTAGTTCAGGCAATGGCGGGTTTAGGTAGTTGATTTCATACGAATTAAATGGCGAAGCTTTCTTTCAATGTAACTGGATTAGCAAAGACAACAATAAAAGTGCTAGGAATCAACTAGACGCCAATATCATGATGAATCCACCTATTAGAAGCTTTCAGGATTTGCTCATCTATAGGGCCTACACGTGGAGCAGATATAGACATGGGTCCAGTTTTTAAAACCCAGCCCATCAAGAATCAGATCCAACCCACAAAAGCAATAGGGTTACTTGAACCAACCCAACTCAACCCACCATAATATATTACAATAATTTCTTAAATTAGCTACTGACCGTCAAAAATAGGTCAATAAAATGGGCACTGTGGCCAACGCAACCCATCCCACCATAGAAATGGACATTTCTGACCCAACCCGACCCAGCCCGACCCATCCCGTGAGTGGACCCAACCCATGTGCATGTCTGACGCGACATCTACTGACGTAAAACATTTTGCGAAAAAAAACAAACCGCTAAAAACGTTAACATTTCGAAGCCTACCTTCCAAGAGATTCTCTCAGACAAGTTGAAACGCCAAACTGCCGATGATTTCCGATTCGCAAACGTCCGTCTATAATCAAAGGAATTCGCCGATGTTGCTAGGCAAACATCATGGCGGACACACACACACACACACACACACACACACCTTCAACAACGCTATCCAATGCAGCGAGTAGGTAGGCAGGTCATCGCGACCGGAGGCTGGCTAACGTCTGGCAACAGTTTTTCTGCGCGCGGGGGTGGGGGGGGGTACAGATTTTCAAAATCGATACGATGAATGTGGATATCATTTAGGTCAAAAATCAAGAAGAAAAACCAACAGATCCAACGTCCTTTCCAATCTCGTATACACTATACGTTGACTACACTGTATGCGGTTATACAAGCACAGGGATAGTTGAATTGTACGTTACCGGGTTTCGTATCGATTGGGCGGAACAACCGTTTTTTGAAACGACGGCTTGATCGCGTAAGTTGCGTACTCGGAAAATGGTTTCATTGAAGTCGAGATGCGACACCTGCCATATGTCACCTGTAACAGCAAGACCAAGAGGAGAAGGGGTGGGACATGAGGAGCTTGAGTCGGCGTGCAGGATTCGTCAATAATGGAGTAGAAGAGGAGGAGGAGGATGGCGGAGGAGGAGGAGGAGGATGATGGAGGATTTTATTGTGATCCTCACAATCGGCTTTCTGTAAATGAAAACACTGATTGATTCACGAGGGAAGGCTGTCGCTCGCAGATTGGCTTAGGGATAAAAAAATTATCTGTCAGTAAAAATGTTCAGCTATAGACGCTTTAAGAAGATCGTGATTTTAACCAATGGAAAGTTTTTAATAATTTGTAGCGGAATTCTCAAGATTTTTCAATTCTCGGGTTTAAAAACTGTATTTAGGCCTACTTTTTCTATCTTGATTAGAAGCATAAGACGTCGTTCGCTGCGAGGCCTTAGGGGCCTATATACGCTGTGATCCAACAAATCCAGCACCCTTTTTATTTTGGCTATACCTGCGTCGACTTTTGACCAATCTTGATAAAACTCGGTAGAAATGTAGCTGAAAGAACCTCTCCCCCAGCACAATGTAGGCCTATTTCTTCTTGAGTTTACGCTTGCAAGAAATGATACATTTTATTTGTTATTCACAAATTCCATCTTCTACTGCTACCGACAAGACTTGGAAGACCAGTTTTCTAAATACAACTTCAACACAACGATTCAATACATCCTACGGGCATTCCTTCCACCTAAAGCAACCTATCAACAGAACTACAACCTTAGACCTCAAGGGGGGACTGACAAGGCCGGAGGGGGATCACCTAGGGGCTGCTGTCAGTTAATGTAATATGGCAAAATTTCCGAAGAGAATTTGAAATTTCCGGGAGGGGGAAAGGGCAACTTCCCCCCGGAAACGGCCTAGATTAAACCCTGGGCTCTTCCATTTCTTGATCCAAGTTTACACCTATGTGACTATAGAGTACTAGACATATGTCACAGGCTTCGACGTGTCATCTTGTGCTCGAGGGTCGTGGTCGACGATGCTCCAGTCTTTCGTAAATCCAGTCGCCAAGCCATTCCGGTAGCCACTGGAGAGGGAGATAGATGAACCTGGCGTCCCATCCGACGACGTAACGAGCTCGCGGATTGCGACCGAAGAGAGCGTGTTCATATGCGTCTATGACGTCGCCTACACGCCGCGAACCTTGGGATAGGAAGAATCGAAGTCCCTTTCCAGAAGATGCTTTGAAACATGAGAAAACAGACAAACGTCTTTCATGAAGTATAGTAGAATCAAGAGCAAGAATTTCATACGATTCAAAAATAAAAAGGTATCATTCTGAAAAGCATAGACGCATAATGGTTTTGGAATGCAGATGGTTACATCAGTGGTTTTCACACAGGCTTACTTAGCCTCCTAAACCACTTACAGTGTAAAATCACATAAATAATAATAATAATAATAATAATAATAATAATAATAATAATATTATTATTATTATTATTATTATTATTATTATTATTATTATTATTATTATTATTATTATTATTATTATAAGCACAGGATAACGAGCTACAACTGGAGTTAGATTGACACCAAGCAAGTATATGTACAATGATTCGTGAATATATCGAACCCGGACATAACTTGATAGCTACTAATCAGCTTGTGCACAAGTTATACACTGCGATACACGCTCAACGATTTCCATGGTTCCTTTTTGTAGCCCAGTAAGTCACTGACAATCAAGTAGAAAATTAGTGGAGAATAAATAACCCTCAGCGATGGAGATGTGTGAAACTAAGACCCTTACTGTAGGTTTCTTATACATTGCTATAAGACATGGGTTGGTGGTCTGGGCCTATTTGAAGCCATCTAAATAAAAAGATAAAAAGGAGAAGGTCTGGAGGAACTTTGTTAACACAGTTTTAAGCAAGAAAAAGGACAATTAAGAAAATGTGCTTTATAAGAGTAGAAGACATTGTGAACACTGGAATCGTTATAATTGTTCGAAGCTCATCTGCTTTTTGAACGTGTCACCATATTACGTAGACCCATATATATATATATATATATATATATATATATATATATATATATATATATATATATATATATGGGTATATAAATATATATATATATATACTGTAATGTGTCACAATGGACAATTATCAAATTTATATAATGCCAAAGCTCTTGTATATTACATTACCATTCAAAAACGCCCGTGGTTTAGGAATATAGGCCTCAATATGGGATTCGGTAAGCTGAGCATACGAAAGATTGTAGACTATGTCCAAATACCGTATGAGTGGCCATAGTCTTCCTGGATACCAGGGTCGGCCCTTTCGAAAGTTTGTCTTATGAGTTGACTTAAACGGTCATTCATCGCATCTGCTGTTTGGTGAAGGTGAATGCCTGGTTCGATAATGCTCACTTGACATCCAAACGAACGCAGACTTCGACTGAACAGTTTTGACAATGAGAGAAAATATCACGATTTTAAATCTTCTGCGAAAAAGATCTGAATTTGCGAAAATAGAGAGCGTAAAACAAATAACAATAATCGAATTTGAAAACAAACTCTTTAGTTTCCCTTTTCCAGTCATGGAATAGCCTATAGAATGCTGGTGAATGAACAAGTGCAAACCAGAGATGTTATTAGGTCAATGGTTCATGGGTCTTGGGTCAACGGTTCTTGATCCATTACCTACGCAAATTTCGGCCAACGTGACCCATCGAGTATTACTGATGATCTTTAGACCCATGGATGACCCATTGATCCGTCCTACCTCTGGTGCATGGTGCATTGGTTTTGACAATGATAGATTACGATTTACGATTCAAAGCAAGTACCGGCCATCGACTGATGTCAAAAACACTAGGCCTACTTAAATGGCGATATGGAAGTTCATTGATGATGATGCTGCGGCTGATGTTGTTGATGATGAAGATTATGACGACGATGATGACGATGATGATGGATAGACAGTGGCGTCGCTAGGGTTGGTGTCACCCAGTGCTGTAAAATCGTGGTGTCACACATTTCCTTCTCAAATACCGTGACAAGCAAAAATGGTCATCCTTGTCCGTGACAAGCAAAAAAAGGTCATCCTTGTTTGGTGTCACCCCCCTAGATGGTGTCACCCGGTGCGGTCCGCACCCCTGCACCCCCCTCTCGACGCCACTGTGGATAGATGACGTGAACAACTGCTGGTACCGAATTGCGTCGGAGAATGCTTCGACTCCGTGTTTGGCGATGGAATACGGCGAACAGATCGTGAAGGTGAAGCGCCCGTAGATGCTGGACATGTTGACGACCCGTCCCTTCTCCTTCTTGACCAGAGGCAGGAAGGCCAACGTTACGTCGATCAGACCGAACAGATTGAGGTCACACTGTGCCCTGTAGTTCTCGAGGCGCATCCAGTCCGGTTGACCGGTGGCGTTCCTCGCTCCGCCGGCGTTGTTCACCACTCCCCAAAGACCTAAACGTGTTCGGGGTAAAGCAAAACGTCTCGACCAGGGGCGTAGCGACGGGGGGATGGGGTATATCGGTATATATACCCCCAAATCAGTCTACCTTAAAGTTTTTATGTGATTTATATGTGGTTATATGTAGTTTATATGGTTTATAGTTAAGGTTTATACCCCCCAACATTTATACCCTCCCAAATCAAATTCCTGGCTACGCCCCTGGTCTCGACCAGAAGACCAAGTTCGAATCGTGAGGGTTGTGAACCAATGGAACGGTTTAGACGAAAAGGAAGTAACAGTTGAAACAATAAATCGATTTAAAAGCCATTTTCAACTGTTCAGACTAAGCGCCAAGGAGTAAGCGGCTATACCACGATCCCTGCCTTCGAAAACGCTATAGAAATTCACGAGGTTTTACTTACTTACTTGTCTATGCTGCTAAATTAACCCTTAAATCAGTGGGCGGCAACAATTTTTTCTGCATGGAGATTTTACTCACAATAGTTATGGAGAGGAATTTTTCAAGGGAACTATACTATTTCTGCTTGCCAGAAAAAAATATATATATAAAGGTCCCTCCCTGCGTTGAGTTTCAACTAAGGAAACATATTGTCCCACCCATAAACACTGGCGTAGGCTCTCTTCCAAACAGTGGCGTAGCAACTTACGCAAGGGTTCCGGAATAGAGGCACATCGACCATTTATGAGTTTTAAAACTCTCCAAAAAAAAAGAAATAACGCGACTAATGAGCTCTTTGCATTTCTAGTTTTCTACGCCCGTATATAGATATATAAATCCTGTTCCAATAATTCTAAACACCGTCTTACCCCGACCCATAAAATATATCTACGGTTTTGCGCAAATCCCACGACTGATCACAACCAGAATAGGGTCCCCACCCTGGCTACGCCAACATTTCTCACCCGAATCTGTTTTTAAGATTGATTTTGCTTCCGACCTCTTTCTGAGGGCAGCTTGGATTTGACCAGCGTCAAACAATTCCGAACGCTTTCTCCGTTCGTCACGTCAAGTAACAGGGCACACAGTCTCTCGGACGTGACTTCCTTCAGGTCCGCGGCGCCCTTCTCCGTCAAGCATCCAGCGAACACGCGACATCCTAATCCGTCCAGCCGCTTCGCCAACAGATTTCCGAATCCCGTGTCGCAACCAGTTATCAGGATGTAACGATCACCGTAGTTTCCCAAGCTGGGAATTCGAATTAAAAATCAATCAACTTATACAAGAAAACGACAGTAACAGAACAAGCGATGATCCAGGCGAGCATTGTTATCGTGTATCTCAGTAAGCAAGGCTTACACAGAGGAAACTAGTTTTAAAATTGGAGGCGTACGTAATTCACGTTGACCTATGTTCTATACTTCTGCTATGCGTCGGACAAAGGTTTTCTTACGTATTGGCAAACTGCCAGCGCATTTCTTGCAGTATCACTGCTGATAAGACAATTATTATTATTCCACAGCCGGTGTCACAAAATAAAATCTCCCCCAAAATGAAGTCTCCCTCGGATGTTCTATTTTAAAACAGAGTCTCCGCCCGGCGGATTCATTTTAGAATAAAATCGCCTAGCGGCGATTATGTTCTTAAATAGGGCGATTATATTTTAAAATGAATCCGCCGGGCGGAGACTCTGTTTTAAAATAACACCTCCGGGGGAGACTTCCTTTTGGGGGAGACTTTATTTTGTGACACCGGCCTTCATTCAGTTGATAGATCAACCTACTCGTATGCACCAGGACACTAAAACGAAACACTGCAACGAATGGCCTTGCTGTTTTTCTAGTGTCGCGAATTTCGACAACTGGATATTTGATCCAAATTTCTGCCGAACAGAAATTTGGTATCAGGGTATCAGAATCTACACGTCGTCAACTGCATCTCTTAGGTGGCACTGTGTTTCACCCATTCTTAGAAATTGAGCGAAGCGTTCTACACTTGTAAATAATTTCCTACCATTATTAAATATATTTGGTAATTTTAGTTGAATTCGTCAGCCTTCTAATAATTTAGAATGTTGATTTTTTTCAATTTTGTTGTTGTTGCTGTTGTTGTTGTTGTTGTTGTTGTTGTTGTTCTTCTTCTTCTTCTTCTTCTTCTTCTTCTTCATATTCCATCGTCTATGTTGACGATGAGTTTGATACGAGATGACTCCAGTTCTTCCTGTCTCTTGCCATGTGTGTTGCTTCTTCTAAGTTCAGATTTTCACCGACATTTGCTTTTATATTATCTATCCATCTGACATTTTCTTTTATATTATCTATCCATCTCTTAGCTTGTCTTCCTCGCTTCTCTTCTATTTCCTACAATATGACAGTGCAGAGCTCTCAAAGGCAGTCTTCTTCCCCCATTCTTGTCACGTGTCCAAACCACTGTAGTCTTCTTCGTATTTTGTCTATCGCTGTGTCCGTCTAATTCGTTCTTTCTCTGGTTACTTCGTTCCTGGTCCTATATTTTGTTGTAATTCCTGACATTCTTCTTAGGCATGCCATTTCGAAGGCAAGTATCTTTCTTATCTACTTATCGGGCCTCGTCATCAAGTCTACGGCGGTCGATCGGCGATGGCGGCTTCGCTCTAGCAACTGTCGTCAATTGGTGGTTCCTCCTCCGTCCAAGACGGCTGTCTTCGGTGACAGATCCTTCCGGAGGGGCAATCCGAGTCTGTGGAACTCTCTGCCGAAGAACGTGACAATTGTGACCTCCCCTGATTTGTTTATCAAGTGCCTTAAGACGCATATGTTTAATATCTCTTATAATGTTCATTGTTAAGCGCTTTTGACTTTAGTCTTCACTATGCTTACTGCGCTCTATAAATTGTAATAATAATAATAATAATAATAATAATAATAATAATAACTCTGGTCAGCATTTTAAAAAATATGCAGATTCGATTCGTTCACCACAACTTTATAATTATTAATCAGCTTTACCCGGAGTGCGGCAATCAGGTAAGTAAGTAAGTGATTAAGTAAAGTCTTGTGCAGTGCTTAATATAGACTCCTGGACTCCGGAGGTAAACTGAAAAAGCCGGGGAGAACTGACAAAGCCGGGGGGCGGAATTCTGCTAGGGGCCGCTGTTAGTCCATGTAGTATTCCAAATTTTTCGGTGGGGGGGAATTTGAAATTTCCGGGGAGAAAAGGGCAATTTTCCCTCCTGGAAACGGCCTAGATTAAACACTGGTCTCGTGTTGAGCAAAAGATTTTTTTGTACGCTGCACGTATTGGTAAGCCGGCCAGTGCTTTTTTGCGACATCTTGCAATGGAATTGCTGCTGAAACAATTCTGCAGCCGTTTGCGCAACCGACGCGACGTGAGACGACACCGATAATGCTTCCGGCCGATAATTATATCGGCCCGATTGACGATTAGTGATTTATTGAGTCGTTTTGTTAATTATTGCTGAGTTTAGCGCACTGTCGATTGCAAATTCCATTGCGTCATTTCATCCACTCCTCGCCCTCGCCTGGCTACCGTGCAAGAATCGAAGAACGGTTAAACAGCACTAAATGCAATACATCAAAATGCGCATTCAAGTGAATTGAGAAATCAGTCTTTCGCCATTTGGATATCTGAACCTCCTTTGTGAATTAATGCAGATCTTCTTCGTTTGCACTAATCTAATCAGGAGTAAAATCTTGTGATGTTATATGGCGCTTGAAAAGTAGTAGCGGCTTTTCAGTAGGCGATTAATCTATCTTTCAGTAGCTATAGATGCAATGGTCGGCCAGCGACAGTAAAAGAATGTATTTTCTGTGTCACATTACTAAAAATTAAGTCTTTGAACTTAAGTTCTGTCTATGATTTTTGCAAATCGATTTTTTTTCTAGCCGTATAAACTGTTGCTTTAAAAACGTAGATAGGCCTAATAGATACTGATGTCTGAATGCTTTTAGTTTGAACATCTTCGTTGTGTTATCACCAACCAACGCAGCAGGTTGCATTTATAGAATTTGAAAATTAATTGAGAGTTAGACTAGCACCAGCGAAAAGCAAGCAGAAGACCAAAGCAGCAAGTGTGATTAATAATTAATTTGTTCTGTGACTTAAATCAGTTTTACTCATACGCAGTTTCACACACACACACACACACACACACACACACACACACACACACACACACACACACACGGACACATTACACTTCGGTCATCAGAGATTTTAGTAAAGAGTTTATTTTGAGGCCGTTTTGTGCCAAATGTAACGAATGAGTGTGTATCAGTTACAAGTGCGAATGCTTTTCAAAGTAACTTAAGTGCAATCGGGTAGGTAGGTAGGCTAGTAAGTAAAACCTCACCACTCCTTCAACACTTTATTCTACAGTCTAATAGCCATTTACAATACCAATCTAGCAGTGGCGGCTCCACCGGGGGGACCAGGAGAGGCCCGTGCCCCTATTGAGTGCCTGGCCCCCCTAGTGGTCCCCCCAGTTGGGACCCTTTACTTAATGCTCCATGCATTAAACAACAAATGGTTGGCCCCCATGATTAGAAGTTGCCACCCCAACGGCCCCCCCACTTGCCAAATCCTGGAGCCGCCACTGCAATCTAGTATCCTTTAGTAGACCTACTGGTTGTGTGTTTTTTGAAAAGGCATTTAGGCTACACTACTAACAAATACTAAGGTCATGTGTTGATAATTAACTTATCCCTACAATTTGTCGCGCCGCATGTAGGCCTATGGACGCGATCATCGTGAGGGGAAGTGGCAATAGTTTTTAGGAACCTTGTAGACCTGGCAGGTAATTGTTCACCTATACAGAGCAACTGTACATGCATGTTCGATATATGCACAGCGTAAAGAAACGCTGTAGGGGGCCTTACCGATCAATTATGCGCAGGTTTTGCGGCGATCGCCGCATGTACAGCAACTCTTGGTCAAGCGCGTGTATTGGGGGGTGGTGGTGGTGGTTTCCAACCTGCCTGATCGATCCCATCTGTCTTTTCTTACCTGTATTATGGGCGACAGGTGAGACAATGGATTCGCTTCCATGGCTACGGCTACTACAAACAAGCAACCACTGCCGGCACCAATCAGGACACGGTGATCATCATCGTCACCTCCTCCAGCCGCCTAGATCCTACATACACACACACACACACCCCAACCGCCTCCGGAAGAGAGACAGCTTCCCACTCACTCGCTCACTCCCTCTTCGTTTTTTATATTTTTCTAGCGCCACAAGAAACGTTGACACACTGCTCCATTTAGAGGATCGCATGGATTGTAGGCGCGACTGTGCTACGTGTTCTTGACAAATGCGCCATGGTTGACGAAAGGTTCACTGTGTAAAAGTAACTCTGATTCTTTCCTACATATATCCTGCGGACGATTGATCAAAGCAGCCAACCGTAGTAAGTATGTACATTCGCTGACGTTTGTATACAAATCTGGCTTTGTGTTAATCAGTGGCGTAACCAAGGGGAGGGGGTTGGGAGTTAAAACCCCCTTGGCTGCCGACGAAAATTTTTGTAATTGTTTTTCTAAACATTTTTCATTTTCAGACGCGGTTTTGGGGTCAAAGCCCACCTTGGCTGCCGACCCAAAATAATTTCTAAGCGCTATAGACTGTAAAGATGTAGAGGGGACGAAGTTTTTTCGCTTCTCAGCACATCTGCAAAGGAAAAAAGTACAAGATGATAGATGAGTAGGCCCCATGTATGACCATTTTTTTGCTTATCAAGATTTTTTGAAGTTGGTCGTGATCAAAACCACTCCCTTCCGGAAATCCTGGCTACGCCACTGATCGCAATAGACTTTAACGTGGAAAAGTATCCGGGTTTTATTGCATCTTTGATAAAATATCGATATCTACAAAGTACTGATTCGCAGCAGTATGCGTCTCTACAGGTTTATGAGCATTTGGTATCTTGTACTGTCCTGTCAGTCAGAGCAGCGCGTTCGATGTCTCAATTACGGTGCTAGGCGGAACACATACAGACGTTCATAAAGGATAGCACGCAAGAGATTCCACGGCACAGTAGACCGATATTACCACGTCGAAAACTATTATCATTATCGCTATTATTATTATTATTATTATTATTATTATTATTATTATTATTATTATTATTATTATTATTATTATTATTATTATCAGGGTTTTTTTGTAAAAAATATTTTCCGGAACGCAATAGTCAGAAGTCAGTTGTCAACACGACGTAGCGGCCAAACAGTTACTATAATGCTTATTAATTATCAATACAACATAAATTCATACATAGAAAATTATTTAGAACTATATCGGTTATAAGTTTTCTATTTATGAATTTAATGCTGCAAAAAAATAAGTCTTCAGATTTTCCGGAACGCCGTTCCGCCTCGTTCCGGCACAAAAAACCCTTATTATTATTATTATTATTATTATTATTATTATTATTATTATTATTATTATTATTATTATTATTATTATTATCGCTATTTGTCTCACAACACAGTTGCGCTTTTGCAGCTTTAAGGAGACGCGTTGTGAATACATGGTCAATTTTGGTCATGAACTAAACGTGGCATGTAGTTCAGTGCCAAACATATCGGAAATGAAAACAATATCAGAAAATCGTAGAATTTATTCTTGTTTTGTTAGAAATCTAAATCGAATGTTGGGTTAGGCGTAACAGACAGCCTTCAGTCTATGCCTGTGTTAAGCGATTCTCTATCATCACACATCGTTGAAGAGCAGTAGTTATTTTTCGATTTCATGTCCACGACTTTGGTATGGTAGCTCAAATATGCAATTTAATCATACGCATATATATATATATATATATATATATATATATATATATATATATATATATATATATATATATACATGACAACCATGAGCTAAAGCAATGTTATTTGTTTTCTTGTATTTGAGTCTCTAAGTACAGTGAAGATTCGTTATAACAGATTCGGTTAAAACGTATTCTCGGTTATAAAGTATACTACAAGACATTTTGGATGCCGTTATTTTGGATGTGGGTGCCTGGGGACCAAATCGATAATTCTAAGGGTTTTCATGTAAATAAAAGTGTCGAAGAGCAGAAAAAGTCTTTCTTGATGCCTCCACATATGGCGGATGCCCCCGGGGGCCACAGCCTCACCGCCCCCGCCCGTCTGCACGCCACTGGTTTTTTCATCCATGTGTTTGTTCTGTCTTCTTGTCGAAGGTGAACAATGACGAAGACTCCGAAGATAGACATGAACCTGACCCCGCAAGACAACGCTCAGTTCGTCGAGACGCTGAAGTCGCTCGAGACGACGATGAAACAGCACATGACGGCGCTGCTCGACAAGAGGAACCGCGACCCGTCGTCGGCGGCCGCATCTGGTGCCGGCGAAAAGGGCGGCGGCGGAGGTGGAGGGGGTAAACTGGTGCCGGAGAAAGGAGGAGCCGGTCTGTCGAGGGGCATCAGTCGTGTCAAGCGAGACGGCACGAAGCTGAACAGCAACGGGCAACCGGCCCCGACGCGAAGCGGAAAGGTATAAGTAGTTCTTACGTTGAATAAAAGTCAATGCTACTGCTACTGCTACTGCTACTGCTGCTGCTGCTACTGCTGCTGCTGCTGCTGCTGCTGCTGCTGCTGCTGCTGCTGCTGCTGCTGCTGCTGCTGCTGCTGCTGCTGCTGCTGCTGCTGCTGCACCACCACTGCTGCTGCTGCTGCTGCTGCTGCTGCTGCTGCTGCCACTGCCACCACCACCACTGCCACCACCACTGCCACCACTGCTGCCACCACTGCTGCCACTGCCACCACCACCACCACCACCACCACCACCACCACCTGCCACCACCACCACCACCACCTGCCACCACCACCACCACCACTGCTGCACCACCACCTGCACCACCACCACCACCTGCTGCACCACCACCACCACCACCACCACCTGCTGCTGCTGCCACTGCTGCTGCCACCTGCTGCTGCACCACCACCACTGCTGCTGCTGCTGCTGCTGCTGCTGCTGCTGCTGCTGCTGCTGCTGCCACCACTGCTGCTGCTGCTGCTGCTGCTGCTGCTGCCACTGCTGCTGCTGCTGCTGCTGCTGCTGCCACCACTGCTGCTGCTGCCACCACCACTGCTGCTGCCACTGCTGCTACTGCTACCACTACTACTACTACTACTACTACTACTACTAATAATAATAATAATAATAATAATCATCATCATCATCATCATGCACTTCTATAGCACCAGTTCTAATACCCAAGGGTATCCATCGACGGTACAGTGTACTTAAAATCCATCCGCAAAAGACCGGGTCATTCCAGAGCTCAGTCGGGAAAGAGAAAGACCGACTAACAGCGACAGTCGGCGTTCTTTCTGATTGGGAGATTGGGGACTGACTTCGGGTAAGGGCCTCTTACGCTTATTCTCATCTGCGATTTTCTTAGCCAACTGATATTTCGTAGGCTTTTTTGATAGAAATATTCTCTGTTGTAGAGCTGTAGGCTATTGCTTGTTGCTTGTTATTGTGGAGGTTTCGGTTGATAATTATAACCTAGTATTTACATGGGAAATGCTCACAGATCCGCCAGCAAACTGCGAACCACATTTGGCAAATGGGAATTATTTGATAAGTTTTCTTCTTGTCTCTATACTGTAATTCTGTGCATTAATGCCCAGCAGTGTGAGAGAATTAAAGTCGCTTGTTAACAAATCGTTAATTAAACAAAGCGTGGCATTTTATTGACGCAAGATTAAAACTACAGCTGCACTTTTCTTGCTTCCACTGATGCGAACTGGTCTATGATGATGATGATGTGCTCAAAGTTAGTTTTCTCGGTTTCTTCTCTTTCTAAACAAGATCACGGAATATTTCGACGCCCACTCTATACATTTCAGAAAGAAGTTTCATGCTTTCATTAACTTAGTTAAACTACAGTGAAACTTAGTTATAACGTACTTAGCGGTTCTGTATAATTTAGTACGTTATATCGGTGGTATATATATGATATTTATATATATGATATGCATATATATATGATATGTATATATATGATATGTATATATATATGATATGTATATATACATGTATATATATGATATGTATATATATGATATGTATATATATGATATGCATATATATTATATGTATATATATATGATATGTATATATATATGATATGTATATATATATGCTATGTATATATATGCTATGTATAATTGTATATATATGATATGTATATATATGATATGTATATATATGATATGTATATATATGATATGTATATATATGATATGTATATATATATGATATGTATATATATGATATGTATATATATATGTATATATATATATGTGATGCGCTACCGCACACATATATAGCGAAGTTTTATTGTAACTTATTTAGCTTAATGAGCAATTATAAATTCTTTCCACTTTGATCTAACTTAGCATAATATTAGTGGGCGATGGAGCCGAAAATTCAGTGAGATTTTCAGAACATTAAGTGTAAGTATATTTTCTCTTGTGAACCTTAAAACAAAATCCGGAAATTATCAAAAAACTGGTAACTTGAGCATTGGCGCAGCCCCGGGGGTGCACGGGATACCCGGCCCCCTATTTAGACTGGAACCGGTCGTGAGATTTGGGCAAAACCGTTGAGTGGTGTGTGTGTGGGGGGGTAGGTACTACGCGAGATTAAAGAAAATGAGAATGTAAGAAAATTTTAAAACGTCTGACAGTCTGATATGATGGGGCTAGTTTTTTGCTTACCATGAATTTTACCTAAAAATGTCGAATCGCCGCCCCCTCTATTTCGAAATCCTGGCAACGCCAATGAGTTTGAGTCGTGAAATTTTGTCACAGATCTTGCCGGTGAGGTGCGGTGGGGGGAGAGCGCCGACTATGCGCGGAACCCGAGCGCGGCCTGTTACGCTAATGACCGCGTAATCGATAGAACAGTATTGAAGCAGCCAAAAAATATAATGTATGTTGACTCGTTGGTCTCTCTCTCTCTCTCTCTCTCTCTCTCTCTCTCTCTCTCTCTCTCCTGAACATTCAGAATATTTTAATCAGACCGACGTCACGCGCTTCAAAAGAGTCGGCGGCCGAGGCGAAGCCATGGATACGACGCCGGCGGCGCCAGTGAAAGGAAAAAGGAAATAAGATGCCGAAAGTCGTGCCCTGCGACTTCGATGGCCTGTTGGCGCAGCGCTAGATTTCAACGGCTTAGCTGTATAGGAAGAGAAGTCGCGGAAAACAAAACCGGCCAAACATCGCATATTTTGTTCAGACGGCGTTCTCAGAGGCGTAGGCTACCTAGCGTATTTCGTGCCCGTGGCAGGGAGTAAGAGAATTAATTTGGCAGGTTAACAGATCTCAAATTAACAAATCATGACATTTTATCGACACAGGATTAAAACTGCAAATGCGCTTTTCTTGCTTTTACCGATGCGAACTGGTCTATGATGATGATGTGCTCATAAGTCAGTTTTCTCAGTTTCTTCTCATTCTATGCTGAATAGAGTGGTTCGGTAGGATCTGCCCTGTATGCGAACCACTATATTCCACCCATCCATTCATTCACATTATGGTCTTGCTGTGTAATCTCATTCTTTGCCCTCTTATCCTCTAGTAAGCCCTTTCCTGTATTTTCCTTCTTTGTCTTCTTGTCTTTGCATCTACAAATAACATAAATCTGCAGTACACAATGTCATATATGCCTCATTCAGTTCTGTTTTTAAAACAGCCACTGTATATATATATATATATATATATATATATATATATATATATATATATATATAGCCACTGTATATATATACAAATCCAGATATATATATAATATATATATATATATATATCTGTAAAACAGCCACAATATATATATATATATATTGTATATATATGTATATATGTTTATATGTATATATACATATCTTCTTTTTCTTTTTCTTTCTTCTTTCTTTCCTTCCGTCTTTCCTTCGTTCTTTCTCTATTGGGTTGGACGACATATATATAATTATATATAAGACCAATCTAGTATCCGTTAAGGTTAACTGGATTTGAGGATCTAGTGGCGAATGTCTTGGTTTCAAATCTTGTCAGTCGATCCGATAGAACTCGATATTTTTCACAAGCCGAGGCGCATTAGGTCTAATTATGCGCCTAGAAATGATATGATGATGATGACGATTTTTCAGCCGAGTAAATACACAGTACAGTACGTCATCAATAAGCTGTTAGTTGCTCTTGAATCCATAAGCACGACATCAAACGATCTTTCACATTCGAGTGGCATCATGCTTTGCCGTCGTCTGTCCCGTTCTTGAAAGTGATCTATCAAATGCGCCATGCCAACAGAGAGCCTGCTGCTGCCTACCTGCCCGCCTGCCTACCTACCTGCTTATTACCTGCCTGTCTGGAACCAGAATGCCAGGTAATTCACTGGAGTAAGTAAGCACTGCGGCTCGTTGTATAACAATCGAGAATCGACAATTATTTGATGCCGCACACCACGGAAAACTCTGTATTCAAAGGCGCGGTTTTCTCTGGCTGCATGGCTTCAGGCATTGAGTGCTCTGTGCTTTGGCTCCAATACGACTGCGCGATCCTCAATACAACAGTACAATGTAATTGTGGGGAATCCATACAAGTGTCTGCATGGGCGCTGGACATTCAAGCACCCCGTCATAATAAAGACTGCATCAGCAACCATTATCTTCATCTCATTCAAGTGATGCGACACTGAATTAACTATAGCGGAAGGCATCATGATATCCTAAAAATACAGTACGATCTAATATATATATCATCATCATCTTCTTCTCCTTGTTCCTTCATGAACCGAAGTTAAGGTGACAGCATGAATTTCTTTCCTCCAACCATGTCGATCTTCTGTCTTCTTGACTGCTGCTGGCATTTTCATTCCTGTCCACTCTTCCACGTCATCCGCCCATCGTCTCCCTGGTCGCCCTCTTCGTCTAGTTCCCGACATCATTCCTTGTTGGATTGTCCTCTCCAATGTTGACCTAGTGTCGCTGTTCCGCTGTACGTGTCCGAAGTATTGCAGCTTCCTTCTTTTGCACATGTTGAGGAAACGTCTTTCCGTGCCTGACATTTTCAAAATCTCCTCATTGGTTTTCCTATCTCTCCAGCTTATATATATATATATGTGTGTGTTCTGTTCTTTAGCCATCCTCGACGCGAGGTTGGGCTACACTATGTATCACATATATCAGTGTTTGTCGTTCTTCTGTTTTCCGCATCATGTTTTGAAACGAGAGTTCAGTCACGTTGTTATGTTATCTAGAGCCAGGCTGTTCTTGGTCTTCCGCGTGATCGTCCTCCGGATAATGTTCCTTGAATTAGTTCTTTTTCTAGACAAGAGCCTTGTTTTATCATGACGTGTCCATAATAACATACTTTGCCTTTCTTAATGTTGTTCAGCAGACTTCTTGTCGACTTCTTGTCGTACCTGCCTATATATATATATATATATATATATATATATATATATATATATATATACAACGTCTCATGAGTCATGATAGTTTCATGATACATCACAAGGCTTTCACTGTCGTGTTTCTGATAAGTTCTAAACCGTGCGTTGGATGCCTGAATAAAATATGCGTATTATACCGTATATTATGTCCAAAACTATAAAAAACGCGCATTGTATGTAAAACTTGTTGGCGGTGGTATCAATAAAAATTAAAAGTAAAATTTGCCGTGGCAATAATAATAAATTAATTAACGGTCTAGTGTACACGATAATATTGCGCAGAAAAGCCGTAAACGGTACAGCAACGATGTGCTTGCTTTTCAATAACTCTGTGACCAATTAACCCCTTAACTGGGGATCCTGGATATATCCGTCCATTTTACATTGAGTTACATTTAAATACACGGTTAAGGGTTAATAATTAATTATGCGTGATGAATTTTTCAATGTGTGTTTTTTTTCATCAGTCAAATATATGCTACAAATCAATACATACGATGATGATGACGATTTTGGTGATGACGATGACGATGACGATGATGATGATGATGACGATGATGATGATGATGATTGTGGTATTGTCATTTCAGGTGACGATAAGTGTAAGAACGGTATTTCTGAAGGTCGGTGAGATAGACACGCTGCGTGATCGCTTTGCTGCCGACGCCTACGTCCAGGCGAAATGGAGAGAACCAGCCATGGACGGAAAACTGCGACTGGTCTGCACCCCGAGTCCTCCAATCAAAGATTAGAACAGAAGTTAAACTGAATGTTTCTGTTGGTTTCAAAAGCAGCTAAAATTTCGATGTATGCCGTCTCTGTATAATGCAGTGGAGTGCGGGCGACGAGATAAGTATGTGAAAGCGGCTTATGATGCAAGCCTCTCGGTGTTCTAATCCTCCAAACCTTCATCATCTTACCCTAAGCCATTAATTTCAGTCAAATCTCCTCGTAAAGAGATTACCGCCTATCATAGGAGTGCATTCAGCTTTTTTAATCAGGAATAAATCTGCTTATTGGTTGCATGGTTGCAGTCACGCCACCTATTTGGCCTACCGTAATTCTCTTTTCATTGCGTTTCACATATCAGAATTATTACTTTGGACACTTTCTGAAAACTTTCTGAAATACTGTGATTTTTCAACGCTGTCACTTTTGACTCTGTCTTGAATTGACAAATCAATGATTATATCGAATTGCATGAGTCGCGCTAAGATCATCGTACATTCTATGCGCTTTATAGAGTGATTAATTGTGTATGCCTGTTTTTGTACAATCAACTATTACGACTGCAGCGGACAACGGTTGGAATAGGGCAACGCCTGAGTGACAGAGGTTTTTAAAAAGGAGAAAACCTACTAAACCACGCAGTTATTATTATTATTATTATTATTATTATTATTATTATTATTATTATTATTATTATTATTATTATTATTATTATTATTATTATTATTATTATTATTATCATCATCATCATCATCATACAGCAAGACCATAATATGTGGAACATAGTGGTTCTCACATTGGGCAGACCCTACTGAACCACTCTAAACATAATAATAATAATAATAATAATAATAATAATAATAATAATAATAATAATAATAATAATAATTATTATTATTATTATTATTATTATTATTATTATTATTATTATTATTATTATTATGTTTAGAGTGGTTCAGTAGGTAATAATAATAATAATTATTATTATTATTATGTGAAAGTTCCTTGGAATGCGACTTCGTTAAATTATTATGATTATTAGCAGTAGTAGTTGTTGTTGTTGTTGCTGTTGTAGTAGTTGTAGTAGTGGTAGTAGTATTAATAATAATAATATGATTTAAGGTGGTTTATAGGCTAGGTAGGCCTGTGCGAAAGTATTAGTAGTAGGAGTAGTAGTAGTCGTCGTTGTTGTAGTATAAATATAAAGTAGAACTAAGATTAGTTTCTTGCGTTTTTAATTCATCGTTAGCAATCGGAAGAGATCAACTGGGACCTCTATTGGAATCCGAGGCTGTTCGTAGACAACGTCTTTGGAGATCCGAAGGAGTCCATCTGGCATTCGGTGTCCTTCGATTCGCTCGGACAGGCGACGGTCTGCGAGAAGCGCAGGGTGAACGGTTCCTTCCTAGAGTACATGGAGCTGAACCAGTTTCCGTTCGATACTCAGGTGAACCGACACACCTGTTAATCTGATGCAAACAAGTTCGTTGAATTGGACACGGGCTAGGTTATTTGAAATGGTATCGTTTTCTATGATGACCGTGACGAATTTTACCAAGAACTGATCAGTAACTACTAAATACTCGAAAATACTTTTAAATGCAACCGTATTATTATTATTATTATTATTATTATTATTATTATTATTATTATTATTATTATTATTATTATTATTAAAAGACAATTTATATAGCGATATCTGCCTGGCGAAGGCCATAGTCAAGAGCGCTTTACAGAGACATCTGGTATGATATTTCAAATAGGTGCGTTTTACTGTAGTTTCTCTTCTCTGCTAAATGTATGGTATGTATGGTAATTTTAAGATACTAACCAGTACTCAAGATTTCGAATTTCAGGAAGTTTTATGATGATGATGATGATGACGACGACGACGACGACGATGATGATGATGATGATGATGATGATGATGATGATGATGATGATGATGATGGTAGACGATCTGATACTCTTCTCTGTTAAAACTCATCCAGGATCTGACCGTGTCTCTGACGACGGAGAGAGAAGACACGGAGGTGGAATTCGTGGAGGATCCGTGCGAACGATGCGCGCTGAACGTCCAGTCGTTTGTCGACGAACAAGAGTGGAAGCTGCACAAGTACATCCACACGTGGACGCGAACCAGGGAGGAGGTGTTCAGGGCGACGAAGAACAAGCACCCGGTGTTCTCCGCCGCCTGCAAGGCCTCCAGGAGACCGGAGTTCTTCATCTGGAACATACTCATTGTTATGGTCGGTACTGTCGGTCACGCATCAACGAACTGTAACGTAGAGAAAATAATACATATTTCTATATCTTTATTTCGCACTTAATGCATTATGCAGCATAGTACAATTGACAAAGCACTATAAAAAAGCAACAAAATGCAAACAGGACTATTAACTGGAGTCTGGATAAAACACTGCTGCCGCCCCATGGTCAGTCATTCCGTAGATATGGACTTCCTCCGATTTCAATTGTCTTTAATATTCGTTTCGGTCGATTTCCATGTAGTTCCTCATCTGCAGTCTGTCGTTTGCGACGTTCGCCGTCCCAGTCAACTTCCCCCAGAATCGTCTCCAGCTGTCATTCATTCTGCTTCTAACGACCGTCTCCTTCAAATTCGTCGTCAACCAAAGTCTACCGATGATCTCGTATCTTACTTACTTGGTATGTGCGACGCTAATCATCATCATCATCATCATCATCATCATCATCATCATCATCATCATCATCATCATCATCATCATCATCATCATCATCATCATCTTCATCATCATCATCGTCGTCGTCGTTGTCGTCGTTGTCATCATCATCATCTCATCATTTCGCCATTGTTACATGTAATTTCTTTGATATCGTTCTATTCCTCTTATAATACAATATTCGTATAAAGTGAGTCATATCCATAATATTGATAATATTGATATTATTTATCTTAATATATGCCTTGCGTATCAAGTGCATGTCAATAAGTTACTGGAAATTAAAATTATTCTTTACATTTACGTCCTGAATATTGTAACAATCTCATAATAAAGCTTTTATAAGTCAAAGAATGAATCCGGCGAGGAATATTTATAGGTTATGTCCTCGAGGTCTAAGGTTGTAGTTCTGTTGAGAGGTTGCATTAGGTGGAAGGAATTTCCGTAGGAAATTGATCGTTGTCTTCAATTGCCTGGAATAAATCGTTGTCTAGTTCAGTGTTTTATACAGGCCTGCTAGATGGGGAGATCCATCCAGAACTCAAAATTCCCCCTCCCCCTCAAAAAATCCCAGCACTTACACAAATTTTGCATTGAACTGTCTTTTCCCCTCCAACCAAGTCGATTTCCCCCTGAAAGCCTCAATTCCCCCCCACCCAAAGGCCTGGAGTCTGGATAAAACAAATACTTGTCTAGTTGATTTGTAATGTCTTCAAAGTTCGGAATGGTATAGGAGTATCCAGAACAATCTCTATGGTCACTGATCTATGCCCACCAGCTAGAAATCTACTTCTGCCATTGGCGTCTATTAATAGACTACAATGGTTTCTATGCTTTCTGCCCACCAGTGGGCGGAGCAACCGGACTTTGTTGGTAAACACTGGATACCCCTATCAGAGTAACAAGGATTAGTTTTCTGTACATTTACCAGGACAAATACATTCTCGGTTCAATGGGAATTCTCTGCTGCATCTGCGTATGGCACGCCGTGGCGAACGTAATCAACAACAGCTGGCCACCACCGGACACCGTTGACATCGTGGTCCAAAGGGCCGATTATGTTGCCCTTGGCATCCTAGCCACCGTATACCTGGGGTTCAACTGTCTCTTTCTGATCGCCATCACCTGTCTGGTAAGATCGCGGAGTCCGGTATATTAATTGATTCATAGGGAATACAGGCTTTGGACAGAGATAGTTTCTTTCCTTCTGCTTCTCCCTTTTAGTATCCTAATCCTTTAACATCAATTTTAATATATCAAATATCTAATATAACTAATATCGAAATATGAAATATTTTTGCGTTTATCTTTACAGCTATTTTCCGATATTGAATTGCAATATTAACGATATTTGGTTCTGATTTTTATACTAATAGATTGATTGATTGATTGACATTATCACGGTTCAGTGACCGTTATTTGATAGCATTCGGTAAGGATTCGATATACAGTAGAACTTCATTGTAACGGATTCGGTTATAACCAGCGGTGTTGTAAGGCGGCCAGTGTCGCGAAAAACGGAAGATGGACTAGGATTTATAAGATTTTTTAAACACAGAAAAATTCCTAAAGTCCAAGACTAAGCCAGAAAACAACTGGAAGGAAGAAACATGAAACAGAGAACTCTATGAAATTAACCACTACCTAGCGGCAACACACAGCCCACAAAGTAAATAACGGCGTGCAGAGGGGGGCGGTGGCCCCCGGGTGCCGACCAAATGGGGCGACAAAATTGATTAGGCAACCTCTTTTTTGCTCTTCAAACATTTTATTATCGACTTGATCCCGGGCGCCCACCACTCTCTGCCACGCCACTGGTTATAACCTACGCAATGTACAGTTCCTCGTGATGCGCTACCGTATTGGATGGTGTTGGATATAACGTACCTCGCATATCACGTACTAAATTTTACAGACCTGCTAAATACACTATAACGAAGTTCAACTCTAATAATTGATTTTCTATCCAAGCGTGTTTAAATGTAGATTCATTGGACATGTAATGTAAGTATGGACTTATATGGTGCCTCTTGTATTTCTGTTGAGGGGTGTACCGGCTTTAGAGTAGCCTGATAAGAAAATGATGATGACGATGATGATGATGATGATGATGATAATAATAATAATAATAATAATAATAATAATAATAATAATAATAATAATAATAATAATAATAACAATAATAATACATTAATTATATTTAGAGTAGTTCAGTAAGATCTGTCTTGTGTGAAGCCACTGCGTTCCATTTTGCTTCCGTCTTTTTCCTATTTTAATCCTTTGCGGCCCAACTCATCGACTTATATCAGCACAATTCCCTGTGCCTGATCATACATTCGCTCGCCCTCTCCTAAATTCACACAAACCCACACCGACGCAAGGCTTGTCAAGCGCGCAGGTCTATGCAAAAACGACTCGCGTGGAAAAATCCATGACCAGTTTTTGATTTAGCGGGAAGTCCGCAGGATAAACACCGAAATTGGCATTCGTCTGATTATAATCGTCTGCTCGGCACCCGAAGCCGTGCAAACGACACAAGCGGACGAGTGCTGACATGTCGCAGTACAAGCGCGTCGATAAAGCGATTGAGCAACTAATGTCTCTATAATTACTCAGGCTTAGACTTAGTGTGTGTAATGACTGGTCAATGCCTTGGTGGGGCGTTGTGTGATTAGTTGAGGTTGCTTTGCGATAATAATTACTTCTGGTTGATCCGCAGCTATACGCGAGAAAAGGTCCAGGCGTGTGCGTAACAGTTGAAACAAAGACACGGATGCAAAAGTTAACCAGGAAAACTAGGCTATTAAATGTAGAAAGTTATTATGGTGGTTTGCACGCATGCTAATTTTGCCTCCTAAACCAGAGATGTCCATGGTTTGGGTTAACCCATTGTTTGGGTTGGGTTGGACTGGATTGGGTTGGGTCAGACTTTTCCATCTTAATGGTGGGTTGGGTCAAATAATAAGTCATGTCTCGCTGCTTCCAACTCTAACTGAATCTCTGGAACTGACTTGGTCCTTTGTGGATGGATTTGGAGTACCGGAGAAGTACCATCAATCGATACTCATTTACTAATATAACTGGAAACACAGAGATGCTGATTTAGTAGTATTAGGTATTGTTGTTTTTGTGCTAAGACTTGCATTAGAAGCATATAATTAACATGAAACTCTGGTGGTTGTTGCAGGCGAGAGAGAATCTACGCTACAGAGAAGAACCTAAGCAGAGTTTCGAAGCTGGAAGTCAGGTAGCGTTGCTCTGCTGGCGTTTCTGTATTGCGCTATAGAAGTTGATTGATTGATTGATTGATTGATTGCTAAACCTTCCCAAACAGTTCAACTCTTTCAATTATAAAGCGCCGTGGTTAAAAAAGACATTTTAAACAAGTCAGTGTTTGGTGTCTACCTATCGTGGGCGTCCACGGAAATTTCTCTAGGGGAGCAAACAGGGTCATGTGACGAAAGACACTAAAATTACTGTACTAGACTGTCAAGATCTATTGGACTCATTATAACTTATTTAGCGCCACAAGAAAGTTCATCTGGTTCTTATAGGAATTGAGGTATTAACTTAGTACTATATAGGCCTACAGTAGGTTACTCTTCTAGTAATTTACTTTTTTCTTAACATCGCAATTTTCCAGGTGATGGAATTGCACTCCCTTGCACTCCTCCTGACGCCCATGATGTAGACAATGGTTGAAATGAATCGTTAGTTGATCGTTAATGTACGATTTTACGCAGCTCATTGAATTTACATGAATTTCGATTTGAGTTTAAAACTGGAACTGCGTTGGCCAATCTTATAGGCCTATGTAGAATATAAATGGCATGGTCGACTAAGCTTAGGGCCTATATGGCATAGACATTGATTATATGTCTGTAGTCATTGTCGCTTGGTTAAACCGACAACTGCTCTTACTTCAAATTAAAATTGACCACAAACACACGTAGATATACAGTAGGGCCTAAAGCAGACAATTATGGAAAGCAGTCGGACCATTTGATAACGACAACTACCGTATATTGTCCGAGGCGCCTCAAGGTACAATTTTATGGTAGAAGCAAAATAAAATTAATTGATTAATATAGTAGACCAGCAAAAACTTTTCGCTTCATTGGTTTTCACACAGGCTTACTTAGCCTCCTAAACCACTTAAAATCACATTATTATTATTATTATTATTATTATTATTATTATTATTATTATTATTATTATTATTTTATTATTATTATTATTATTATTATTATTAATATTATTATTATTATTATAATTATTATCGCTTTTGAAATGGCATGCACTCGCTGAAAAAGAACCAATAATATAGGCCTAATTATTAATAATGCAATATTAACAGTATAATACATACTTACTTCTCGCTATAATTCTACTTTATCGTTAAGCAGAATGATGTTTTACAGAATGTCAATTTTCAATTCCTGAATAATTTTACTTCCGATCGGTAGGTCAATGTATTCTTTTTCGCAGCCCTTTCTCCCGTTGTTGTTGTTCTGAAAGATGGCACGCACACACACACGCACACACACTGATTGGTTGCCTGTCTACGAATTTTTGTGCATATAGACGTACGCTAACCCGTTGCACTCGATGTGTGCATGTGTGTGTGTTTGAATTGAATCTGCTAGTAACGGGAGTGGGGTACTGCTGCGCTAGAAGTGACAAGTATCATTCTTAACGGGTAACGGTTGGAGCTCGCAGATATCATGAACATTGGTAGAGGGCAGTGGCGATTGCACGTGGGGGTTGAGTGGGGATGCATCTCCCACCGGACTTTTTGCTTCTCAAGCGTTTTGGCAACTGAAATCAATGACCTTTTTGCTTGTCAACCTATTTTTGGGTAAAAGTCTACTAAAATGAGACAGGGAAAAATTTGCGGATGACTTTTCTTTTGCTTGTCAGCCTTTTCCCCCTAAAGTTTGTTTTTGTTTACGTTTAGTAGGTAAAACACTGTCAATGTTTACTTTTTTCCCTTCTTTTTTTCATCCCACACCAACTTTGTATTAATTCATTTCATCCCCCACCAAGAAATCCTGGAACCGCCACTCGATAATTTTGACAGTTTATTCGCTAAGGGGCCGTCCATAAAGTACGCCACGCTATTTTTGACAGTTTCTACCACAGCCCTTAGCATAACATAATTACTATACGCCAGTGATATCTTCTCTTTGAATACTGTACATCCACCCGAGAATAAAAGCAAAACATCGCCATACATTTCAGGTTTTAAATGTACGGAAAGTGTGACGTCACAGTGATCTTTACCCCGTACCACTGTCACAAGCTGTCAAACCTTCTTAGATCCCTCCCCCTCGAGCTTGACGTACTTTATGAATGGCCCCTTTTAGACCCTTAGCATTAGCTGTAGCCAAAAATTCCCGCAAACGCCCCCCAAGGCATATTTGCGGTTGGGGCTGGGTAGGAGTGATGGGGAGGGGGTCACTGAGGACAATCATTTTCTAGGCACCCAGTTGGTTGTCTTGTTATCAATTATTATACAGGGAGGCGCAAAATACCGGACTATATTAAAAGCAAATGTGACTAGTCCGGTTTTTGCGCCACCCTGTAGATGTGAAGCAAAGAAATTTCAACAAATATTTTCCCTATTCCTTCAAGAGTAACGTCTTATTTTTCTGATAAAATTTGGATAGGGCTAGTATCGTTGGCAGTGCTGAGGAACAGCATGTTAGTTTATATTGGATGTTTCTGTATAATACCTGTATAAGATGTCGTATGAACTTAACCTTAATTATTAATTAACCTGCATGTTCGTTGTATGTTAAGCGGTTACGATAGACAACACCTGCTAATTTGCCAACCCGTCAAACCCTCCTCAGTTGCTTTCAATATTTATCTTGCTTGGATATAAATCATATAATATTGGATTGGATTGAATTATAATTGGATTGGATTGGATATTGACTTGGATAACTATCTTTCCCAGTTCGTTCAGTACAGTTAGCGCTTTACCATTGTACTTGCATGTTAGAGATTTGTCTAAAATCCAGGAAGTGACGTAGCACCTAGGATATTATATCGTCTCGACATAGCGGATTTTCAATGTAATTAATTGACTTTGCGACTGCCTTGGTAACATCACTTTAGGTCAGTGGCGTAGTCAGGATTTCCGGAAGGGGGAGGGGTTGGTGTCGATCGTGACCAACTTTGAAAAATTATTTGTATTCTTTCTATTTTCTATAGCCCTTAGAAATTTCTTCAATCGGCAGCCAACCAAGTGTGTGTGTGTGGGGGGGGGGATTGGGGGGTTGGAAGAGGGGTTGACCCCCAAAATCGCGTTCGAAAATGAAAATGTATGGAAAAGCGTGTAAAGTTTTTTCGTCGGCAGCCAAGGGGGTTTTAACCCCCATAACCCCTCTTGGCTACACCACTGTTTTATGTAATGCGATGTTGTAAGGTTCATTAGCTATTCCCAGAGGCGTTCCACAGGGGCCCAGAGGGCTGTGCCCCCTATCAAAGGCCTGCCCCCCAGTGACCCCATCGAGGGTGATATTCTTTCTGTATTTAGGCCTACTGATTTGTGAAAACTAGTTGGCCCCATCCTTAGAAGATACCACGCTAAGGGCCCCCACTTGCCAAATCCTGGAGCTTCGCGCTAGGCCTATTGAGTAGCGTTATTTTTATGAAGTTTATTCGTCTTGTCACACATTGTCACGCTGTCAAGAATATACAGTGTCACGTGAGATTTCGACCCTTCGTTTTGAGGTATTGCATAGTAAATTAAAGATTACTAAGGTATAGATTCGGATTAAGGACTATAAGGATTTGGCAAGAGCATTCTCGTACTCAGGACCGCTTGCTTGGAATGCCCTACCACAGGAAATACAGAACCTGGCGACAATTACGGCTTTCCGGAAACAGCTGAAGACTTACCTCTTTAACTGTGCCTACCACGATTGACTTGTAATGCACCTGCTAACATTATTCATTTGGCACAGGCGCACTATAAATACCTAGGAATGAATGAATGAATGAATGAATGAATGAATGAATGAATAGATTATATATAGAATTCGTTCACGTAACCTGCCAACATAAGTGTTAAGTTTGACCATCATCATACAGTCATCATACAGTCATCATCATCATCATCATCATCATCATCATCATCATCATCATCATCATCATCATCATCATCATCATCATCATCATCATCATCATCATCATCATACAGTCATCATCATCATACAGTCATCATCATCATCATCATCATCATCACCATCATCTTAGCCGTCGTCGTCAGCATCTTCTTTTTCTTCATCTTCACACTCAGTAGTACATAGAAACCGTCGGGGACAACTGTGGAGAAGTGCTCGTTCATGGTCCTGGACATAGGCCTTACGGTAGGCCTACATACAGGACATACGTACATTAAGCCTACTGCTTTAATTAAAGACGCACATTTTGCCTTTCGTTATTGGGTCACGTAAAGGTTTGCATAGATTCACAATTGTCATGATCGCTATTTTCTGAATGCTACATTTGAGATAGCGCACTAAGCCACGTGCTATGTTAGAAACAATATAATATTTAGCGGATACTGTGCTTACAGCGGTGTCAAAAAATCAAGATTGATTAATTATCAGGTTCTGCGGCGCTTGTACGAAGACGTCCAAAGTGTGTCAGAATCATTTAAATTGTGTTAAAAATATTCTCTAATCTAATATAATGATATACATGTACGAACAGCTTGTTGTTAATTTCATTTCTTTTTGTCTCATCGAATCAAGAGCGGAATCAGAGATCTGAACGGGCTCTACGAAGAAAACGGGACCATACCTGAAGTCTACCTGGACAGCCAGGACTCGAGACAAATCCGTGCTAACAACACCGCCGATCAAGTTACCAACCAACAGGCTGCTATTTCCGCATGGCAGTAGGCGAACATTCGATGCCAGCACGCTGCTGCAAATGGAAAAAGGGCTTGCGTGACTAACCTTCTTAAAAAAGCCTTACATCATCTAGATAATTAATTATTTCATATTGCTTCATCGGTTAAATATATTTAAACTATCGTATCATTTAATTTCATTATGCCAGACTGTGTTATGTCGCTGTAGAATAGTCAATCTCATAGACTTGTAAAGATTACAATAGGCTGTAGGCCTACTATAGAGCACGCCGAAACAAATCTATTCCTGTATCATTATATCATATTAGACATTGGTAAAAGTGTTAACTTTTGTAAGCTTTTTCGAACAATTAAAAAATGAATGAAGCTTCGGTCGAGCCGTCGAGTCCTACTGCTTGTCCCTCCTCCGTCAAAGACCTCCAAGTTTGGAGAAAGGTCATTCTCCAAAGGGAATCCGTTACTTTGGAACTCGTTACCTGACGTTGTGTCGGAAGCTGTCTCTGCGGAATCCTTTCTTAGGAACTTAAAAACACACCTATATTTAATATAGGATTTTACTGATAGAATTATGTCAAAGTGCTTTTGTCGTAGGCCTTAGCCTTGTTTACTGCGCTGGAGAAATTGTCTAGAAATAATAATAATAATAATAATAATAATAATAATAATAATAATAATAATAAAGGTACGGCTACATTAGGAGTTATGTTGCGGGGATATATAGGCCTACCCTTACGATTCCATTAGGCCTACTTTGTTCCCGGACAGTAGGCGGATGGACCTAGGGTGAAAAGTAGTCACGCCTATTGCAGAGACAGTGACGACAGGGTTTTTGCAATTGGGGTGTTGATGTGCGTTTTAAAAGCCATGTTTTCGATTGGAGAGAGTTGTCGTAAGAAAGTCTCGGTCAGACCGTGGATGCTGTTTCGAAGTTATCATTATTAACTTGCGAACACATTTTAATGTCACATTTTAATGCCAATCGAGTTTGACGCAAGACCTAGCAGTCAACCTGGCGATGACCTACTAACCTGGAAGCTGATTGATTGAACGGCAAAGATATCCGGCTGAAATATCCGCTTGAATGTGCAAACGCATTCGCTCGGATATAGGTTTATCCCGGCGACATTTTAGTCCCAAATATTTTGCGGATATATTTTTAAGTGGAGCACCCGTCGTTTAATGCCAACTTGTCATTCACGCGGATAGGCCTATTTGTTGAAGGGAATTTTTCAATGATAATATAACAAAGTGATTCGGAATGGTTTAGGAGGCTAAGTGAGCCTGTGTGAAAACCACTATAGGGCCTAACTGTCAACATTGAAGAACCCAGTTTTCCCCCAGATAACTTTGAATCCGTTTGCTGTTTCAACTGTTACTGCCTTTTCGTCCAAACTGTTCCATTTGTTCACAATCCTTGCACTAAAAACATTTTGACTTTCCTGGTTCCACCCTCAGCTTGAGCAATTTGCATTTGTAGCCTCTTGTAGCTTACTGCTAATGCGAAGAACCACTTGTATGGCACATCCACATTACCAATCATTATTTTGCATGTTTCTATCAAATGTCTTTCTCTGTCTCTGTATGTCTCTTATCCTTTCTAATGTCGTTAATAATAAACACTACGGTTGATGTCCTCCTCAATACAGTACTTTGTTTTTGCTAATATTTGATGTGCTTAAAACAAGAGAATGAAAATATTCGTACAATGTTATTTATTTATATATTATATTGCAACAATTAAAACTGTTAAAGATAGCAATGAAAACATCAAATCAATCCATTGCATAAATATACCTGCAGAAAATGTTAAAATTCTAATATGACATTCCGAGAAATAAAAGTTACTTCTCACATATTGATAGATGCAACAACAAAATACCTGACTGACTGGTTCTACGTATAATGTGGATGATAACTTTCACTTTCTCTAGCTGATATTAATCGTCTCTGAGCAAAAAGAATGCTATTTAGTCTGAACAATGAATGCGAGGATGCCAAAACATCTGTTAAGGAGTGATAAGTTCTTGAGATTACTTTACAAAATTGTAAATAAATAAATATATTTACTTTGCCGACTCTAAATATGTCTGCAGTCATGGTAAAAACACGAATCAACAAAGTAATAGTTTGAAAACAGCACTTTGGGAATGTAGTGTGGACAATAACTTTTAAATCATCAATAGACAGAAAATCAAGATAAATCCTATTCTAGAAAAGATTTTAAAGAATCAATAACATAACAATGCAGATGAATAAATATTTGAAATCATCTAATAGACCAGTTTTTAATAATTTAAAGTGGTAAAATGTGAGTAATGATGACTCATCCGGCATTCAGTCAGTGACTGACTTTGGATTGACTTCATCAGTGACACGAACTGTATCATACTCTGAATTATCCAACTCTTGGTTTGTCAATAGCTCAGTATCAGTATTCTACAGCATAATCAATATAAGCACAGCCTGTAAAACTGTAAACAGATTTATTGACAATTTACAATTCTGAAAACCATCCTGCAGTAAGAGTATAAGCAATAAATATAGTAACTGATGGTAATCAAGACAAGTATGACAACTTATTTTGAGATCTCTCAGTTCCCAAATATCCTGGGGCTCTGAAGGGCTATCCGTCCCTCTCCTTCCTCCATCCCTCCCAGTGGCGTAGCGAGGGCATCCGGCTCCCGTGGGCAAGAAAAGAAAGATCTACCAGCGACGCACCTAGCTTTAGAAAAATTGTGATGAGCAAAAAGTTCCTCAGCTACTAAGTGGAGGCCCTTCATGTGGGGACCTCTTATGTGGGGTCCCTGTTCCATAGAACACGTGGAACATACCTAAATAAGCCAATAGGGGGCCTACGCCACTGCTCAGTTCTATCACATAACATGGCAAAGAATGAAAGCAAAAATAAAAATGATGATATCGAACATCCACAGTTTAACATCAGTATTAGTGGAAAGGTCAGTCAGTCAGCAGCATGTTATTACCTGGATTGTTTCCGATCCTGTTGGCTCTGGACTGGAGTTCCCGTGACTTCCGGCGTAGTTCTGCTTCTGCGGAAAATTGCCCTGCTTTCGAGCCGTCATCTGTCCGCGTCGCGGAACACGAGGCCTCCTCACCCGGTACTCCGGCGGCGCCAGATGCTTCATGGGAGCCAGTGGTAGGACGTTGTCTCCACTTGGTCGGACGCTCTGGATTGGAATGAAGTTGCGTCTTGTTGGAGGTGGTGGGTAGTAGTAGTAGTAGTACTGCTGTGGGTGCGGTTGTTGGCGGCCATGTGATGGTGCCTGTCGATAGCTGACGAGATTGTTGCGCGGGTGGATCATTTCGTCGTAGCCGTAGCTCATCTGCTCCGAGCGCGATCCGCGAGGTGGACCCCGGTACGAGCCCGAATGACTTGGTGGATCCCAATAGTTGCGACGCCAGTATGGACGGCGTGGGGGCGGACGGTCAATGATGACAGGCTGTCTGTCATCATCTGACTCATTGCCCTGGAAAAGTTCAATAAATAAATAAATCAATCAATCAATAAATCAATCAATCAATCAACTTTTAAGGCGCCACTAACATAATGCCCAAGGCATCATCCGATGGCGCACCAAGTCCAAATTGAATCAGAGCGAGGTCAAGCCGGAAAGATCGGTCAGAAACGGCAGAGGAGCAATGTAAGTTTGACAGAATTTTAAGAAATGCATTTAACAAAAACTGACCATGTGCATGACTGAAACTTACATTAAAACAATTCAAAGTCAATGTCCTTCCCGAGCCTCACGGGCTCATAGGGCGGCGCTGACCTCCGTTGCTGTAGCCCTCAGCCAGGCATGCAATATCACAGATACGGGGCTAGTGCATCGCGTGGCGTACCTGTTTGACTTATCGCAGATATTTTACCACTGCCTGATCCTCAGTTTACCACAGCCCTCTAGCGAGTAAGGCTGAGTCGACCTTAGGGCTCCTGCGAGGTTCGAACCCGCTACCGTCTGCTCCATCATCCAACGTTGTTACCACTCTGCTAACTTCCCGTCCAAATCATACTGAAAACTAATAACAGCAAAAATCAAAACAATTGAGAAGAAATAGTGACATACAGTAGCGGTTCTCACACAAGGCAGACCCTACTAAACCACTCCAATCCAGATTATTATTATTATAATTATTATTATTATTATAATTATTATTATTATTATTATTATTATTATTAAAGTTCATTTTACTTACATCTTGAAGATATGAATTCATCAGGAATGCTGAAGTGTGAAATGAAGCCTAAAGAAAGTAAGAAGCTTGCATATGAGAGAGCCAGAGCCCATAATTAGCAGTCGTATTATTAGGTCTATAAATTGCCAAGTCCTGTAATAAAGAATAGATCCTGAATTCAGGAGAAATCTTGGAGAATCACCAGATCAATCAATTAGTCAATCAATCAACAGACTTCTATGGCGACACTGTCATAATGCTAGGGCATCAGCTAATTGTTGCACCAGATCTAGATTTAGGGTCAGGTCAAGCCAGAAAGGTCATTCAAAGGAGAATTTGGGTACAGATAGTTACAAACCAGCACCATCACGAAGCCATTAGTAGAACTGAAGACCATTTATTATGACCGAAAATTACAGAAAATTGGAAAATCATTGCAAAAGTTGAAGTTATTTGCAATAAGGTCACGTTACATTATCTATTAATCAAATCAAGCAATGTTACCCAAATCAGTCGCACTATTACCAACCGAAAATCCAGGGGGACGGCGAAGCACGGGCCCACGTCCTGGTAAATATTGAGGGTGGTTTCCATCAAAGACTCTCTTGTCCGCCGCATACTTGCTGCCTTGAACCGGTTGTCCGTGAAGTCCGGTGACATTCGCTGCCTCTGTGCCTTTTTCACCTTCTACGATGTCAAACTCTACTTTCTCTCCGTCACCGACGCTGCGCAAATACTTTCTGGGGTTGTTTTTTGCAATGGCTGTCTAGAAACAACAATGTTCTGATGCTCTTTGTTTTTATTACAACATTTAACACTTTCATGTTATCAAAGACACACTAGTGGCATAGCCAGAGTTCCAAAATAAGGGGGACATCAACATTTGTGGGTAAGGTCGTCAAGGAGTTCATTGCATGTTCACGTATTCTCTTTGATTTTATCATGCTACCTAGTACCTACCACCCCCAAACAAATCTCTCAGCGGTCTTGTGCAAGTCCCGCGACCGGTCCCACCCAGAATAGGGGGCCCGGCCGCCCGGCACCCCGTGGCCCATGTAGCTACGCCAATGAGGCCCATTATATATTAATCAACTACACTTCTTCTCATAGGATTTAAATTCATTGATATAAATAACATAAGAAATGAAAAAAATAATAATCAAATGATAAAATGAAATATGAAAAGATTCAACAATCAGAATTAGCTTTTAACTGCTACCATTTTGCTAGCATGTATAACTTATTATGTTTCAGTTGTGCTATATCATACAATTAGCTATGGAAATTTTAAAGCATTTGATAGCTGATTTTATTTAGGAACTTGAAAATATATTAAATATTGGCTTACCTGGTGTACAAACACATCTTCTTTAGTGTCATCTCTAGCAATACACCAAAAATATATAGCATCAATACAATGATGCAATATGCTTCAATTTAACTCACTGCTAAATGCTCTAATACCATGAGATCAGATTATATATATATATATATATATATATATATATATATATATATACATACTGCTATACTCTGTCAATATACTGTACTATTGAAATGCAGATTATATCAATAAGGGCAATATCATTTTCAAAAGTTCAATTGTCTAAAAGTCGGGAATGAATATTAGCAATGGTAACTTATTACAATGAAAATACACTTGGGCCAATATTAGGTCCTATTAAATTATTATTCAACCCATTAGCCACAAAGATATGGAACATTAAGGATGTATTAAGCCTATTTAATGTAGGCTGAAATAGCTACAAGTTTCTGATCAATGATGAGTTATATCTTGATAATTAATTAATCGTCTAAGAATTAACTATGGCATCTGAAAATTTAAAAAACTAACCTATTTATGAAGCCATAGCCATTTTTTACATTAAACCATTTTACCGTGCCGATGATCTTTTTTGCTACAACATTTTAAAAAATTTATCAGTTGAAAAAGGAACAAGAAAGCATGAAACATTTCAAACAAATTTAATGCAAAACATAGCAGTTTAAAATAGTTTAGACATGGTTGCATAATATATCACTGCAAGATGGAAAAGCAGTTTATGCCAACATGCAATTCTTGATACCAGAAGAAATTACAGTATTTTATATTTGTCAAGACTCGTTTATCAATATAGCTTGGATTTAATTTGTGCAATGACAAACCTTACAAAGCTATTGAAATTCTCCAATTAGATATAAAGAGCGCAGTGATAATAATGCGCTAGTCTGCCCCTAAGGTGCAGAGCAGATAATCTGCATGCCCAAGGGTATTGGAGTGCCAGAGGATGGAAGTCAAATTAACAGTTCACCCTGGTGTAGCCAGGTTCCAGGACATGGGAACACCATCAAGGCATACACGCATCTCAGTTAGTCCATTTTATTCAGTCCCACTAGGAGGGCTAGAGGCTCGTTGTGAGGTCCACGAGCAGAAGCTTGTGAGTACGTATTATTAGAATAACGAATGATAACCCTAGCCCATAACCATAACCGACGTATAGGCCTATATATGGTTCGCTTATTCGGAAACTACCCACAGGGGACTGAGAAAATTCGAAACCATTGACATAGGCCTTGGGGACGAGTGTGTCGTTGCTCAAACCAACACAGAATCTTCTTCCTTCTTGCCGCTGCCACGACGGTCCTTTCCTCGACGGACCCGACGCTCTCCGTCTCTTCAGTCATCGCCGTCCCGTACCTCGGTTCGTTCTGCGCGAAGAGCAATGGCCGACCGACCGATGGATTGAAAATTTCCGACGATGGAGATTCAAGATGGCAGTCGTCTTCGTCTCCTCCGAGACTTCGAATAGAATGCCGTCTTCTGATTGGACGGCGGGTTTGATGACGTAACGGATTATGTGACGTCAACGTAACCGACGCCTATTTTGCATTTATGTAGCTCTGGGCGGATGTTTAGTCCACTCTTCAAAGTCGTACTTGGGGTAAAGGAAAAAGTCGATGCCAAGATCTGTGGGATGCCTTGTTTTTACCATCAGATAGTTACAGGAATGAGACTCAGTTCCTTTCTGGGATGGAGGGGGGGCAACGCGAGGTGAACGGGCGTCGTAAGGCTCGGGAAATGATGACTAACATTAAATCGAGTCTTTTTCTGTTTCATGTTTTCATAGTTTTCCTTGGCCTCCCCACTTCCACCAACTCTGACTGATCTTTGAAATTGACCCTTACCAGCTGACCAGTGACCACTAAACTTCGGCTATAGCCTTGCTACTTGAACGGTTGGTTAAGCACCTATAAATATAAGCAGCTACTGCGGTACCTGCATTCGAAAGCGCTCTAGAAATTGACGAGATTTTACTTACCTGCTTACAGTGGCGGTTCCAGGAATTCTCGGTGGGGGATGAAAAAATGTATAGGAAGTTGGTAGAGATACAAATTAAAGAAGAAAAAAAGAGAGAAACAGGTAATTGCTAGTGGTTTGCCCACTAAATGTTAATAAACATTGCCAAATATGCCCGACAAGCAAAAAAGTAGGTCGTCCGCAGTATTTTTCACTACATTTTTAAAAATTCACCGGAAAATAGGCTGACAAGCCAAAAAAGGTGATCTGGAACCCCTGTGGTGTGAGATGCATCCCCATTCATGAACGTGGTTGAACCGCCACTGCCTACTTACATACTTACTTAGCATAAGATCGTCTTCAATTCACAGCAATAGTGAGACTATTAGCTTGGTCGTGGCGAATGAAGCTTCTCAGACATCAGCAGCTTACGAGTTTAATTTCGTATATGGTTTATCGCTGCCTCGTGGAAACAGTGGGTCTACCATCCTATAAGCTCTCTAATACAGTACGGAAAAGAGTTTCAACAGATAGCCTAATCACCCGGCTTAGGCTTAGATGCTGGTACCACGGGCAAATATTTATTTCCATATGCTAAACGCAGATGTACAGTAGGATGCAGCAGACACAAATGCAATATTTTACGACTGCTTACACCTTCATTGGTGCAGTTGTCGACATTTGGATAACTGAACAGTGGCGGTTCCAGGAATTCTTGGTGAGGGTGAAGCAAATTTTTGGAAGTTGGTGAGGGGATGCAAAGTGAAGAAGAAAAACAAGAAAAAAAGAGAAAAGGTCATTGTTAGTAGTGTTTTGCTCACTAAATGTTAAGAAACCTTGCCAAAAAGGCCGACAAGCAAGAAAAAGAAGGTAATTTGCAGTATTTTTCACTAAAAATGTTTAAAAACTCGCAGGAAAACAGGTTGACAAGCAAAAAAGGTCACCCGGAACTCCGGTGGGGGATGCATCCCCAGTCATCAACATGGTGGAACCGCCATTGTAACTGAATTAAGCCTACACAATGCGAGACAAACTGATAGTCTCTTTAATCATAATGTCTATGTCGCCTGATTTGGCTCGAAACAAGTTTCATTCACTGTTTTGATTTTGCATTCTGCTTCAATACTCTTCAGCGCTGTTGCTCTTAAGACCTTAAAGTATTACAAGTACGCACGCAGGTGACAGACTGCTATAGGCTAGGCCTACTTAGTGATTTTCCTCCAATAGTCCACATGAGGAAAGTTTTACTACTGTGCTGTATATTAGTAACTTATTTAACAGACTTATTTGGCATACTGAAACTATTCAAAATAATTTTACCCCAATAAAGAATTCTTCCCCTCACTGCATGGTTTGACTCTCGAATGTCACTCTGACAGACGGTCGGTCGGCAGACGGACGTACCAAGATCACCAAATCAATATTTCCTGCGCAATAGCGCTTTCTGTTTCAATTCCCGAACTGGATTTAAAACCCACATGAATAAATAATCGTTCCCTTTTGGAGCGAGAGCGATTTCACGTTCGCCTGAATCAGAAATCGCGATATTTATAACTTGTTAGTCTGTTAGAGCACACACACACACCAACGAAGTCCATTTAGATAAAACGCATCGGCCAAAAACACGAACAGCGTAGGCCCTACACCGTTCGAATGGGACAACTGACTAGGACTAAACGATGGTGTTATTAGCGCAGCCATATAGCTTCCGAGGACGCGAAATACCTGACGCCCACTGCAAATTCTCGCTGACAGACGGAGAAAAGCGACGGGAAGCTGGAAAAAGGGTCGAAAAGTGGGAAGCGGGTAGTGGGGAAGGGTTCGGGGAGGGAGAGTTTCGAGTGCGTCCGATGGGAAGCCGCAGTAGGATGTGGGTATAAATGTGTACAGTATTCCGTCGGGACGTGGTAATGAGCAAATATCCAATGCTTCTGCGTTGCTCTGATGCGATTGGAAAATGGACGACTTAATTGCGGTTTTAAAAATGTCGCGTTTCACGTCGTGTGGTGCACTCGACTTGTGTCTTGCAATCGACAATTTCGACAAATTTTGGAACGGGGGAGCACTGATTTTTTTTAAAAAAAACTTGCCTTGTCTTATTGCAGTGCATTTTTCGAACCTTGACTATTCGTTACACTGCTGTGTTGTTCCTTCGTAATCTGTCGTAATTCAAATCTCGCTTTGAACCAAGGTGATCGATATACGATATAGTGTACTTAATATTTAATCATATAAAACTAATTAACTACCTTAAGCCTTGCGCCATCTATAGAAACTTATAATGAAGCTTGTATTTGACAACCTTATGTTGCACGTGGTTTGATGGTAATTTAGCTCAATAATATTATTGTTTGAGACTCAGTTATTCCTTGATCCTTGGCCAATTGTTACATAATAATAATAATAATAATAATAATAATAATAATAATAATAATAATAATAATAATAATAAATAATAATAGCAGTAACAATGACAATAATAACGACAGCAACAACGACGACGACAATAATAATAATAATAATAATAATAATAATAATAATAATAATAATAATAATAATAATAATTAAAATAACAGTAGTATTAATAATACTACAATTATTATTAATGTATCCTCCACCGAAATGTGACATAATTATTGCAAGTAGTTGGTTAACACAATTGCCACAGATTAGTTTTTAACGTAGGCCTACTGGAAACAGGTGGGCTAATGAAACTTCATCCAGGTGTAGGCCTATTTGTAATAATGTACATCGGTACCTTAGCGTGTTCGGCCCAGTAAAGAGTTGATTCTTTTCTTGTTTTGAAATATAATTGCTCATCAGCTTTGCTGTTTGAAGTCGAATCCTTGTTTTAAAAGCTTCGGAGCTACTGTAATAGTTTTAGTGTAGGCCTATATATTAATAATAATCGAAAAGCATAAATCAATGTATTTGTCGCGGAATCTTGACAAATGCAAGTACTCGGCACAGCGCCAGATGAAAGCATTTCTCATTTTCCATTAACTCTGCTTTTGAAGCCCAGGTCGCTTTTAAAGTGGCCAAGGATTTTCCCATGCTCCTCATATTATACGGAGCTCTGTAAGTAAGCGGGGCTTTTCTTAAAACCACTATCCATGGACCATCAACTAATCGGCTTCAAGTTGTCTATGCGAAGATTATCAACGATTCGATTCCATGTTCTTTTGTCGTTCATCATCGTCAGGTAACACATAACGCCGCAAGAAAAGTGTCATGGCGCGAGTCTAGCGTGGTTCGTAGTAGGAATACAGCTTCTGTGCCAGATTGGTCGTCGTCAGGGATATTTTTGCACGTACCCCTAACAGCCCCCAACTCCCCCCTCAATTCGAGGTCAACACCCCCCAAAAATGGTAATGTGACAATGGTATATATATACAAAATGCATGTTAATTAGGCATGGACACCCCCAAATAGAGAAGGACACCTCCAACTTTATCCTCGGATGACCTTTTTTGCTCGTCAGACTTTTCGGCAGAGACTACCAAGCTCCGACACCCCCGGATTTTTTCCCGACACCCCAAATTCACAATCCTACAATCCTAGAAATTAACCACACACCCCAGATTTTCCCGACACCCCCAATTCACAATCCTAGAAATAACCCTGTTCATCGTCATCGTCATCCTCCTCCTCCTCCTCCTCCTCATCATCATCATCATCGTTATCATTCATTACTCATTAGTCGCTGTCGGCGAATGATAGTCGAGAGCTTGTTGGATTCATAATTCATTCATAAGACTGTCGACGAGAGAAAAGGCGCTTGATGAAGTCCGGCGATGTTGTAGCGCCTGCGTATATGCGTAAGCCTTATAAGGGTCCGTTTGATCGATGAATTGTTAGTCGTGGTCGCTGATTGAATCCATATTTTTTCGACGCTGTGAAGAAGTGATTGCGCTTTCCAATTGGGACTTCGCTGCGGACGTCCGTTGCTGTTTCACGAAATCGTCTGTCAACGACAGAATTCATTCGACATCATCTCGTCTGAAAGCATTTAAGACTCAACTTCTAAAACTCTAAAAAGGTATGCAAGCAATATTAAAATCTACAAGAATTTAAACCGGACACGGCTGGAATTTCAGTCGAATGTTAGCATTCGTCCAAGCGATGGTCAAAGCAAAGGTCATCACTTAAATTGTTTGCGTTACGTCACATTTACGGAACACCTCCCTCGTCGTCACACTTCGTAACAGATGGCCGGACCCCACCCCTAACCGCGTTATGTAATTTATGGACGAGCCCACAGGGCACGAATGCGCGCTCCGTTAGCACGTGACTCCGACACAACATGCCCCACCCCACCCCCACCCCACCACGTCCCTCACCAACCAAATCACTCCGTCAGGTACGACGAATAATTAGACAGATCCCGATTAGAGCTAAACCCTGTGAAAGTTAGAAGCTTTGTTGGCTTTTAATTGGTGATTTTTTCGAGAAAAAATTACCGAGTTTTTGCAACTACAGTGTAATAATTATTCTTTTCGCCGCGGTTTTAACATCTCAGCAGGGTGCGATTTGTGATCTGGAGCAGTGGGGGGGGGGGGGTATGTCGAGCTTTTTTGGAATATATTCACTGGTCCAGTAATATGGATAAGCTTGTGAGTGTAATCAGAGGCGGCGCTGGTTTTTTTGGCTGGGTGGGTCTAATGCAATCTACACAGCCAGGACCCGGCTAAGACTACCCCTCCAAGAAAAACAAAATTCTCTACGGATTTGCACGATTTGCTCGGGTGCCCCTGCCCGAGGCTGGGTGGGTCCGGACCCGCGGCCCACTCCCTCAGCGCCGCTCCTGAGTGTAATTTTTTAGTGATACCCTCTTATATCATCACCATCATCGTCATCATCCTCATCGTCGTCGTCGTCATCTTCATCATTTCTGAGAGAAGGGTACAGCAAGTAAGTAAAATCTCGTGAATTTCTGTACGGCTTTCGAAAGCAGGTATTGCAGTAGCTGCCTATATTCTTAGGCGCTTAATCGACCGTTGAAATGGCTACAGACTAAGCTTAGTATAGTCAACCGGGCAAGGTTGACTGCTAAGGTTGACAACCAGCTACCAGTCACAGTGAGGAAACAGCAAGATAGACTGTTGCTTTAACAACCGTTAACTGCCGGCGACCTCTAATTAATACGTCATCCGATTCGAATTTGAATTTTTTTTGCAGAGTCCGACGACGACGACGATGACGTCATCATCGCGCTGCCTTGCGTCGTTCCTGTGTCTTCTGTGCGCGTCGAACGTCTTGGGTTTAAGAGGAGCTCCATCGTTCGCCCCCCTCGACGACGATCCGAGCGAAGTGTTGGTCCGGATGACCGGTGCCAGAGAGCGGTCGTTTCCAATCGCCCTGAGACAACGAAGACAACCGAACAGCAACGAAGAACAAGTGAATAAAGTGGCGGTTCCAGGAATTCTTGGTTGGGGGGGTGGGGGGGTGGGTGAAAAAATCTATAGGAAGTTGGTGGGGTGATGCTTAGTGAAGAAGAAAAATAAAACAAAAAATAGAGAGAAATGGTCATTGTTAGTGTTTTGTCCACTAAATGTCAAAATAAACCTTGCCAAGATATAGGCCGACAAGCAAAACAAGGTCATTCGCAGTATTTTCACTAAATTTCCTTTAAAAAACTCACCGGAAAATAGGTTGACAAGCAAACAAAGATCGTCCGGAACCCCGGTGGGGGATGCATCCCCCAGTCATCAACATGGTGGAACCGCCACTGAGTGAATACACGACCTTTACGCGTTTAAACTAGTGTCGAATCTATAGAGGTGACAGAAGGATCAGGGTAGATACGTAGCCCTCACAGGCCCATACGGAAAAGTTTGTTTGCTGTGTTCTCACCACGGCGAAAAGCAGAAAACTTATAAAGACAGACACGAGTAATCAATGGACGAGTGCTGCTATTCCGCTTGGAGGGGACGCAGCAAGGCAGAATTTATTTATTTATTGACAATTTATGTAGCGCAGTAGACAAGGCTAAGGCCTACAACAAGAGCGCTTAACACAGTTCGTATCCAATATTAAATAAATGAGTCTTCAAATTTCTAATGAATAGTCCAGCTGAGACTGCTCCAGTCACATTGTCTGGAAGAGAGTTCCACAGGGCGGGATTCCCCCACGCGCGAATGATCTTTCTCCAAACTTAGGGGTCTTGGACGGGGGGACCAACAACTGCACTCTCCGACTGGACCTGAAAACCGATCTCCTCTCGGGGAATGGAACATGAAATGCCCCCTCCGAGGAATTCCTGGATCCGCCTCTGGTTTTAAACGTTGCCTAATATGACGAGTTCGTTAGGGAAACGTATTGCACCACATATATCGTTGTCTATGTAAGACTGAGTTTATTAAATATTGTGAAACGTGTCACTGCAAATATTGCTACGAATTAGAAAACTGATCTTGGACACAGAAACTGAGACACCGCTTTCAAGCAATAAACAATATCCTTTAGAAATGGCAATTTCCTTAGTTCCAATGTCTTACGCATCTCTTAAGTTACCAATAATAGGAAAATTGCAACGCACGAAAAACGATTTCGGTCACAACTGTAGCGAAGGGTGTGTTATTTGAGGTCACTTTATGATTTCCATTGACCATTATACACTATCTTGAAGTTACTGTACCTGAAATTAGTTAGTGGCTTAGTGCCGTCTAAGCGATACAGAAATTGCATCTTTTATCAATCAATCAATCAATCAATCAATAATAAACTTCTGTGGCGCCACTATATCGCCCACGGCATCAGTCGACGGCGCACCAAATCCAAATTGAATTGGAGCCAGATCAATCCGGAAATATCAGTCAGAACAGACCGGGGGGAGCAATCTAAGAGGGATAAGCCAAACCATAACAGGTACGTGTTAAGACCGGATCTGAAAGAGGATATAATGGACTCGGGTATATAAGGTATTCTCGGTTATAACGTACCGCAATGCACAGTCCCGCGTGACGCGCTGCCGAGCCTGCCGTATTGGATGGTCTTGGATATAACGTTCCTCGGACAAGCCTTTCCAGATATTTAATCTTTTTAATCCGATCCCTAATTAAGACCTAATTACCTTCGAGAACTGGAGCAAAAGATAGATAAAACGGTTGTCATGATTTTTTATTAGCTCGTTCCTTAAACTTTTATTCCACTTTGATTTCCTTGAAACCTTATTTCATCCGCGGCTGAAACGCTCAATTATATATAATTGATTGGATGTTCAAATAACAAACAAATTCGGTTAATTAGACAAACCAGCAGCCTGAATAGCCTACATCTTGAAGTCATGTAATAATAATAATTAATAGAAGACTCTAAAATCAAGTGTAGGCCTAATCTTAGTGCGATTGGTTGGCCTAAGGGCTAAACTTCAGTGGCGCAGTCAGGATTACTGAATAGGGGCGGGCACATCTACGTTTTCAGCTAAGAAAGTATTGATGAGAAAAAAACCGTCGTCTGGTCAAGCTCCCCGGCGCTTTTGACTTCTTTCGTTCATTCTCATACTAACCCCCCCCCCCAATAATTACTCAACGGTTTTGCACAAATCCCACGAACGGTCCCAGCCCGAATAGGGGAGCCGTGCCCCCACCCACCCCGTGTCTACGATTTATTGCTGGTCCGTTCCTATTTCTGCTCAATAACGGTATTAGTAGGAGTATAATTTGTAGATCAATCGGTAAAATAATGTTCTCATTTGGTTACATCTCCGACAATTCCCGCGTCATCTGCAAATATGACTGCTTCTTACTGTATATAAAAAAATTCGAACAGCGATTACTCGACCCGGTAAAATGATGAGATGGGGAGGGGGGGGGGTAAAAGCTTCCGTGAAATGCCACCTGTTGATTAATCCGCATCGTATCAAAGATGAGAATCTGATAATAGCAAAACATTTAACGATGCTTTTATCGTTAATTAATTAATGGAAGAATTGTACAGGTAAACAGAATGGCACACCCGGTATACAATACACAGATTATACAATGGAAACTGATAAATACACATACTCAGTTTTGTACGTTGCAGTAATAATTGGATAGAAATTCTCCTTTCGTTTTACTTTGTTTCAATCTATTTTTCATTCCATCATAAAAATAATTAGCTAGCATAAAATTAATTAGGTAGACTAGTGATACTACTTTTTCAATGCTAGATTTAAATGACGGGGATATTAGACAGAATCGAAGCTATCCGGATATTAAAATTAAGGATATTAAATCACGTGACGTTGAGAATGATGCAATCAAAGGCGTGTTAGATTAAGATGGATGCAGTATTTAATCTAGACTCCTGGACTCCGGGGGGACTGAAAAAGCCGGGGGGACTGACAAAGCCGGGGGAGAATTCTGCTAGGGGTCGCTGTTAGTCCATGTAGTATTCCAAAATTTCCGGGGGAATTTGAAATTTCCGGTGGGAAGGGAAATTTCCTCCAGGAAACGGCCTAGATTAAACACTGGATGGGTGACATTAAGTATACGTGATAAATTTAAAGTGGAGGGGAAATGGTGCAACGATTAATAGAGCTCAGGTAGATTAAATTGCGTATTTATTAATAGTTTTAAAGTACATGTAAAGTTTTGGCATAGCGAATTGAAAGAAATCATCAAAGATACATACAGCCAGAGAAGATTTTAAATTTCATTCGCTAAACGCATACTTTATTAATTAATAAAAAACGGACATTATAAAGTCTACTTTTCAACAATCCCATTTGACAATTTTTAACGTGCGTGCATAAACTAATAGAGCGGTCCCTCGCAAAAGCAATGTAATTACAGGCGGTTACACAGTAAAAAAAAAGTAAGACACCAGGTCAGTATAAATTCAAATAGATACTTTAACATTTGAAATAATCCACGAAGCAACTTAACAGTAACGATGTCACATTTACGATCTTAACCCCTTAACCGTGTATTTAACTGTAACTCGATGTAAAATGGACGGATATATCCGGGATACCCAGTTAAGGGGTTAATTAACACTGTTACGGAGATTCTTTTGTAATTTGGCTGATGCGGCCGAGCCTAGGAAAAGCTAATCAATGACGGGAACCGGCACATCTTGCCTTAAGAATACCTATGGCATTTACAATAGTTCGAACATAAAACGACACTAATGGGAGATTTTAGCGTTTCGAATAACACAAGAATGAATCGCGTCTGATTTTAAAGGGAAACCTTATTCCTTGCATGTAAATACGGACAGAATTTCTTTCGTAATGAAAACACCGGATTTGAATACAGAGTTAGGCTAGATCTAGTTTAGCCTAATGTTTAATAGTTTCGTAGATTGTACAGCAGAAGTTCGTTATAACGTACTTAGCGGGTCTGTAAAATTCAGTACTTTATGTCCAATGTACGTTATATCCAATTCCATCCAATGCTGAAGCCACCCAAGAAGACTTAAAAGTCAGTAACAGTCGAAGGTTGCTGAATGATATAGAATCTGATATTGTTTGCCTGTTATGAAATTCAATTTTTAAGTCCCTATAGCCATAGGAATAAGTAACCATTGCGGTACTAATTCCAAAAGCGAGATTTTACTTACTTATTTTATTATATCAGTAGCGGCCGAATGTATTTTTATTATTAAGAAAACTTATTATTATTGTAGGTTAGCGATTGGAAAGGCAAGGACGCCATCTTCGATTATAATCGTCCCTCCAACAGCATGGATCTATTGATGTCGGTCTTGCGTGATAAGAATTCAGGCTTCAAGCGGAATCCGAAGCCGAAGAATGGAGCGAGACCGTGCTATTGGTCTCTGATAGCGTGCTATTAATTTAATTTTAACTTAATTAAGACACCGTTTCCCTATATACACGGCATCATCATCATCATCATCATCGCTGCAGACGTTCGCCCAAGTAAGAGTGTACTGAAACATTATTAATAGCAAGAATAATATCTGTGCGAAGTATCATAGCTAGATAGCTAGTTTTTTTGGAAAATTTCGTATTAAGTCCACAGTAATCGAAAATAAATTAGCCTGCTGTAGGTTAATAACAAAATCAACGATACGGTCCTTACGTTCAGTGGCGTAGCGAGGCAAAGTGCCGCCCGGGGCGAGAAAAAAAAGTGCCGCCTCCGAAAATTCCTGGCAAGCAAAAAAACGTAATCCACTTCCCAAAATTTCCTGACAAGCTAAAAAAACAAAATAAAACGTCATGCACCTCCCAAGAATAAAGTACCAAATTCAAAAATCTCGAAAATGCCGCCCCTAGACCAAGTACCGCCGGGGGCGGTTTGCCCTCACTGCCCTCCCTCGCTACGCCACTGCTTACGTTATCAATCCAGTTTGTTGAGAGTTTAGTAATAAACATCTAATAGTTTCAATAGTTTCCGAAACATGTTGCGACGTTCACGTTTCGAGCCGACGTCAATACAGAAATTATCACAGCAATATTTTTATTGCGTGCAAAAATATTTACGAGAAAAAGAAATGCCGATATACAGGCGACGACAGATTTGCGTAGGAAGGTTTGCTTTGTGCACACATTCTTTGTTTCACTGCCCTTCTATGCTGTTCCAGATGGTGGGATAGAACTTTGAAATTTTGGACACGATGTCGGCGTTACAATAATATGAAATTTAAAGGGAGAAATTCGTGTGGTTTTAAAGACAGCTTCGAACTCGCAGTGGCGTAGCGTGACTTTTGGGGGCGGCATCCTTGATATGGGGCCCCACAGTTTGGGTCTGACAAGCAAAAAGGTCGTCGTCCACGTTTTTTTAGTGTTGACAAGCAAAAAAAGTTCGTCACCACATCGTTTCTAGGGTTAGGGTTTAGGGTTAACCCTAGCCTTAACCCTAACCCAAAGCCCCTCTTCGGGGGCCGCCCGGGGCCCGGGGGCTGTCAACAAAGTGCCCCTCGTTACGCCACTGCGAACTAGTGAGCCTCATAGGCACAGTTCTTAATGTCCCATAATTATCAGCGTCCAGTACATCATATTCTGATCCATCATCCAAGGTCCAACAGAACAGCTGAAAAAGCCATAAAGTTCGAAGGTTGAATCTGCAGAGAGGAAATGCTTCGACCTTCATTATCTGTTTTTGTGAGTAGCAGATGCACAGATGTTCCGGTACCGACAGTTGTTTAGGCTAATCAGTATCTGTTACAATAATAATAATAATAATAATAATAATAATAATAATAATCTTTATTTCGTGACAAGCACGGCATCAAAAAAAAGTTAAAACACAACCAATAATAACACAAGTCAACTGAACAAAAACTCAATGCAATAAACTAAAAATAACTAAGAAACTAAGCACAAACTTTCATAGATTAAAGGAGATTTTTATTGACGGACCATTGATATTGAATTGGTAGATGTTATTTGTCTGTGAATGACTTTTTAAAATTGTCGAAATATTACCGATTATTACCTTTCATTAGCTTATTGCTGACTGGAAAAGCGGGACACTGACACTCCACAATCACGCTTTCAGCTTATCGTTGAATATGAGTATTCGCAGTGGCTACGTTAAATCTTGCACACATCATCCACTGATCATCATCTTCTTCTTCTCAGGTGCCACGCATCGCTGCGTCGGCGACCCGACATGGACTCATTTGATCACACTCGATCAACTGATCACACACTCACTGGAATGATTATTATCATCTACAAGAAATTTTATATAGTCTAATGTCAACGTGAGGCTCGATTTAAACATCTACAATCCTCTCGGTTAAACCAGTGGCGTAGCGAGGGTTGACGGCGGCGCTCCGGAGCGAAGCTCCTCGCCCCATTTTGGCGCCTCTCATCCTCGGTGACCGGGGGCGTTTGCCCCTCTCCTGCTGCCCCTCGTTACGCCACTAAGTTCAACACTGACCAACAGTGGCGGAGCTCACACATTCTCTTCCATTATATACTATCCACTGCCCCTTCCCTCCCCAAAAACACATCTCTACCATTTTACGAAAATCCGGTTCCAACCCCGTATAGGGGTCGCCGCCATGGCTACGCCAATGGTAACCACATATGGCACCACTCAACTCAATGAAGTTTCAAACGATTGTTACAATCAGTGTTTAATCTAGACTCCTGGACTCCGGGGGGAGAACTGACAAAGCCGGAGGGGGGGAGAAACTGACAAAGCCGAGGGGAATTCTGCTAGGGGGCTGCTGTTAGTTGATGTAGTATGCCAAAATTTCCGGGTGAATTTGAAATTTCTGGGGGGAAAAGGGCAATTCCCCCCGGAAACGGCCTAGATTAAACCCTGGCCACAATTGAAGCCGACACGTTTAACCCCTTAACTGGAGACCCCGGATATATCCATCCATTTTACATTGAGTTACAGTTAAAGACACGGTTAAGGGGTTAAAGATTTTGACGAGTGAAAAAGAGCGTGTCAAGAAGCTTGCGTCGTTGTGGTATTATCATCAACAGACCCTGTGAGCAACTTGGTTTTCCAACGCAGTTTAAGCCAACCAGATACAATTAGGCCTATTTTATGAACCCGGTAGACGCCTAGATATTTTCACAACACCCGTCCTGTAAGAATGTTTACGAGTGACCAACAGGTGAATCTAAGCCGTCTGCCCTGCAAGCCAGTCTTGCGATTACTTTATCGTCGGCGTTGCCAGCGAGAAATAAATCAAAAACAACCGTAACTGCTAAGTTCAAAGGTCAGCCACTAATCGCTGAAGCTGACGAGAACAGCCCGAGGACTAAGGTACTGATCACCAGCGCTGAACACGTATGACCTGTCTGCTTCGGTGGCTCTCTCTCTCTCTCTCTCTCTCTCTCTCTCTCTCTCTCTCTCTCTCTCTCTCTCTCTCTCTCTCTCTCTCTCTCTCTCTCTCTCTAGGTGTTAGGCCTAATACTGGTATAGGCTTCCCTCGTAGCCAAAGATACAGTCGCCTTCGTATATGTTACCACTCAGCCTCCATTTTTCCACCATCCTCCTCCTGCTCCTCTTTATCATCAACACCATCATCATCATCATCATCACGGCTATCATCATCTTTGATATCCACGGCCTTCGTCTGGACAAGCCACTGGCAACGAACAGGTGGCAAGATAAGTTGAAGGTTCGGGAAATCTTAAAATATTCCGACCATCGCACGCAGGTCTTACGCTGACTATTTATCTCTCAGTCATCGCACAAAAAGAGCCTGACAGTCGTGGAATTCGTGTGTCGCGCAAACAAGGCATTGCACAGCACAGCGGAAACAGAGAATTTCCTTACAACTTTCCTTTCCTTCATTATCTGGGTATGTCTAAATCGCTTGAAGGAATATCAGCAGATCACTCAATCGTAACAGCTTCTTTAGCGCCATTATTATAATGCATCAGCGTCAGTCTGTCGTCGCTTGAGAGTGAATTCACAGTAAGAAAAATTATGCCGTTGACCTGTGAATCTGTTGAATACATAATGGCAGAATTTAGAGTAGAGAACTCCTACTAGCCAGTAGCCACTTAAAATCCAGTTGTTGCTGTCATCATCATCATCATCATCATCATCATCATCGTCGTCGTCGTCGTCATCATCATCATCTTCGCCACCACCACACCACCACCACCACCACCATTACTGTTATTACATTATTATTATTATTATTATTATTATTATTATTATTATTATTATTATTATTATTATTATTACTATTATGCACGTGGTTGTCAATTGTGTACTTGTTTTTCGAGTGTGTTACCGTTCGTATTGATAATTAATTTCAGACGCGATGTCTGACCTACTGTTGCAAGAAAAGGTCTCAGATTCGACTACAGCTGGTTCTTCGCATTCCTTTTCAAGTGGTTCTTCTTCTTCTTCTTCTTCTTCTTCTTCTTCTTCTTCTTCTTCTTCTTCTTCTTCTTCTTCTTCGTCCAGCTCGTCATCAACAAAAGTTGTAAAGCAGTCGACAACGACAGTTAAGTCTTCATCAGCCGTGTCGTCATCATCATCATCATCTTCGTCATCATCGTCTTCAATAAGTAGCCGGAATGTTGGAATCATAAGCAGCGGTCAGTCCTACTTCGACCGCGTTGCCAGCGATCTGGGGCTAGATGTCGATAAGGAGATGGAGAAACTGAAATTGACGATGGACGAGGAGTTGGCCAACATCCACGACGATATGTTCCAATTGATGTCGTTCGGTAACCATGGAGCCGACGTCAAGGTCCTTCTCGACTCCGAGTCTCTCTTGAGCTGCATCGACAAGTCTCACAGCGACCGCTTGAAGCTGAACTTCGACGTTAACGAATTCGAGACGGAGTCGATAAACGTCAGAACCGTCGGCAACAGGATAGAAGTTCACGCGAAAAAGAAGTCGAAGACGGGCGACGCAGAGACTAACGAAGAGTTTAGCCGAGTCTACGAGCTTCCAACCGCGAACGCCGTGGACGCCGCAAACGTGACGTCATCCATCTACAAGGACGGAGTCCTAACCGTCGAACTTCCGGTGTCTGACGCAATCGCAGGAACGGACGTTACACTGAGTCAGTTGCAAGCTGCACTGTCGTCATCTTCTAGAGTCAAGAGCAGCAGTAGCAATTTCAAAAGCAGTAGCAGTTTTAAAAGCAGTAACAGTTCCAAAAGCAGCAGCAGCAGTACCACAAGCAGCAGTCTCAAAAGCAGTAGCAGTACCACAAGCAGCAGCAGTAGCAGCTTCAAAAGCAGCAGTAGCAGTACCGCAAGCAGCAGTTCAACCAGCAGGTCGGTTGGTATAAAGAGCAGCGGTCTATCATACCTCGATCGAATCTCAAGCGATTTTGGGATAGACTTGGGAAGCGAAATGGAAAGACTGAAGATAAAAATGGACGAAGAACTGGCAAGCATTCATCAGGACGTCTTTCAACTTCTTCCAGTCTCCGTGGGAGAAACTCTGGTCCGGCTGGATTCCGACTCCGTCAGAAACTTCGTAGACAAGGCTCACAGCAACCGTTTGAAACTGAATTTCGATGTCAGCGAATTCGAAACGGAGTCGATTAACATAAAAACCGTCGGCAACAGGATAGAAGTTCACGCGAAAAAGAAGTCGAAGACGGACGACGCAGAGACTAACGAAGAGTTTAGCCGAGTCTACGAGCTTCCAACTTCGAACGCCGTTGACGCCGCAAACGTGACGTCATCGATCTACAAAGACGGATTCCTCACCATCGAACTTCCGGTGTCTGACGCAATCGCAGGATTGTGAATTAGTTTCTAGACGAAGTCTTTTTCTTTCTGGACTAATTGTTCCATTTTGAAATTTACAGCGTTTTATGTTTTCATCTTTTCCAGCGTTTGACATCCACTTGCTTATTACTAAGAGATTAACATAACATGAAAACAAGCCATTTGTTATTAAATCCATTTCCTGATATGTTTTGTTCCGAGATGTGTGGTTTGGCAATTTTATGAATCAACTATTCAAATCAGGTACTTTTTAAAAAGCTGTTTGAAGTTCGTCTCTTTTTCTATGATTGTTTTTCTGGTCTAAAATTGTTCAGTTTGCATCCTGATATTTTATCTATGAAACTGCAGACACAGTCAGTGCTTTGTTACTTTGTAATGTAATGTAGCATTTGTATTGTGCCTCTTATATGTCTACTCAAAGGCGCTCTTGACATTGGAATCGCATGATAATGCAGTGTGACGTTCGCTTTCATGCATTGAACAGAGCGATGGATTCAGAAGTGACGCCCGTATGGAAAGAGTTCAAAGCATTCTAAAGGAAGGGAGGGTCCAGTCACCGCGAATGCTCGACACTGAATAAAAGCAGTGCGTCACCTGGGGGCATACACCTTCTTCCGATCAGTGGAGCGGAACATAAAGGTGACGCGCAGTGGAAGAGGGTGATTTGAAATGCTCAGTAATAATTGTAAGGCGGGGCCTGACCTCGAAGCATTGCTTTGTGCAGGCCGGTTAGGAGAAGAATTACACCCAAAAACCTCAAAATTCCCCTCCCCAAAAATTCCCCCCAAATCCCAGCACTTAAAATTGTTTTTCATTGAACTGTGCCTCGTCCCCTTCAGCCGAGTGAATTCCCACCCCAAAGGCCTGGAGTCTGGATAAAAACACTGCCTCGAAGTGCTGCAGAAACAATAATTACTTGTTTGAATGTACAGTGTAATCGCGGTCAGAAATTATTGGAAGCCAATGGAGAGTGCTAAGCATAAAGTCTAAACTTCTAAAGTCTTTCGAAGTCTTACTTTGTACCAGAACTTCGTACTCATTTATTTGAAAACCACTTTGGCGAATATGTTGATATAGACTTAGGCCTAAACCAACGATAACTTTCTTGCATTCTGACAACTAGTAGGATGTTGACAAGCAAAGGGTTCGTTACCATTAGCATAGCCACGAGGGGACACCGGGGGTACAGAGCAGGAATATTTTTGCACCCCTAACACTCCCAACACCCCCTCCAATCTGAGACCGACACCCCACCCCCACCCCAACACACACCCCTATCTGAGAGCCGGATGACCTTTTTGCTTGTCATACTTTTTTGGCAGGCACTCCAGAATATACCAACACCTCCCCCCAAATTGATAATCCTAGAAATAACCCTGGACTAGACTGTTCGCGAGACTAGTGCAAAACAGCGAGACATATACTGTACAGTATATAATCAATTGAGGAGGGGTATTGCCGAATATATATTTAAATAATTGGGAAGGGGTGTTGCCAATATGAAGTCATAGAGTTGTAAAATATCCTCAAAATTTCAATGTTTTAATCTAATATTGTACCCTAATTCATTTCGACGTGGTGAATAGACGACCAACTTGCGTGTGGCCGGCCAGTGACGCTCCATTTGCATAAGAAAAGACCTTATCGCTGCCTCATCTTGTTTGCCCGGACAGCGAGACTATACACTATAAATATTGTCAGAATAAATATTAACCCCTTAACCGTGTATTTAACTGTAACTCAATGTAAAATGGACGGATATATCCGGGATTCCCACTTAAGGGGTTAACAGATGATCTGATAAACGTTCGCGTGAAACTGATGATAAAATCTATAATTACCGTATATGAAGTCAGTTATGAAAGCAGCCAAATTGGTGGCGTCGTTAAAAATGCAAGTCAGTCTTCAAGCCAGTCACAGAGATGGATGATTAATTAGACACCACATCACATCCTGTTCCAGCGTTCAATTCTAGTCCAACTGGGTTTTTATTTTATCATCAGGGCAGTGTTACATACAGGTCGGATAGGAAAAATTCCACCTAATATTAGATCCCCGAATTTGCAACAATTTAGGAGTTAAGGCAATTTCTCACAAATCCACCCCATGGCAGAGGAGAGTCTATGCAACGCTGCTGAGCAGAGGTTAGCAGTTGGTAAAATTCCGAATCGCAGGCATTAAGTAAGCATTGATAGTCAAAAGTTATAACCCAGTCAAAGCAGGGACGTCATTTGAGGGCGGGGTGGGGGCATTTCTCCCTTGATTTATAGAGAAAACAAATTTCGCGAATTTTGTGCTTTTAAATTCACTGTGTTCTCAATTGTTTTTATAATATTATTACAATCACTGGTATGTAATATACAGTATCGTATGTATAGCATGTACTATGGACAAAATCCAATTTGCATACTGCGTGGGTAGTATAAAAAATACTGCCTGCCTTGCAGTCGAAAGTCTTGACCCAACTGGAAAACATTGTAATGACCGCCCTGAGTCAAAGTTTTAAAAAAGTCAAGAGGGGCGAAATTTTGGGGACGCACAGGTAAAGCACATCAGGTGTTCCGAATGATTGTGCAACGTACACCGACCGCAAACCCAGGCGGAACACGAGCGACAGAGTTTACTGTCGCGGCGATTTCTAGCGTCACACCTGGAACACTGCCAGCCATCGTCCACCCCACCACCACCCCCACCACCACCACCACCACCAGTTGAGGTGAGATGATGGTAAACGTCAGACGACACGACGTACGACGACGGCAGACGATGCAGGTGGTTGTTCGCCGCCTCTTCTTCCGGAAGATTTCTTCGTCTCGTTTCGCAGACGGTACACTGTGTCGCCGTAATGGGGTTGATCAGCGTACAACGTTCGCACGCCCAGAACTCCGCCGGCGAAGAGGCTGCTACCGAGGGACCACAGTTGGGCCTCTGTCTGGGTTTCGGCGTCGGTCGCACGGCTGATCCGACTCCGGGTTCGGCTGGCATCAAACAGTCGACTTGATCGCTTGAATCTGTGGCGGCCGGGAGAGCAGCTTGTGTAGCCACGCGTCGCTGCTCGGGTATCCTTGAACCTTGTCGTTTGGTAGGTTCGTAAATCCCAAAAGGATTATCGTATAATCTGACATTTCTCTGGTCAGAATTCTCTAGCAGTCGGCCCATTCTGTGGCAGTCTGTATTCCCGGAGGCTGCATGGTTCTTCTTTTTATGTCGATTAGGTTTACTGTAGAAGACACTCGGAGCGTTGTCGTACGGCGATTCGACGGGAATTCTCCCACGAATGCCGCTTGCCTCCGTAGTGGAATCTGCAGTGGAGTTATTCATGCCGTGGTCTGAGCCGTCATCGAAATTTTTGCACGCGTTCACAGCGTCTCCGATCGAGTCGTATACGTTCTCTTCGGCTACTTCAACCAGGTCGCTGCTGCTGCTGTCTGATTCGTCATTTCGAGAGTTAACGGCATAAATGTCGGCGTACCAGATCGTACTGTTTCCCTTGTCGCGACCAGTGACGCGGCTTTCCGGCCGGTTGACGGGACTCTTGTCTCCGAGATCCGTGGACGAACCAGAGTTGTTGATCATCGCTGCACTGCGTGGAGCACCGTCACAAACGTCGACACCGCGGGGTATCTCTTCTTCGTGACCTGGACCCTGCACCTGCAGAAAGCGCGGCGGTTTTCTGGGCGCTACCCGATCGACGCGAAGCACGAAGATCCTACTGTCGCCTGGATCTCTCTCTTCCAATTCCAGATTCTCTCCAGTTGTGAATTTTCCGAGCGATTTCAACGCGTTTTCCAGGCGATCGTAGAATATCGCGAACGTTTCGCCGTCTTCGAATGAAAGGACGAACTTTCTACTGTCCTTGGCGGTCACTTCGTGCCAGGTCCTCCGTCGAACAACGTACGATCTCACGCTTCTCAGGTTCACCTCAAACAGTTTCTCCTGGCGGTAATTCTCGCCCCACAACCGGTAACAGTAATGCTCCTCACCTGACTTTTGACCGTTCACCGTCTCGAGAACAACCGTCATGCGACTACCGGACATTAAGTGTTCCCTCCATCGGCCGCTCCGGTCCGGATCAGACGGAATTAGAAGCGTTCCCTCGCACGAATAGCTAGACGACATCCAAAAGGAGTCAATGCTGATTACGATGACGCTATAATATATTAAACAAGAATATTCGCTGTTAGATGAAGAATTTAAATATGATTCTATCTAATCGAGATATATGCCTACAATTATAATATTACTGCATGAACGCTGTGCAATTCCTAGACACGTTTCGAGCTGAGCTCACGATCACAGGAGAAGAATGTAGGCCTAACCACTTGAAGACGCAGTATTATATTTATATGCGCCCCTAATGCGTGCTTTTTAAGACTGGCTGGTATAGCCTACGTTCTACAGCGTACAGCAAACACCGCTGTATAGAGAGAGACGTGTATCAGGCCGGGTTCAGCATTGATAACGTCTTAGCCATCAGCAGTGAATCAGGCTCGACCCTACTGAATCACTTTAAACCTTGGCCATGGACTCACAAGGTCTTATTTGGGCAACGGTAACTTATGCTCCAGCCTAGATGCCTTTCAGCATTTAGACTGCTTCCAGTTAAAAGCAGTCGGGCTTTTATAGCCGACACACGAAATTTGCGTCATGTGTGTCTGGCGGTGCTAGCTAGTAGCTATATATGGTTAAATTCATTGAAGTAGCAAGCAGCTGTCAAATGCGTTTCAAATGTACGCTATAGTCAAAAGCTGTCTTTGGGAGGAAGCTGCGTTGATTTGTCTTGACGTCATATTACGTCTTTGACGTAACTTGTTCAAGACGACAATCGGAAAATAGTCACAAAAATCATACAATTCTCAGAAAACGTTGAAATCAGAAATCACGATGATCATCATCATCATCATCATCATCATCATCCTGCCACTGCGTCACACTGGCGCTGGGCAATGACATGAGTTAACTGTTTCCAAGAAACCTTGCCTTGTGGGGCTCAACGTGCTTCTGGTACTGTCATATAAAGGTCAATTTGTGATGTTATTCATCCAGGTCGTTCATAGTCTTTCTCTGTTTCGTCGTCCTTCTCTTATTCCTAGCATTATGAACTTTTCTGGTGTTTCCATGTCGTGCTATGTATCCAAAATATTTCACTTTTCTTTCTTTTAGTTTGGCGAGTAGGCTAGCAATCTTTCCATTCCTGCTTTGTAGAGTACTTCGTCATTAGTTGAAACGTTAAATTGCCAGGACGGACAATGACATGAACTCGTTAAAGAACGTAACCTATTATATTAATTTAAATATAGGCCTACTAAATTTTAGATAATTATTAGGAGGCCCTATAGTTAGCTTGAGATAATTTGGCGCAAGATATGTTTCTGTTCCCGTGGCTGAAGCAGATAGACGCGAGTGATAATTAATTATTAATTAACTACAAAGTAATGCTTGTCGTGCGTATATAAAAAAATGGATCACAACTATTTGTCAGCCGAATTATATTAGAGTTGATAGAGAATCTCCCAAATCGATTTAAGTTTAGACCATTTGATGTAGCCTCATAACCTAAAGCAATGGTTCTTAACCGGAGTAGGCTACTCGTACTCCTTGTATAGTGGTACTCAGAACGATCCGGAAATGGTCTGTTTTAAAAACTGTGAGCCGAAGTAAACTTCAATGCACAGCGTACATTGTACTTGGAATTGTTGGAATTTTTTTACTTAATTAGATATTCTAAAACAGTAAAAGCAAAATTCAACTTTCTCAAGCAGTGAAAAAATAAAAATAGTACCCTAAAATTTTTCGGGGGACCGTCCCCTTTCACCATGCACCCTCAAGACCTCAAGTCGGGACTGTAAATGTCGGTTGGTCCCCCACCCTATTCTGGAACCCTGCATGGCCACGCCACCATCAACGATACTCTACTTAACTCTGATTATTCACCAACGAACGGTCATGAATTTCTGCCTCATGCGTTGCCATAAAACAGGGAGAATGACTATATATGGCCTACTAGGCTGACTATATTGGCCCATTGGCTACTTGTGTTTAACTCCACGTTGAGTTCTATTTACACTCTCAAGAAACGATGAATGTTAACAAGCAGTCGTGCTGCAAAGCACTATACTTAGGAGTTTCGCGAAGCGATGATCGACGCACGACATTAAACACAAATAATTGTAGTTTATAATCCTACACGTCTGTTAAATAATGCAGCTGGGTTATAAAATGATCGAGGTCCTTGAAACGGTTGATTATATATATATATATATATATATATATATATATATATATATATATATATATATATATATATATATATATTGGGCCTTATATGGTCACCGTTTCAGCATTTCTGCTCAAGTGTTGATCTATAAGGAAGTTGTAATTCGGTTGTGGTCATTAACGTCGCCACGGGGAGGGGGGCAAATGGGGCAACTGCCCCCCAACCTGCCCCAGACCACCTACCAGATTCGAGCAAATCCGGTGAGAAAGTTTTCTGTGGAGGGGTGAGGGGGTAAAGAATCTGACACGCTAGCCCCTTTTGCCCCAACCAAAAATTCCTGGCGACGCCACTGGATGTGGTACATTTTGTTAAATAGTGGAAGGTTTTAAAATTATGGTGGAATTGGCATAAATTATAGGCCTAACGTTCGATTGAGGAGTGAAGAGCACTAAATTCTGCACTGAACATTGAAAAAAATTGTGGCTTTTTATAAAAAAAAGTATCGGTCGAGTGGTTCCCACACATGGCAGACATGGGCGCCCACAGAAATTTTTCCAGGAGGGCAAAACACATTTAACACAATGGCCACAGTTAATATTTTAGCAAGGTTTTCACATTTCACTGTGAAATATTAGTATTTGCATTTTCCAGGAGGGGCAAGTGCCCCTCTTGCCCCAATGTGCGGGCGTCCATATGATGGCAGACCCTACTGAATCACTTTAAACCTTGCTATTATTATTATTATTATTATTATTATTATTATTATTATTATTATTATTTATTATTATTATTATTATTATTATTATTATTATTATTATTATTATTATTATTATTATTATTATTATTGCTCAAATTAGGTTAAAGCCATCGGACATCTTTCGTATGTTCGAAGAATCGCCTAAATTCACGGATCCACAGTTCAGAGATAGCAATGGATCATGGACTCACGGGTCGAGTTGTTCTGTGGGTCACGTGCGTGGGTCATGTGTCATTTTTAGTGGCCCATTATTGATTATTGATTGCCATCTCTGCTACAACTGGCTTGGACGGCAACGCGAATTTATTTGGCGAAGGCGTATCTGCTATAGACCCCTATCGTGACAACGAAACATCTACATCTATAGTGTTAAGTGACCTATTGCTAGCAAGGTCGTCCTTGGTGTGAGACCATCGCTATTCGTTGAAGACGGATTTTTAATTTTAAAAAGCACGAAGCGTGAAAGGAATTTACAATATTCACGGTTGAACAGGCAGCTGCGGGCATGACAACCTGCACGAATATCAGTAGTGAACATTTATGCAAACAGTGAAGTTGCAATAGTATTGCTGTCTGCAAGTTGATTGTTGCGTTTGTTATTCATGAAGGCTGACGTACCTATGCCCAAAATAAACCTCAGTAGGCCTAGTATAGGCCTACACAGTAGTATACTAGATTGGAAGGGTACAACAGTAGGCCTAGTTCTCACACTGCAGGCAAACCCTCCTGAACCACTTTCAGCATTATTATTGTTATTATTATTATTATTATTATTATTATTATTATTATTAATTTATTATTATTATTATTATTATTATTATTATTATTATTATTATTATTATTATTATCTATAATATTAAGATCCTTATCTGTATGTCTCTCTGTCTGTTACCTTCAAGCGTTCTGATTGGTTGACTATTGGTAGACGGTTTAGTCCTTACGTCGCGATGCGTTGGTGGGCGATGTTCGAAGACGACGTTGCTATTGGTAACCAAATGGTTTAGTCGAAGAAGCGTTTGACGAAGCGTACGTTCAATTGTTCATTGCAGCGTCATAATGTGTACAACGTCGCGGGCGTAGCTTGAGGAAGTTGCGCAATTTTAACGTACACAAAAAATACGTGTACAGCGTCACAAATGGTCACAGTTGCGTGATTTTAACGTACATAGGCCTAATTATTACGTGGCGCAGAGCTTGGCTAGGTGGCGTATGTACTTCTTTGAAATGTTGTTCAGCATGAATTCAATGATTGGGTATTAGGTATAGGTACTGGATTAGTATTATCCTGCACTGCGAGTGAAGCGAGCATCTTTCTAGTTATTATTATTGTTTTTGCCCAGATTGAGCGCTCATGAATAAGCTGGCGCATTACGCCAAGCTTTCGGGGATCGCTATAGAAATTTCGTGTTTTTACTTTACTTTTATTATGTCCAGGGCTTTTTTAAGTTGGAACGCACGGGAACGACGTTCCCACACCTTTTGCCAGATTGTGTATTGGGCCTATTGGCCTATAATTATGGATGTGTAATAATGCGTTTGGAAAAGTACAGCTAGGTACGGCGTTCCCACGCCGTTTTTGTTGAGTAAAAAAGGATGAGTTCCCAAACCTTTTTTCCTAGAAAAAACCCGATTATGTCCAATAGCAGGCGTTCGAATTTGAACCTACAGTCAGTTGGACAAACTTTCAGTTTTCTTGAGATCCAAAGTATGTGACTTTGCGTGCAGTTGTAGGCTAAAGGTTATAAAACAGCGGGTCTTGGTCTTAAGTCACTTTGCTGCTGTGCGGGCCACATTTGAAGTTCAACAAATTTTGCGGCCTACCTGATAGGCCTAAATTAAGTAGTCATTAGCACAGCGGGGACACGTGCAAAGGCAAAAAAGGAAGTAAAAATAGTGAAGCAAATTCAGTGGCTAATCTAGACTCATGGACTCTGGGAGGAAACTGACAAGGCTGGGGGGAAAGACAGCTAGGAGGGCTTGGGGGAGCGCTGTAAGTTGATATAGTATGCCAAAATTTCCGCGGGGGGAGTGAATTTGAAATGTCCGGGTAGAAGGGCAATTTTCTCCCGGAAACGGCCTAGATTAAACCCTGAAGCTAAATCAGTTCTTGTCATTCACTTAGGCCTACATTCCTACAATATACCTACTAATCCCCCGAACAATTTCTTAAAAGTCTATATATACAAGTCTCATGACTGATCCCAAAATATGGGGCACGGCCCCTCATGTGGCTATGCCAATGAACTACAGTTAATTATATATTTAGTTTAATTTAGTTTAATTTAGTTTAATTATATATAATTCCTGAGTTCAATAATAAAATGTGTTAAAATTTTGATTATTTTTATTTGATTTACTAACTTCTCTTTGGTCTTTGAGACCAGCGTAGCCCACAACCCTCCCTCTCGCGGCCCACCTTTGGACCGCGGCCCACGAGCTGAGAATCACTGTTAAAGACCAAGCTGAGGTTATGACATATAGTTTTACGATTGTCTCTTTGTTTCGACTCACTATATTGTCCTTTTCATCGTTCCCGACATTCGGCTGCCCTTTTTTGCAACCTCCATACATTGTTGAGATGGATTCATACTTCTGTGGATGATTACCCCCAAGTCTCTTTCTTTTCCTGTTTTCAGCTATATGCGAGAGACCCGATCCTATTGATACAAACAAACATTTAAACATTTTTATGGGTTATCAAGCCTATAAATGGCGACGAACTAGTCTCCAGGGATCAGGGGAGTTAATAAACCTCACATCCTGATTAAATTCCAGAGAATATTCGATTTCTCAAGCATTTCTCGCTTTGAACTTCTGTAATCTTGTCGAGCAATTCTTATTTAAGCTAAGGGGGCGGAAGATGGCAGAGTGGGTTACGTGCTGGAGCGTCAGGCTGTCGGAGCGGGTTCAAGCCCCGTTAGTGCCCCTAGTGGCTTTCAACACAGGCAGTAATGCCTCATAAGCCACTTTAAATCATGTTATTTTTTTAAAATCACATGATTTTTCGATATTTGCATACTGTCTTACTTATAAAGAAGGAAAAAATGACATTCGATGTCTTTGGGTTCCTTTAGTTCTAGTTGTTCACAGAAACATCTAATTTTAGACTTGCTTTGTAAATAGAAATTTGTCATCATCAGCTGAGATAAAGAAGTCAACTTTCCCGCGAAATTAACGCGTACGTAAGCATTATTTTCCGTTATTTGACACAAAATCGAATATAAATATCTTTTTGTCTATATCTGACGAATCGTAAACATAAAAATTGGAAAGATTTGCCAAATTTTTCCATTCAATATCGAGCCAGTCTGGTTTAGGCCTATAGCTGATAATTGAGAGTGGCAGTGACTCAGACTCTGGCTGGTTCCAGGCTATTTACGTTAGTAGCGACCTCGAAATGCTCGAAGTAGGGAGACAGCGTAAGAAAAGGGAAAATAAAGAAACTCGGAGGCGACAATTATTGTTGTAATTTAATCGCTTTTTCTGGCAGAAGATTCAAGAAAATCCGGAATTTTGCGACAGTTTCGCCCGATAAAGTCCTTCGCCGTCTGGTCGCTGCAGGTCTGGCCGCGTCGTCGGCGAACAAAGGCGGCGAACGGCCGAATAGTCCGCCCAGGAGAGAGGCACTACTCTTCTACCCCCTTCGATGCAGACCAACGGAGGAGGACTCGGATACCCAGCGCCCGAGGACGATTTCGACCACCACTCCGGGATGGACGGGGTCGACGATTGCGACGGCGGCGGCGGGGTCCCCAACGGGGTGTCCAACGGCGAGTGCGTCCCGGCTGCGGCGGGATCGACTACCGCTGGTGGGACGGTGGTCGAGACGAAAGCGTCGATGTTGACGAAGTCTCAGCAGGAGGTCGTTCGACTGATCGGACAGTTTCTGCGCAATCTCGGGCTAAAGTTAGCGGCCTTCTTTGTTCTTCAACCTTATTGTGATCTTATTTACTTATTGGTTTTAAAAATCTGTTTAAAACCAGTTTGTTGCTATGAAATTACCATTGTTTCCTTTGTCATTTGTTGACAATCTAACTGTACGAGATGGAGACAAATTGTCAACCAAGCTGTTGACACCTATAGGTACAGCACCAATAGAGTTGGATCTAATCCCATCAACTCTGTGGCATACAGAAGCATTAACCGATTGTGCGCCAAATTCTAAGCCATAACAAACAAGTTAGTCATGGATACCAGCCTGGATGCCCTGATGATAGTCTAGATTTAAGTCTAGCTCTAGCACTTAATATAAATTTTACTGTTCACTCAAAATGGTATTGTCCTTCTTTGTAAATGTGGCAGGCATCTGGACAAATGAGTACAACCTATGCTTTTTTATCAGGTGGCGTCATGTAGAGTTCGAGTCTGATATTGAGCTGTTGATTGTAATTAGGATCTTAAGATGCTTCAAAGGAGTGCCATGAGATGCATCTGCATTTCATAACTTGGTCTTAAAATTGAGGTAATCAGGTTGAACGCATTTGAAATGAAATATTATAGAAAAATGATGAAAATAAGTTATAAAGATATGATTAAAAATGATATCATTCGCAAAGACCTGAGATGAACAAAGACTTATTGAGGAGATCAAAGACAGAAAATTATCAATATTTGGACACATTTGCAGAATGAGGGATGAAAGACTAATAAAAATAGTGATGATGGGAAGATCAGATGGTATGCGAAAAAGAGGAAGACCAAAAGAAGATGGATCGATGATATTCTTGAATGGACTGGACTTGACACACAAAATGCGATACACATGGCCAAAGAAAGTAAAGGGCCATAGGCGAGCACTTCTACACCATTGGCTCAGATATTCGATGGGTGTACCGGTAATAGCTTTTTGATAAACCAGCATTGGTCATTCAGAGTATCTGGGTCTTCTCTCTGGAATGGGCTGTCTCTATCTATTTGTGCCTCACTTCCTTGCTCCCACACTCAGTTCATTGCAAAGACCATCTAGTCTTTTCTGTTATCAAGCGACTCTAAAGCTGGGAGCAACTCTGAGTATAAATACAAGAGGCGCTAAATAAGTCCCATTACATTTTCTCTTGTATTTACGCCTTTTAAGCTGATCAGTCTTCAAGTTATGAATATTTTTATGCTGTTGTAGTCGAACCGTTGAGCAGCTGGCAAATGAGTCTGGCTGCATTCTTGAGGATCCAACAGCATCTCAGTTGCGACAACATGTAATGGACGGAAAATGGGAAAAGGCAAGCATATGCACGACTAAAGTTTCCATCTTATTATAAAACAAGTGAACCTGACTAAGCAGTACACTCAAATACAATTCTTTTAAATTGGCCACAGTATTGATTTTTTTCGGGAGCGGAAGATGGCAGAGTGGATGACGTGCTGGAGCAGTAGTCTAAGCCACTTTAAATCACGCTATGGTTACTGATATTTTCCTTCATTATGACTTATCAAAAAGATTGCCAATGTATTTTAGGTTGATGCTGATATTCTTCAACTTCAGTCAATTCTTTCTGTATCATCTGAGGATTTGACGGTTGGTGTTGTCATATTTTCATATTAATGTTTTTTATCAGCAAACTATACAGGGTGTCTATGAAAAAAAACCCCCCAGCAGGAAAACTATGATTTCTTAAAAGTTCCTAAATATATTTGTATCAAAATTTCCAAACTTCTACAACACATATTTCCCCACCTTTCTGCCTATTTTCATCTCATTTGCATGTAAGGTAGTCATTTTGTGAGATATCAAAGTCAAAATTCGATTTTTACGAATCAATAGATGAAATTTTATTGATTGTCTAGAAATTTCAACCTAAACCACAATTGTTCAAGATGGTTATCGGACATAATTGCAAATGCTAACCCTAACCCTAACCTTAGTTGCAAAAATTGTTCGGTATCCAAAGCCAAGCTCCCGCAATGTCTGAATTCGCATCTTATCTTCATTCGATATTTTACCCATTTTGAAAGTTTAAATCAAACTTTTATTGTTATGTCGAATTCTGTGAGTTTAAAAACATGTTTACAAAATTGCATTCGATTTAAACTTTACTACTACTACTGGAACAACAACAACAACTGCTACTAATACCACCAAAATTGACATGAAGCCAAATTTATGTGAAGCTATAGATATTTAGGCCTGTCATGCTGTGACTGAGTAGTAAAAATCGAAGTTTGACTTTGATATCTCACAAAATGGCCACCTGACATGCAAATGAGATGAAAATTGGCAGTAAGGTGGGAAAATATGTGCTGCACAAGTGTGGCAATTTTGATAAAAATATATTTAGGAACTTTTAAGAAATCAAAGTTTTCCTGCTGGGGGGTTTTTTTCGTAGACACCCTGTAGATGCAGTAAAAACCTGGTTTTACTTACCGTAAAGTATAATGTAGAGTATAATGTGCATACAAGTGTAATGCGCATGGCTTTCAGGGGTGCAGATCAAAAGGTAAAATCGATTGTCAGGAATATAATGCACACCCTTATATCTCTACACTCCATCATGTTTTACTTGTCCATCTGTAAGCTTAATTATTGTTGACAGAACTGTGAATGTTGCAAATACCAAAAGATTCACTAGTATAACGTTTTGTGACGATAAATCATCAGAAATTGTTAGATTTTAAGAACGCCAAGACTGGTGTAATTTTTCTTGTGCTTATTATGCAGCAGGTTATGTTTCAAGACAGAATTTTCACATAGCTTTTAGTGTGTATTTTCCAGAAATTGATCTATTTTTAGAGTTTAGCAAACATGCTTTCTGTTCCTTCATGATTTGAGAACGTTGGTACTTTCGTTTAGGAAATGCGTCTCATGATACTGGAGCAGAAGTATCTGGAGATGTTGGAAGACGGAAAAGCTCACGAAGCGCTGGATTGCCTTCGCAAACACGTGACTCCTTTGAAGCCCAACAATGAAAAAGTCCGACAACTTACTTCGTAAGCTGCTGATCGAGTTCACAAACCCAAAAATTCTATTATTGATGTAGTATGAAACATTGTAAAGAGAGAATGTAACAGACTATTATTCATTTATTGCCTTTTCTGAAATATTTGTGTTCCAGCTGTGATTGCTGCATACCGTATATACTTGCGTATAAGTCTACAAATTTATGCTCTAAAATTCGCTTAAAACGCAGTCGACTTATCCACGAGTATATACGGTATTAACAGAGATGCAGAGGGTCTTTGATTCAGTAGAGAACTTTATATATTCATTGGAATAATATGTGTTTGTGTGTATGTGTGTGTTTTGTCTGTGGTTTTTATTTAATGTTATTTTAATCTTTGTGATTGTTGTGTTCATCAGTATTAATTGCTATTTAGTTCTTGGATTCAATAGTTATTTTGAGCATGGAACTCAGTATTCTTTAATCAATTCTGCTTAACTGCTGGTCTGTGGTTAGATGGTGTTGTTATGTTCGTTTGGTATTCTTAAGGTACCTGATGTGCAGCAGTTCTGAGGATGTTCGCAGATTGGCCAGGTGGTCGGGAAAGGGAGCGGCGTCAAGAGGCAAACTATTGGAGTCTCTTCAAGGTACATTACCCTGGCCAAACTAGCTAAGTAAGTAAGTAAGTAAAATCTCATGGATTTATGTAGTGCTTTGAAAAGAGAGAATGTAACAGACTATTCATTTTATTTATACTGCAAACAAGCTTCTGCTCCCGAAAAAAATCAATACCATGGCCAATTTAAAATAATTGTATTTGTGTGTACTGCTTAATCAGGTTCACTTGTTTTATAATAAGATGGAAACTTTAGTCATGCATATGCTTGCCTTTTCCCATTTTCCATCCATTACATGCATACATACAGAGATTTGTACTGGATTTATATAGTGCTTTGAAAAGCAGCACAACAGTGGACACTTATTCTTAGAAGCTTATAGTCTTTCTTAAAATAGCAAGGGGAAAGGTGATCAGCCAGGCAATGGTCAATATATCCAAAGGGCAGTGAAGCTGTAACTCTTGTTTGTTACCTCAAGGTCTTGTTTATAAAGGCGTTACAAATAGAAAAATTTCCACGAAATTTGAGGTGTTTCATTGCTAAGTGCGGAGGAGTATTGGTAGGATTCTTGCCATACAATCGGAGCATAGCGGGTTGGAATCAGACCATAGACTCTGGTCACTGCTTACTGACTGTGCTGCTTGTCCACTCTATGCATAGCACGGTGAGAAGATTTGTGTTGTCATTAACTTATTTAGCTAATTTTTTTGGCATAATGAAACAAAAGTTCTTTGCTCCACTGGTCGGGTTCTCTCCCCCTTCTCCACTGGCTTGAATCTCGCATATCACCCTGGGAACTGTGCTGAATTCAGGACGATTCATCTCAGGACAATTCAGCGCAGACGATTCACCTCAAGGACGATTCATCTCAGGATGTTTCATCAGGAGGACTATTCATCTCAGGACGATTATTCATCTCAGGACGATTCATCACCCTAACCCTAACCCTTATAACTTTATCTGAGATGATTAGTTCTGGGATGAATAGTCCTAAGATGAATAGCCCTCCTGATGAAACGTCCTGAGATGAATAGTCCTTGATATGAATTGTCCGCATTGAATCGTCCAGAGATGAATCGTCCTGAGATGAAACGTCCGGCTACCAACTTTACACTATGAATGAAGTTGTTATGTTTGTCATTTTGTAAAAGCATTTCTGCCTTCGTCATTGATGGTTCCCCCACAGCGTCTGATGACTCTGTTGAACCAAGCGGCTCAGAGACAAGTCGACCAATGCATGTTTCATTGCTACAGCGACTCCCCCCTTGATTCGATGTCGCTTCTTACTGATCATGTCTGTTCAAAGTAAGTGTCGATGTGACTCGGCAAATTTGAAATACAAAAGAGTCTAAGAACATTTTATAAACCTTTGACATTTTAACAGTTTTCAGACTTACTGTATCTGTTAGTGCAAACAAGTAATTATTGTATGTGAGACTTTATCAGAGATCTGGCTTCAATTTGATGTATTCTGATGTATAAATTATGATTTCTGTATAATAAAGTATTTGAAATATAGATGTTCTATGGTTTAATCCTTAATCTAATCTATCTAATGTAATCTTCAGCTCCTATAGTGCCACTTCATAATGCACAGGATGGCACACCGAATCAAAATAATTCACGATCCAGGTCAGATGCAGGTTTATCCAGCCAGACAAACGGGTGACCGTCTACGGTGGAATATTTCAAATGCATGTTCTGTTATGGTGTACTGTGGTGTTTTTGCGTTTCAGAGAGCAATTTCCCTGTGTAACTGCTCAGATCCTAACAGACAGCACCGAAGATGTCTGGTTTTGTCGCTTCTCACCAGATGGCACTAAATTTGCGACTGGTGCAAAGGACGGGAGCCTTATTATTTACGATGTTGATAAGGTCAGGCCCAGTATTTGTATGCTTTTTGTATATTTCTTGGCTGGTGTAATATTGTAATATATTGGAATGTCAAAGGAGTATTTGGTTATTTTATATATGCTTTAACCAGTTAAGTAATGTATTGTTAATAATGACTGCTTTTGAGAAAGTGATTTTGAAATCTTGTAGTTATCAATTATTAGAAACTGTATTTAGTGTCTTTGTTTCTGCTTAAGTTGTTAGTTAATTTGGTAAACTGAGGTGTTGGTATCCAGATTTTTATCCCTGTGCATAAATTATCTGGTATCAAACTGTAGGTTTGGTTGTTGTTAGTAAGGATATACAATTTATTTTCTAACCTGTCTGCAGATCTGGATAGAAGCTGCAGCAATACTTGTTGCACTTTACAGCAATGAATGTTGTGTATATAACTACTGCGTATGTGCTTGCGTGTATGTGTGTTCTAAGGGTAAGTTAAATACCAATATATTGACTGGATAATTAACAGCACTAAATTAGATTTATGGATATATAGAAGCTTTTGAGACACTAAACAGCACTTGCTAAGTGAGAATTTTGATGTATGTGTGGTTTTTATTTCTTCTTCTTCTTCTTCTTCTTCTTCTTCTTCTTCTTCTTCTTCCTCTTGTTGTTGTTGTTGTTGTTGTTGTTGTTGTTGTTCTTCTTCTTCTTCTTCTTCTTCTTCTTCTTCTTCTTCTTCTTCTTCTTCTTCTTCTTCATGTGCTGTGTATTGCTACGTCAGTGACCGTGGATTTCCACTCTGTTCTGTTTCTGGCTTTCCTTATCAGCTCAATGCTGTCTTTGATTCCCGTTTCTTCTCTTAGTTTATCTGTGTGTTTCATTCTCTGTCTTCCTCTTGCTCTTTGCCCCCATGTATTTCCTGTTATTACCAGCTTTGTTCTTGTGTATCAAAGGAATCGTACACTATGAAGAAGAAGCATACTTTGGCTGGTCAGAACAATGGCATTGCTCACATATCATGGAGTCCTGACAGTGCTTATATCTTGACGTGTGGACCGGAAGGTTCTTCAGAAGTAATCGTTTGGAATGTTGAGGTACTGGTTAAAAGATATTGTTCTAGTTTATCATTTTGTGACTATAGTTAGTCTCTACAGACCCGGTGTTCTGATCAGAAGTTATAAGATTATATTCTCTTTTATTTATTTAGCATATTTGTTGATATTCACAGTCACACTTTATGACATGTTGATGTGCTTCTGCATACAGCCTTTTCAATGAAAGAGTTCAACATATAAGAAATATATTGTAAGCAGTTGCAAAATTTTGATATATAGTTGTACCCGTCTTTTTGCTCTTGCCTATTTATATCCATTTAGGCCTATATCTGCTCCTTCTGGCCTGATATCTCAGATTTGGACTTGTTTCTTATGTGATTAGGATTTGGCATGACATCAGCTGAAATTGATGATCGGATTAATATGGATCCTGCTTTTATGTTACATAGTTGCATTGACTTTCTTTGTTGAAATCCAAATGACGGTTGAAATCCAGACGGCGCTAGTTGTCATGAGAGCAGAATTTCGCGATCATTTCTTGCTCTGTGACTGATTTATTGCATTACTTTTTTACGACTGATTTCGATCAGACTGAGTGCTGTGATTATGTATCGGCCATCTGGGGTTCATCCATTTAATACATACGAACTGATGGGAGGGTTGAATTTAGGAGATTTTGCATATGTGCGGTGTGTACAACGGGGTGCGGGGAATATGCGTTTTTTTGCATATGCACTATATGGATAAATCCTTACTTTAACCCCTTAACTGGGAAACTATTTGTAACTCAATGTAAATGGACGAGCGTTACTCGGGGCACCCAGTTAAGGGGTTAATGGTTCTTTGCACTTACATCCTAGTAGAGTAAACATTGCATGTGTTTCATCTGTCAGACTGGTCAGCAGAAAACAAAGGTGATGCAAGCGAATGATGACAGCCTTACGACAGCCTCGTGGCACAGAGACAGTGGTCGATTCGTTGCCGGTGGAACAAAGGGACACTTCTATCAATGCGTAAGACTTACGCAATTACGTTTTTTTCAGTGATGACTTGTTCGTACTTAGAAAATCTATCTTTCGGTTAACAAAACAGGATATGTGACTGCTGGTGTGAATTTTGGATACAAGTGGTACAAGTTTGTTTACCGGCTCGTTTTTGTAAAGCGCTCTTGACTTTGCATAGTTTGTCATGTTTACTGCGCTTAACCCCTTAACTGGGGATCCCGGATATATCCGTCCATTTTACATTGAGTTACAGTTAAATACATGGTTAAGGGGTTAAGAAATTGTCTTGAAAAAAGTGGAATGGGACGTATGATTGGTGGGTGATGGATGGACACTGGTATTTTATTTAAACTTAACCGAATGTTAAGGCAGTTTTGACTTGTGATTTTCCAGATACCTCTGGTTTTTTTGGGAATATGTTGGAGATAATTTCTGTATATTGGAAATGTTGTGGTTTTTGAAATGTAGAACCTTGACGGGAATGTTGTGGCCACTTGGGAAGGTATCAGAGTTCAGGGACTGGTTTGTCTGTCGGACGACCGGACTGTCTTGGCCGCCGACTCACACCATCGCATACGAGCGTATAACTTTGAGGATCACACAGATTTTGAAATGTAAAACGTCACAGATTTTGAAATGTAGACTATGATGAATTCTGAAATGTAAACTGTCGCAAATTCTGAAATGCAGACTCTCACAGATTATGAAGTTAAAATCTGAATTGCCATCAAGTATTGTGCATTGGGTAGTAGTAGCTTACTAGATCAAAGATAGGAAGATCGGTATCTGTTTCTTGTCTTTTTAAAAAATTCGTCTTGTTCTACGATTTGGGCTGAATCTTGTACCACTGTATTTGTTTCGTTAATTAATTAATTGTGACAGTTTTGTGTTTTATAGACTGCAGGAGCATTACCCTATCATGTCATTTACTGTCAATGAGTCAGAGCAACGAGCCTTAATAAACATCGCAACTCAGGTAATTGTGAATTCTGAATACAGCTTTTTGGTTCGTTTTCTAGTTTTCTATATATTCGAGCTTCATTTGTTAACAGATTTATTTTGCCTGTTATATTTGTTATCTGACCTCAAACTGCATAGTCTATTGTTTTAAATGGCTCACTGCTTATTTGGTTTTAAATTATTTTATGCATATGTTTTTTTTAAAACTGGCAGCACCTCATTTCTAATGCCACATTATACCCTTGCATATTATTGTGAATGGTGCATATAGAGGGTTCACGTGCAGAGCCAGCCAGAATTTATAGTTATAAAGTAAGTAAATTAATGTAAAATCTCATTGGGTCTTTTCTACGTGATTTCTTATACAAGGCACCATATGAATATTCTGTAACGTTACATCACATTGCTTTACTGTTATACATGGTTGTTAACACACATTAAGTAATTCACAAAGTGAACAATCATAAGTGCAGTGCAAGTCAGGGGTGAATAATTTGCCCATGGTCACTAGGCAGTGGCTAGGGTGAGATTTGAACCCGCTACCCTCTGGTTGCGTGCCCAGAATCCTGCTGCTGTACCCCTACATAACAAGGGTTGAATGTTTTAAATTTGATGAAGAAAATGTGTTTTTTTCTATTGCAAAATTGTGTTTTTTATGCAAAGTCAAATGACACTTCTGTATTTTGGTTTTGAGAGAAATAACTTAATTTTTGGCAATTTTAAGGCTTTTGTCAGTTGTCATTTTTCTGATTCATGTCTAGCATTTATTCGGTTGATGATGATGTGTAGGGAGTACACTTGTGGGACTTGCCAAGCAAATCTCTCGTCAGGAAGTTTATTGGGGTCACTCAGACATTTTATACAATTCATTCTTGCTTCGGTGGATTCAACGAGAATTTTGTGGCGAGCGGCAGTGAAGGTAAGACTTAATAATAATAATAATAATCATGAACTGATTATGGTGGCATATCGTACAAGTACTACTAGTACACCTTACAACTAAAAATACAGTATATCCTACAACAATCAATGTTCTGGATAACTACGAACAAAGAGAGCAGTTTTAAGTTCACGTTTGAACGCTTCTAGTGTCTTTGCCATAGTTGTTGATGGTGGCAGGCTATTCCAAACTTTGGAAGCTTGATGTGAGATCTTGCGAGTTGTTTCTCTACAGTTTCACCGGTACACAGATGAACTATAACTTTCTACAGGGTGGCACAAAAAACCGGACTAGTCACATTTAGGTTTGCATTTAATATAGTCCGGTTTTTTTGTGCCACCCTGTATTATATATGGCAGTACCAGCATTGGTCTGCTTCATTGAGTCTCCCATGACCGTTAGGTCAAGTCTCAAAAACTACTTGTTCTTTATCACCTATCCTTCATAACCACAACCTCATAAAATAGGCCTAGCTTATTGGATCTGCTCAATGTGAAAGCTAAAGTCTCATTACTTTACCCTGCAACTCCAATGCTAGGAGCGCCTCTGAGTAGAAATAGAAGAGGCGCTATACAAATGTCACACTACGTTACATTACATTACAATGTATTATGATTCTGCTTGACAATGACCGTTGATCTGATGCCAAATGCATTACTTAATCCCTTAACCGTGTATTTAACTTTAACTCAATGTAAAATGGATGGATATATTCGGGGTTCCCAGTAAAGGGGTTAATTGGTGCTATAGAAGTTCTTTAGCTTTAGCTTTTCCCGAGCATTCTCACTCAGAGCAGGTTCTGTCGGCCATTATTGTTGGATCAAATATTCGTGTTTTCTTTGGAATCAAAAGGAATATTATAATGTTTTTGCTTTAATTAGAGTTAAATATTGGTCAGAAATTTTCGTTTTTGCAGATTGCCTAGTCTATATTTGGCACGTAAAAGGAGAAAAATCGATCGCAACACTAGAGGGCCACACACGAACAGTTAACTGTGTCCACTGGAACCCCACTCTCCCGGGCATGTTGGCAAGTGCTTCCGATGATGGCACAGTCAGGATATGGGCACCGGAGTCTACACTTTCCAGCCGCATCAGTAAGCTCATTATATTATTATTATCTATTATTATTATTATTATTATTATTATTATTATTATTATTATTATTATTATTATTATCATTATATAGGCTTACTTAGCCTCCTATTATCATTATTATTATTATGTGAAAGTTCTGTGGAAAGCAACTGCGTTAAATCTCTCTATTATTATTATTATTTATTATTATTTATTATTATTATTTCTTAGAATATATTGTTATTTATTTATTTAGGTGTTTGAGCATATTCACAAGTGTAAATCAAAGATAGAGTAGTAGTAGTAGTAGTAGTAGACTTCTTTAGCGCCATTGTAGTAGTACATCTGCACCAGTCGATGGTCGCTTCAGTGAATAATCGTAGTCGTGAATCATTGTCCGTGGCAGTAGATTGATGCTGTGTGAGGGTTAGCTTTATATAGCACATCTAATAAGAATTACTGTTCATTTAGGTTAGCACTATAGGATGATGTTGATTTTATTTTTGCCAATGCGGAGACAAGAGACCACTGGAGTGTGTTGGTGTAAGTATGAAGGAATGCTTTCTAATTATAATTAGAACTAGTAACCGTTATCTTGCAATGATTTGCTGTTCGTGCAGCAGTGCATTATTTCTGATGCTAATAATTAATTTTACAGTCGAGAGAACGGGGTTTTTTGGAAAATATTTGGAATTTTGTTTTGATAATTTTCTTGTGACTTGCGTTTATTTCAGTGGACGGAATGCAGGAATCCGAAGACCAAACGCAGCTATAGCGCTTTCGATAGGAGCGACTGCTGCAAAATGTAGGAAATGGTACGATCTACAGACGGACAGTAACTGTGAATTGACTTTAGACTTTTGAAACTGCGCCCCTTGTTTTGGATATCTTGGGAATTAATGGGATCAATATGTGCGTTGATTTGCCACTTAATGGAACGCCAGCCATCCTGGTTATTTGAAGCCAATGATCAAGCTACTCTGTTAAGAATACTAATGATCTTCTGAATGTAAAGTATCATTTTGCCTGATGGCTTTAAAGATTTGTGTGACATTTATTCTGCGTATGATACACTCGGTAAATGTTGCATACGGATTCGTTGGGTGTGGTGCAAAGTTATATACATACATATATGAATTTCACAATTGTGAATATTTCTCTTCTATAGCATTGGGCTGCGTGATTCAATGTTGTGCTTAGTCGTAATTTGTTAGCCGACCTGCATAAAACTTGCGTGAGTGCGTGCTTTGAAAGTCAGAAGGAAGGGCAGCAAATGCTTAGAAAATCTGCTTTCCTGTTTTGTACTGATCATTGTATTTATGTATTTATGGAATTTATTTGATTGGAAACATTTTGCCTTACTGTGCTGCTGTGCTATATCCATTTGGCTGAGGTGATGTATTGTAATAATTCCTTATTGGAAAGAAAACGATCATGGTTGCTTGCACCGTTTCTTATCACCGGCCATCCTCTTAGTCATGCAGGTATCATAGAGTGCATGCGCTGCCATCTTTTTCTATTATATTTTTTGCAACCGTTTTGAGTAGATACAGGTTCTGTTCAGAGCTGTCAAAATGAAGTCGATCTCAGGGAAAACAATGAAGTTGAAGACAATTGAATATACGTGAAACTTTATCCTTCAGATAGTGAAACAAATTTGTTTAACTTACAAATAGAAATAAATTGAATCATTATTGCACAGACAGAGCTTATAAAGTATATTTACTTTCATATTTGAATTGTAAGATTTGCTCCATTTTTTGTGGAACTGTTGCTCGAAGATGCAGACATTTTAGAAATTGCTGGTTTTATCTAAGATGAAGAAATTTGAGGCAGTTGTTGTAATGGTGAAACAGATTATGGTGTAGATATTTTCAATTGCTTTTCGGTTTGACTTAGGACCTAATAATCAATTGTTCTGTAAATTGCTTCATTTTGTGTTGTTTTTTTTTGCTAAAGACCTCGTCTGCGTTTTCAGCAACACATTTTTGAAACTTTGAATAGACTTTTTTCGATCACCAGAAGACCTGCCCAAATGAATGCATTCATTCATTCATTCACGTCATTTTCACGGAATGAAATTTCAATTTTCACTATTGTGTACTTTCAACTGTCTTGTTTGCATGCATTTCTTTGTCCAATATGTTAATGTGTGATATGTAATATCATTGCTGTATCAGTAAAAAAATCGAAGATGGCTTGTTGCATTGATCATTTACTTACTGCCTAAATGGCACAAATTGTTGCCGCTATCGGAGTGAGATTGTTGACAATTTAGGAGATTCTGGTAGGTTCACTACATTTTGGGAGAAATTTGACTTTCATTGTCATGATTTCTGATCCATCTTGAGTAACCTTTAGATCACTAACTGGTAACTGAGGCAGTGGGTTATTTACTGGTAGAATGTGTTTATCTTTTTGTAGGGTTTCTTATAACCTTGAGTTTGCACAAATCATTAATGCAAGTTTATCTTGAAAAGGAATTCATTGTTAATCATTTTTCGATGTTTTATTATTTAAAGTGGGTTTTCTCTTGAAATGATGATGATTTGTATTTCATTAAATTTTCACTTGACTCGATAGCCTTCAATTCACTTACAATTTCATATCCACTCCCCTCCTTGCAAATTTGACATTGTTCATTTTATGTTGCAATGTCATCACTTTGTGTGGATGTTACAATCACCTTCCACCGTTCTCTGTTTTTTTTTGCAGTTTCATATATGCCTCTGTAGAGGTTAATCCAAAGTCACGAGATATTTGATTCAGCCAGGCAAGTGGCGGTCTTCCTTGCATGCGTTTCCAAGGGTCCAAAGACATGTAACTGCTATCAGTCTGCCATCCAAAGCAGAAGACGGCTTATGCTGCAGTGTCTTTGGGCAGCTTTTGCTACATGCAGTGGCGGCTCCACCGGGGGGCCAGGGGGGCCCGTGCCCCCCCTATTGAGATCCTGGCCCCCCCAGTGGCCCCCCCAGTTGGGACCCTATACTTAATGCTACACACATTAAACAACAAATGGTTGGCCCCCCATGATTAGAAGTTGCCCCCCCAGCGGCCCCCCCACTTGCCAAATCCTAGAGCCGCCACTGGCTACATGACCGAAAAAATGCCACTACAGCTTTGAATTATTTTCTTATGCTGTTTTCGAGGACAGTTTGCCTCAGTAGTGTTTTATACAGGCCTGTTAGGAGGGGAGATTCCCCCCCCCCCAAAAAAAAAAAATTTCCCCCAACAAAAAAATCCCAGCACTTACACAAATTTTGCATTGAACTGTGTCTTTTCCCCTCCAACCAAGTCGATTCCCCCACCCCAAAAGCCTCAATCCCCTCCCCCAAAGGCCTGGAGTCTGGATAAAACACTGGTTTGCCTGTCTTTGTGGGGCTGGCTTTGTGTCCTTGCATTGTCAAACGATGCGATGTATACTTGTTTGAAGTGTCTTTTTACCAGTTGCGACGTCGTTTGTTGTAATCTGTCCGAGTTGTTTTGTGTAGTATCATTGTGGCTTGTCAACTTGAAAATGATTTATGCAAACTACAGATGACTTTTAATTCTTGTTGTTTTCTCAAGTTTTTAGGACACTTTTGTTCAGAAATTCTACTTTTAAGCTTCGCCAATCAATCAATCAATAAACTTCTATGGCGCCACTATCATAATGCCCAGGGCATTAGCCGATGGCGCCAGGGCGGAACTGAGGCGGGACAAATTTCATGGGCCCCAAGAGCGTGAATTGGCTCCCGCAGCCGTATGCGTGTCAAATGCTGGTGCAGAATAGTAGTAGTACGTATTTGAGACCAGTGGCGGCGCCAGGAATTGGTAAGTGGGGGCCTTTGGGGTGGCAATTTCTAAGCGGGGGGTGGGAACTATTTTCATCACCTTCGATGGGAGCCAGGCATTCATTTGGGGATCACGGGCCCCCTTCAGAGCCGTAACTAGGGGGCAAGTTGCCCCGGGCGCCGTCATGTGGGGTGGGGGGGTGCATTTCGCACACTAATGTATTAAATTTTATATTAATTTTTATATAGTATATATTACTCCAGCATGAAAACTTCAAATGAGGAAGGGAGAAGCAAAAAAGGTAATCACTGGAATTTAGCGGAGAGTAAAAAATGTCCTCAACCCGAATTATTTAGCGGATAAGGCAAAAAAGGTCGTCACCCCAATTCAGGGGCGCAAATTTCAAATCTTGCCCCGGGCGCCGAATACTCGAGCTACGGCTCTGGCTCCTCGTGAAGTCGCCTCTGTTTATATTACTGTTTTCGTTACTTACAGTAATATAATATGACCTAGGCCTATATTAGGGCCTAGTTTGTCTATCAAAACGGGACCACAGTTTAATCGTAGTCAACTTTAGTAGAAATGCTGTGGCTGAAGGGCCTCTGAAGATTATTGTTTAAGTAGATCTTTTACAATCGGAGGACCGTCCATAAATGACGTCACGCACTTAGGAGGGGTTCAAGCATTTGCGACGAAGTGTGACGACGGGGAGGGGATAGGGTTGCCAGATTTCCAAAGTCAGAATACGGGAGATTGTTACAGCGATCAATGCGCCCACTCCGCGGTCCAGTTCATTGTGGATTATTATGGCTAGAGCTACATGTAGGGTCTATACTACTCTACAGTACTATAGAGAAATGGCGTAGCCAGGATTTACGGAAGGGGGGTTTTTGTTTTTGTCATGGTCAACTGTGAAAAACTGTGAAAAAATCTTGACAAGCAAAAAATGTTTGTCCGCTCACACTGACACCTTGTTTTCCTCTTTTTCTTCGTTAGTGTTGGCAAGCAAAAAAGGTCAACGCCTTAATTAACTACATTATTTCTTCAGTTTCTTGGATTCGTACCGTGTTTAAGAAATTTTTTACTCCGGCAACCCCGCGTGGGTGGGGTTGATCCACAAATACGCAATCCGAGAATAAAAATGCGTGAAACAATCAGGGGCGTAGCGACGGGGGGTATATCGGTTTATATACCCCCCCCCAATTCAGTCTACCTTAAAGTTTTTTATGTGATTTACATGTGGTTATATGTGGTTTATATGATTCATGTGGTTTATAGTTAAGATTTATACCCACCCACAATATTTATACCCTCCCAAATCAAATTCCTGGCTACGCCCCTGGAAACAATGGAAAAATCTTTTAGTGACAGCCACGGGAGTTTAACCTCCAAACTTCCTCCCCTCGGCTGCGTCATTGCTATAGAGCATAGACTAGGAAAAAGCAGTGTACAACATAGTTCAACGCACTGCATCATCTGTATGTAGTGAATTAATATTACAAACAAGTTGTAGGCTAATAATATTATTATCATAGACTTCCCAACGAGTCCTAAGTGCCTATTCCTGCAGTTAAAGTAAGTAAGAAGCAGAGGGGCATTGCTGTTTGCCTCAGAGCCTCTATTATCTTGTTTGACATTGTACTAAACTGTACTAATGACTTTTATTTGACGTTTTATCAAGCCAGAAAATGTAGTATTGTTTCGCTTTTAAACGGCGTCTCAATGAAGTCTATCGACCTAGCCAAATTCGGGAGATTTGGTCTCCCGCGTGGCATCCGTCCGGGAGGCGGGAGACTGGGGCTGAAATACGGGAGCCTCCCGTAAAATACGGGAGATCTGGCAACCCTAAGAGGGGATTTCCAGAAATGTGCCGTCACAATTAGTCCTACAAAGTAATAAATATTGTTATTAGGGCCTAATACTGCAGTGCTATGTTACCACAAAGTTGAACGTATTTTACACTTATAATTCATTTAAAAAAGAAAGGATTGAATTTGAAAAAGTTTTTGAATTTCGCTTCAACTATAATAATTATAATGAGTATTCTCAAACGAATTCATTGCAATACCCGCTTCATTCGAGAAATACGTGCACTAAAATATTTATTTTGACATTAAAGGAGGGGAGTTTAACTCGTTGTGACGTCATTTTGTAGGGTCTGACTTTTTGTAATGACTTGAGACGAGGGGAGGGGTAAAAAACTGCCAAATCGCGTGACGTCATTTATGGACGGCCCCTTAGACCTACGATATTTTGAGACGGCAAAATAAGCAGTTCGTCGCTTAGGGCAGTTAGGCGTCGATAAGTTGGTAGCAGCGCTATGCTGTGAAGGTAAAACGCGGGTCTAAAGAAAGCAATGGAAGACTATTCTAAGAATAGTGGCGTATCTCCGCTTGCCTAGTGTACGGAGGTCAGCGCCGGACCCTAAGCGCGTTTGAGTACGGGACTGCCTTTATTTTATACAGTGGCGACGTTTGAGAGTGTGGAAGAAAAATCAATAATATCAGTCTAAATTTCGGTCTACAGGCAGTGGCGGCTCCACAGGGGGCCGTGTCCCCGTATTGAGTGCCTGGCCCTCCAGTGGCCCCCATGTTGGGACCCTATACTTAATACTACATACCTAACAACAAATGGTTGGCCCTCCCCTCTGGACTCCGAGGGGGGAGCTGACAAAACCGGGGGGGCAGTCAGCCAGGGGGCTGCTGTTAGTTGATGCAGCATGCTAAAATTTCCGGGATGAAAGAGCAATTCCCCCGGAAACGGCCTAGATTAAACTCTGATCCTCATTAGTTTCCCAGGTCTATAATTCCCATAATTTAAATCAGCGGTTCTCAAACTTTATAGGATTTCTTGCGAGGTGGTCCCTTGGAAATTTTTGTCATGACTCGCGGACCGTATAAAATTAAAACTTTAAATTAACTGCAACTAACACTACTTGTTTTGTCTATCAAATATTTAATCGGAAAATAATATTGCAAATCGTATTCGTCAAATTTAAATTCAAATGAAATCGTAGGAATCTTTATTTCACTTTTTCAGCTAATCATAACTCAACATAACGTCTGCGTGCAGACTTTATCTGCACAGCATTATTACATAAAAATGCAGATTTGTGTGTTCTGTGTTCGGTGGTGTTGGTGAGATATCTTGAGAAAGTGATCACCAGTGGCGTAGCGAGGCAAAATGTCGCCCGTGGCGAGAAAAAAAGTGGCGCCCTCAATTCTCCGAAAAAAGTCTGATAAGCAAAAAACGGTATCAACTCTCCAAAAAAGTCTCTCACAAGCAAAAAATCTAAGAAATCTCGAAAGTGCCGCCCCTAGAGCAAGTGCCGCCTGGGGCGCTTCGCCCCTCTGCCCCATCGCTACGCCACCGGTGATCCCTTTATGATCCCCATGAAACCGCTTGGCGGTCCTCATTGATTTAACTAGACTCGCGCCTTCTTCTGCTAAAAGCAATTGATCATGCATTGTTACACGTAACCCCTCCCCCTATAAACTAGTGTCTTGCCTTGCTTCATATTTTGATTTGACTTTCTCGAATCAAGAGCTTTCATGCATCACCAAGCCTCAGCGAAAAACGTCAACAACTCAATAGATCACAGCGTGTAGGCTATTTATACAAGCACACGTCTACACAATGGGTTGAAGGTGAATAATTTTTATTACCAACTTCCTAATTCAGCTGTTTACTACAACTTTCAATCGATTCAAAATGCCTTAGCTCGTGCAGTAACTAAATCGCCTAAATTTTGCCACATTACACCATTACTCAAATCTCTCCACTGGCTCAAGATAACAGAACGCATTGAATATAAAATAATATCGATGACTTATAACTCACTTCATACATCAAAACCTGTCTACCTAAGAAATCTGATAATTCCACAACAACCTGGATCTACTAGATCTGTTTCTCATGTAACTCTCCTTCGACCTCTGAATCAATCATCTCTCAAAATTTGCAATCGTGCTTTTTCATACGCTGCACCTGAGCTTTGGAACTCAATTCCAATATCCCTTCGCTGTCTACATCAGAGCCAAATAACAAACTCTGAGTCACAATTTTCTCCCCTTCTTGCAACATCTCCTCATGTTTTTCTTTCTAAACTAAAATCATTTCTCTTTATAAAATCATTTCCTCCATAGCTATAGCGTCCTGCCCTCTCGCCCTTTTGACTAAATGACCCGGCATGAATGACCCACCTTTGGCTATAGCTACTTCATTCTGAGATTAAGCGCATAGGAACAAGGAGCTACTTCGGTGCATCTTTTGAAAGCGCTTTAGAAATTTACGAGATTTTACTTACTTACTTAACTTGCAGAAAATAGGTCTAGCGCAAAGCACCCTAACCCTAACCCACATTTTTAAAAAAAGTAGAAACGCCGAATAAACCTGATTGGTCTGGGCAAAGCCTTGCCTCGACAAAAACAGGACAATATATTCAAAGCTGGAATTTTGGAGTAATCATGGGCGTCGGCAGAAATTTGTCCAGGGGGGCTGCAAAACAAGGTCTTATGACGAAAGAAATGAAAACTTTTTCCAGGGAGATGCAAAACAAGGTTTTGTGACGAAAGAAACAAGTAATTTTACTTTTTCATAACTCCGCAATTTTTCCAGGAGGTGCAATTGCACCCCTTGCATGCCCCTTTCCGGACGCCCATGAAAGTAATGTTTGCAATCTACTTGAAAATTTAACGACAACCCCTCCATACTCATCATGGGCGTCCGCAGAAATTTTTCCAGGGTGGTGCAAAACAAGGTCTTGTGGCGAAAGAAATTAAATTTTTTTCCAATGGAGGGGTGGAAAACACGGTTTTGTGACGAAAGAACAAGCAATTTTACTTTTTTCATGACTCCACAATTTTTCCAGGGGGTGCAGTTGCACCCCCTTGCACCCCGCTCCGGACGCCCGTGATACTCATCAGGTACAATTTTCTCGTCACTTTTGTCCGATTCTCGCAACATACTGTACAATATATACCGATATACCCCTCCCGGTCGCTAGGTCCCTGCTGGGTTTCCCCTATTCTACGTCAATGCAGTGAGTCATTAGCGGAGCCCGGGTTGCAGAATAGGGGAGCTGTCAGAACAGGCACGCACATATTCAATTTAGTCTGACAGAAAAACGTGGAGAGAGTGTTGTAACTTGCTAGCAGACATTTGAGCAATGTCACAGTCAAAACGTACGTGAGTCCTGGTGTATGATTTAAAGACTAATTCCGATTTTTTTATTTAGTAACAAAAGCCGTAATATTCCTATAACTAAAGTAAAACAATTCTATTGAAATAGTTTATCATCTTTTTTTTTCGGGGGGAGGGAATTTTACATCATGCTGGTTGAGCTCCATCCTCAGCGGGGTGTCAACAATTTTGGCTTTTGCATGTTCTACCCCTCCCCCCAGTAAAGTCTGGGGCGGAGAGTATTACCAGGGCCGTCGAGAGAAAATACGGGCCGGGGACAAATATTGATTCCGGGCAGTGTTTATTCTAGCCACATTGACATTGGGGGGGGGAGTTTGAAATGTTTGAGAGGAGAAGATTTGTCTGCCCAAAACAAAACTCTTGACGAGCAAAAAAGAGAAAAAAGAGAAAAAGGTCATCCTGATATAATTTTTTCTCGAATGTGGTGACGAGCAAAAAAGTTCATCACATCCCTTTTTTCAAATACTCTTCTATATAGTTATAACCTTCTCTTTTTTTCGCTCTCCAAAATAAAAAACCCTCTCGTCACACTTTTGGGGGGAATTTCTATCCCCCAATGCAACATATAGGACATTTTTTTTGGGGGGGGGTGAATTTTCAAACTTGGGGCCCTCCCCCAAAAGGGGCCTAGAAACACTGGATTCCGGGCCTTTTGTTTAAAAATCTCAAAATCTTGACAAGCAAAAAAAGGTCCTCACTTAATCTTTTACATTGAAATAATTATTTTCTGGTCAGCGCCGGCCCTTTGTTTGTCGCCTGGTCCGGGTAAAAATGTACCCCTGTCCCCCTCTCGTCGGCTCTGAGTATTACCCTCACTGCCGAAATAGTTTCTCATCAATTGTTGAGGAGGGAATTGTACTCTCTACTGGTTGAGCTCCATCCTCATTGAGGTAGGCCCTATAGACAATTGTGGCTTTTGCATGTCGGACCCAACTGGAGGAGTTTTGGGGTAGAGAGTATACCCCCACTGCTTTTTTGAAAATTTATCATCGCTGGTGAGACGACGATTTGGATCATTTTGTGTCACCTCCACCCGCGATGATAATACAGGCATCACATAAATGATCGAAAGGTATCATAAACTAACCTATGAGGAAAGGCTAAAACACTGTGGACTGACAACCCTGGAGAAAAGGAGAGAGAGAGAGAATTTGATTGAGACATACAAAATACTAACAAACAAAGTGGAAATGCCAAGAGAAAGTTTTTTTACAATGAAGCAGTATGATCGAGCCAGACGAGACAGCATGAAACTGTTCAAGAAACGTGTTGGGAGACACAAACAGCACTTTTTAGTGCAAGAGTGATGGACAGATGGAATGATCTAGATGAGAGGTTAGCAATGGCTACAACTGTAAACGATTTCAAAATAAACCTCACTAGCTTAGGATATTAGATTGGACGGGAACAACAGTACTCGGTTCTCGCACAGGGCAGACCCTACTGAACCACTTTAAACCTTGTTGTATTATATTAATCACACAACACAAACCCAGCAGCATTCAAGTATTTAAACAAATATTGTCTCAATTTAGAGCACTTCTACGGTTTATCTGACTGGGTTTAACTGATGCGGGATTTAGTGAGGCATAGCTGAGACGACTTCGACCGTGAAATGAGAGTTGTTCCTTTGAATCTGTCTCAATCGTTATACTGAAAAAGTTTCAATGAGTCGTTCGTTTAACTGCACTGTAAGACCCTCGTTTTCTGCAAAATTGTACCGAAATCCATACAAAGTCCTATGCAACTGATGGCCTAGACCGTTAGGCCTATTTACAGATGGTTAGACCTGGTGAAGTTTTTATACGCTGGCCGAGAGACTCGTTAAAAGAAGGCCTACATTATTATTGTTATAATAATAATAATAATAATAATAATAATAATAATAATAATAATAATAATAATGATAACTAGTATTGTTATTATTATTATTCGGTCTATTATTAGGCCTATTATTATTAGGCCTATTATTATTATTATTGTTATTATTATTATTATTATTATTAGTAGTAGTAGTAGTAGTAGTAGTAGTAATAGTAGTAGTAGTAGTGGTAGTAGTAGTAGTAGTAGTAGTAGTAGTAGTAGTAGTAGTAGTAGTAGTAGTAGTAGTAGTAGTAGTAGTAGTAGTCGTAGTAGTAGTAGGCCCATTATAGTTAGGCCTATTATTATTATTATTATTATTATTATTATTATTATTATTATTATTATTATTATTATTATTATTATTGCATTGTTGTTGAAGCACGTTAAGTATGCCTAATGCGCAAAGAGGAGAATAGAAAGCGCGTAGCAAGTCAGAGGTGCACAACTTGCCCTATATCGCTAGGGTAAGATTCTAACCCACTACCCTCCGGCTGCGCGGCAAAAATCCTACCACTACTCCGCCGTTACCCCAACATGTGTGAATGCGTTTTTTCGGCCTTGCTGTAGGAGACGTGCTCATGCCAACGCATAAAGGAAGAAGAATTTACGATTTGACAAACGGCTAACAGTCGGTCTTTAATTTAGAGCCAGTTGCAAATATCTTTTATGAAGTTTTCTAAAGTTTACGATTGAATTGCGGACAAGAGTATCAGCTAGGAAGCAGTGAAATGTTCCTTGATAAGAATTCGTGGCATCTAGGAAGCTAACGAAAAAAACTCTCTGACGTTTTGTCCTACTTCGACATGCTTTGCCGATTTTCAGAGGCGGATCTGGTGTATTCGGCGCCCGGGGACAATGTGCACGTTGGCGCCTCTAACAAAGCTGTCAAGCAAAAAAAAGGTCCTCACATCGTTTTCGGCGCCCCTCAGCTCTCTCTTCATTCTCTTCATAAAGTGCTGACGAGCAAAAAAAGGTCCTCACGCGTGTTTCTTCAACTTTATTGTGCATTTCACTTACCTAAATATCCGGCTTTGGCGCCCCCTCACCTCGGCGCCCGGGGACATGTGTACCCCTTTCCCCCTAAATTCGCCTCTGCTGATTTTGCATCAAAATCAAATGATTGCAGCGCCTTACTAAGAATCCACGTCCGTGGCAGTGTAAACTGTAGCGTATTTTTTGATACAAAAGGCAAACCTTTGAACAGATAAAAACGGGTCTTTCAGGACGACATTTCAATATTTGTATTCCCAAAATTAACAAAGAAGCGCAAACTTACGAGAGCCTGTTTACAAGCGAACCTCCATCAGCTTTTGTCCAGCTTTCGTCGAGGGCTCAAGAGCACCTGCGGGATCAACAAGGCCAACTTCCTCAATGAAGAGTATAAATCCAGGCCGACTGACCAGTTGCCAAGTGCCTTCGGAAAGAAGAAGTCTTCATCCTGTGTTCACCTGACCTTCGCAGTCTTCAGAAGAAGTGCGGTCTCTCGTCAGAAGAACTTGGAATCAGTTGAGTGCGATGCCAACTCTCTTCAAAATGTCAAGCGAAAAGGAAGCGACAGATTCTCCGACCGTGGTCTTCGCAGAGGTGAGTTCTTGAACATTCAATTTGTAAATCAAGTGACTTCTTGCTTAGGCTACGTGTGAATTCCTCGAGGAATATAGACAAGAAGAGTAATCAATTTATTGGCTAAATTTTTATAGATATATAAAATAGCTAGCAACTCGTTGCTTGTATTGCTCAAAGAATTTGCTGATGAATGAGAGATTCTATTAATAGATTTATTCTGATTTTCTAGACGACGTCCGCTGCGTCTCCTCGTAAGACGAAGAAGTACGTGATCATTGCAGTAAGCGCCGTCTTGTCCGCTGCAATAGTTCTGGCGGCCATCCTCGTCGGAATGTACTTTTTCACCGAAGCACAGAAGGAAATCGTCAAGGTATCGAACACAAGTTTATTTTGTTATGCGATAAAGATTTTTGCCTTTTGGGGTGCTTGTCCCATATTTTAACCTTGCAATTTTTTTAAAAATTTGGATGGATAGCATCAAAGAAGACTTTGAAAGATACCAGATATCAGTAATTGGTGGAAAGAAAAAACAACGGGAAAAGATAAATATAAAAGTTTATTGTCTAGATATTGCCGCTATTGAGCTAGAAGAAGGCAACTATGATGATGATGATGATGATGATGATGATGATGATGATGATGATGATGATGATGATGATGATGATGATGAGTTTATAAACGTACTGATAAGTTTGTAGCATGATACTTGTGTCATTGCATTTGTTGGAATTCAAACGTTTATTTGCTTGCTTCAACTGTAGTACTCCATGACGTTTAGCAATAACGTCAAGCAGGACGTGACTGCTGATCCAAACGAGAATGTCGTCCAGTATCACATGTCAACTCCTCAACAAGAAACTTGGATTGTCAACGATTTTAACAAGGTTTCTAGTCGCTGTTCTAAATCATCTATTTAGAGCGACAGCTCTAAATATATATAAGACTACTCTCTTAGATTTATCTCTAATGATTTTCTCATTTATAAATTTTGTCACGAATGCAATTCAGAATGTTAATATTTTCCAACACGGCTACATTTCAATAAATTAATTATTGACTGCATGTTTTGTTACACAATAATGAAGGCCTATGTTAATATTATTTGTAGCGTTTCATTCTATCCTTATGGCTCAATATATTGTCATTGAGAATTCAAAATACAAGTATATTCGCTTTGCCGTTATTTTAAACTGATATGAATTAAAATCCACAGGACATTCAACTCGTAAAGATTCAGACTGACAGAGAAACGAACTGTTACATCAGTGCGCTGAACAGATCAGCCGCGACGGATCCTTCAAAAGTGGCAAAACCTCAGTCTTCTGTAAGTGTATCTGTTCAAAATATCATGCACTGAAATTTGACGAATTGCAAAATAGAACTAAGAACTGGAAACATCATTGATTTGTGTTTCACAATGCACATACACTGCATTGCCATTGGCCGGAATGTCGCTCATTGAGGAAACAATTTTTACGATTATCTTATGACATCTTGCTTTATACGATATGCATAGTTAAACGGCAAGTAAAACTAAGAGTCATGAAATTGACTCGCGTATTATATATCAGAAGATGGAATTTTCCGAGCTTTTTAGAAGAGGACAAGAGGACAAAGAATAAGATTACACAACAATACCATAATGGGTTAAACAGAGCGGTTCTCACACAGGGCAGACCCCAGAGCTCGAATTGCTGGGGGGTTCGGAGGGGGTTCAGCCCCCTTTAAAATGGTATACCAGTGGTATTTACATAAGGCAGTGGGGCTGTCTCTGATAATACTCGCCATGAGCCCCCCTTTCATTTTCTCACAATTCGAGCACTGGCAGACCCTAGTGAACCACTGTAAAACTTGCTATTCTTATTATCATAATTATTATTATCATAATAATAATAATGATATTATTATCAGTATTATTATTATCATCATTATTGTTATCATTGTAATGACATTATAATAATAATAATAATAATAATAATAATAATTATTATTATTATTATTATTATTATTATTATTATTATTATTATTATTATTGACGGCTTTTGCTTGTTTTGTGTAGGCTATTAAAGAATCGTCATCTCTGGTATACAAAACGTCGGGAACTCCAATCAGTGACACATCGTTCCTATCCAAGAAAGCCAGAGATATGTGCAAGGGTGTGTCCGTCTACTGGGTCTATCCTCAATGCCTGGATAAGGAACATGCCGTTACGAATGCCACAGGTAATCAGATATTGAGCGTTGAGTTATACCGTTGTGCTTTTCGCCCGTGCATCATCTCGTCATATTCTGTTGAGCTAATTAATAAAATAAATGAAATAAAATGAATAAAGTAAGCCGTTATATAATTTTCTTATTAACTACTTCTCGGCGCTTCAGTATGCAGGGTCTGTCATATATGTGCTTGGATAAGACAGACGACATGGGCAATCATGCTATTAATTAATCATTGGTTTAAAGTGGTTTAGTAGGATATCGTATTACAGTATTATCTGAATATAGATTAAAGAGAACGAATGTCACTCAATCGTAAACAACTGCAAATGGGTTTTCCATTGTAGATGGATTGTCGAGGAAGAAGAGAGCCTCTTCACAGTGGGGTAGCGAGAATGTTTGGCGTCCGGGATTGGGTATACATTTTTCGCTCCTTATAGTTCAAATGAAACATAAGAGAACTTGTACGGTAATCCAGAGGTGTCCATGGGTTTGGTTAACCCATGGTTGGGTTGGGTTGGATTGGATTGGATTGGGTCAGACTTTCCATATTAATGGTGGGTTGGGTTAGGTTGGGTCAGAAAATAAGTCATGGTTTAAGAAACTGTAATGTATTACAGTGGGTTGGGTTGGGTCAGGTAAACCTATTATCGACATGGGTTGGGTTGGAGATTTGATGGGTTGGGTTGGATTGGGTTCTAAAAAATTGCCCCATGGACAGCTTTGCGGTAATCAGCAGACCCGTCGAGAGATATCCGGGCACAAAAGTGTGAAAGTTCATATTATTTTAGAAAGGTTGCACTCTACAAAAATATACAGGTCAAGTGTGAAAACTGGTGATGATCTTTTTTTTGCTTGTCAGACTTTTCAATGGCCGTTTCACTTGATTTATATAATAGCCTTTCTATAATTTAAGCTGTTGTTGAAAGTTGTTGCGGTGTGATTTTTACACAGGCTAACCTAACCTTGTAGACCACTTAAAATCACATTATTATTGTTATGCTTAAAGGAATATAATGGTATCTATGAATGCTTGATCTACATTTCAATAGTTTTATCTATAGTAGGCCTATAGGAAAAAGTTGCGTTACTTCTAAAGTCATTCAAATTAGCAGTCTTAACGCTTAATTCATTTATGTTACTCTAGCAATAGAGAACAACAACATAGAAAACAACGTGTCCTCTTACTCCTCTATTGCCAATACACCGCACTAAAGTCCATGCAGACAAATTTTAAAAAATTCTCCTAAATTTGCAACAGTCAATAGCAATGTAATGTCATATAGATATGAAACATGTTACTTGTAAGTTCATTTTAGAATTTAGAAGCTGAAACGATGTTCTATATATTTTCATCTAATCTCTAGCTACGAGCTGTCATTGCATTTTTGCTGTTTGATGATACGACAGGCCTGTATAAACGCAAATATGCACTAATAGACTAACCTATAAAGAGGATGTTTTGTTGAACCACTCGATCAAAATGAAATAAGAACAAAAGTCACTCGACCGTAAACAACTGCAGGTGATTTTTCATTATAGACACCGCAGATGTATATGCAAGAGAGAAGAGAGAGGCGCCGTATTACGATCTGTGGTATACTAACGGCAATGTCTGCGTCGGAGGCTGCTGCGCATACATCTGCGCCTGTCAAATCCAATACTATTGGAACGTCTATTCGGATGGAAGTATCGCTTGCACCTGGTACGTATATGACTGCAATGGCAATCCAACCTCATACGTATATGCCTATGGCTGCTACAACGGACCGAGTGGTCTTCGTTGTCCAAATAGATACCCTGCAACGTGGTCCCAATGCTAAGCCAATGCCCTCTGCAAGAGAAATTGCCATACGTTTGAAGATGCAGATACATTAACGTAGCTAACCCGCCTAGTGTTCTAATTACATTAATCATGCGTTTTACTTGTTATGCTATACCCAATAGCTAACCCGCTTAGTGTTCTAATTACATTAATCATGCTTTTTACTTGTTATGCTATACCCAATAGCATTTGAACATTGATATTAAAAACAGATCAGTTATCTGCTTTAATTCACCGCCTGACAGTGTAGCCTTAATCTAATCTTAACTACTGTAATTTGAGTGTTTTTACTTAAGTCTCAGCGGTATTTCCGGTATTGACTTGTTAATGATTTTTCAGGAGTAGCATAGTTGTTCTCGTGGATTTAATATCGAAACTGTGTAATCAATTCTCTTGATCTGTTATAAAGCATATTATTTCTTCTGAGCGCAAAACACAAAGTGAATAATCATTGTTTACTGCGAATATCGCATTTGCTTTGCTTTTATTGACACATGATTTTAAGTTTCTGTTCAAATTTTTAAATGTTATCACAGAAACTATTGCAATAAAAGCTACTTTATTTTGATGTTCAGACGACATTTTTATCGATTTATGATAACTTTAATGCACTGCGTTCTTGAAAAATAAATCAATAAATCGTCTATTCCCGTCTTGATTCTTGATGTTTCCATCTGTCCTTCAGTCACCGACAAGACTGTTGCCAATCCGTAAAACAATTAGGCTAGTTCAATAAGCCATCATGAAGATGGGCGGAATTAGGGTGGACCAGGGCCGCCGAGAGAATATACGGGCCGGGGGGACAAATATTGATTCTGGGCCTCTTGTTTAAAAATCTTGACAGGCAGAAAAAGGTCTTCTCGTATTAAATCCACGCTAACAATCAAAAAAGGTCGTCACTCACATCTTTTACATTGAAATAATTTTTTCTGGTCAGCGCGGACCCTTTGTTTATCGCCAGGCCGTGGTAAAAATTTACCCTCTGACCCCCTCTCGTCGACCTTAATGGGGAGGATAATGCAGGCAATTCTAAAGGTGTGGATAAATACTTGGTTGGGTGAGTTGTGGCGATATATAGTGGCGATATAGGCAAAGGATTTGGTACTGTTGTCCATTGTTTCAAATAATTTTGTTATGTTTAATCCAGGGAGTAAAAACTTCAGCTTAAAAATAGAGTTCACTGAATTCAAATCTACAGCCAATCTCATACAGTCACTCTAATCTAATCTGAAACAGATAGAGATACTGTATCTTACAGTTAAGAAACTGACGCATGATGGGACATACAAAAATGTCTGAACTGGCATTTGTAGAAGGTGTTTTGATCAGTTAATATAGGAGACCGTTTATGCCATTTATGGACATGCTTCAATTGCCTATGAACTAAACTGCAAGCCTATAGGGGTAAACTTCTATTAGGCTCGAGTCCAACTAACGAGCCAAATCGTTAACTAAGGTAGAAGATCGCTAAAAAATTGTCCCATCACCCACTTTTTGAGAGACTACAATCGGGAAGAGGACGGTATACGAGTTGGATCCCCGCTTTTCTACCAAAATTTACTCTAGTGGCTACAAAAGGCGCCATACAAATCTTATATTAAGTAAAGCTCAAAAGCAAACTTTGATCACATTTAAGAATGTAAGAATTAAGAATATGGTTCAAGGCAGACTGGTTTTACCTCCGCCATAGCCGGTGGCCAGCCCGGTTGAGAGAGAAGGAGTCAAACACACACACGCGCACGCACACACACGCAAACGTCTTTGATACGGACCCGTCTTTACAAAACACAAGACACAGGCTACTTTTATTATTATTATTATTATTATTATTATTATTATTATTATTATTATTATTATTATTATTATTATTAGATTAATTAGTCAAATCGTTAACTAATGTAAAAGATCGCAAAAAATTGTTCCCTTAAAACGGACACAAGTTAACAGGATGATTCATGAAATTTATAAACTAAAAATTCCTCCCTAGTTAAAGATATGCTTGTATGGTGGAATAGATGGGCGAATGAAGAAATGGATGGATGGATCATGGATGAAATCATTCGAGCAGGGATGGATGCTCAGATGAATTGATTTTAACATTAATGAATGAATCAATGAATGAATGGCGCGCGTGGGTGACGAATAAACGAATGAATGACAAACGAATAAATTATCAATCTCGATCTGAGTGGTCTTCGCCGGACGGACAGGGCGGCTGCTGGTCGTGGAATCGAATTATCGACGAAACGTTGACCTGCATCTCGACCACGAAGGACGACCCGAGCATCTGGGTCCGGATTGGAAGAGGGAAGATTCCTAGAGGAGGAAGAGGAAGAGGAGGAGGAGGAGAAGACGAGAGCAGTGGCGTAGCCAGGGTTTCCAGATAGAGGGTGGCAGGTTGAAATTTTCTGGTGAAAAATTCTCCGACGAGCGAAACTAAGCTGCCAAGAAGTTTCTTCGAACGGCCGCGTTCTCTCTTCGCTCGATCTGCTATCTACTGTACCCTCTCTCCCAAAATATTCTCAACAGTTTTTGGGCGAGTCCCTCGACCAATCCCTCTGCCATAACAGAATAGGGGGACCGGAACCCCGTACCTCTCTTGTGGCTACGCCGGTGAACGACAGCAAGACGACAGACGCCCAAAGCCGCATCGAAATTTGCATTGCATCAGCATTCTAAACGCAAGAATACCGACAGACATACAGACAGACAGACAGACAGACAAGCAGAGCGACGGACAGACAGACGAACAGATGGACAGACGAAGCTCGAAAGAGAAGAAGACGGAGAACCATTTGGAAGATGGATCCGCGAGGTGGGGAGGCACGGGGCAGCCCGCCAATGAGCGAGCGGGCGTCGGTGGTGGCCGAGGAAGGCAGCGCCGGCGCGAGTGAAGCCAACAGCTCGCCGCCGTGGCTACAACAGCAGCAGCAGCAGCAGCAGCAGCTGCGTCGACGCTGTACAGTGATTTCTCCGGGAGCTTCTTTCCCAGTCTCTCCCTGTTTGTTCCTTGTACGCAAGAATAGGAAAATAGATGCGATAGAAACTGCGCTGAGAAAACAGCATCATACTCGTCGTCGTCGTCGTCGGCGTTGATCGTAAGCGTAATAGTAATTGCGCAATAACAACAACTACAACTACAACGACATCGTGATTAATGTTCGGTCGTTGCGATCCGCTGTCGTCGTCGTCGTCGCCGTTGTATTCTGAGTAGAAGCCATCGTCGTTGTATGATAAGACCACTGGCCGAGGCGCCCATGATGTCGTCCTACTCCTCCTCCTCCTCCTGTCGCACCACGTCTCCTTCGACGGAAATTTCCAGTAGGTTGCTTGTTGCAGCGGTGCTGGAGCCGAATAAGAAGTGGAATAAGGAGCGGTGCTTTTCCACCACCGTTAGGGAGAGACCATGTCGAATTTATATAGCTCCCGACGGGGGGATGTGAATGGCACCAAGGCGCCGCGCGATTGATGATGATAATGATGATGATGAGGATGATACTAATAATGATGTTGTGAAGCTGTTGGCCGTGATGAACACGACAAATAATTGCGATTGAAGGTTAAAGACGCTGCCTACCAGTTGTAAGTCGCTATTGTCCCTCAGCATTTATGCTACTCGGTGCTTATTCTAGCCACCTTGTCATTGGGGGGGGGGGGGATTTTCATATGTTTGGGGGGACAAGGTCTGAGTCTCCACGCTTTTGGAGGGACATTTCCATCCCTCCAGCCAACATATAAAAATGTTGGGGGGATTTTAAAACTTGGGGGAATTCCCGCAGAGAAGGCCTAGAATAAACACTGTCTGCTACTGAATTTGAAAGAACTTTCATTCAATCTCTCTCATTCTATAGGGATTATCTTTAATATGATTCGACCGTACGTATAATACGCTGTCAGCATCACCATCATCATCATCACCGCCATCACCACCATCATCATCATCATCGACGTCTTCGTCGTCTTTTTCTTCGTCTTCTCCTTCTTCCTCCTCCTCCTCCTCTACATCTTTTTCTTCTTCTTCATCATCCTCTTCTTCATCGATGGCAATGGGTATCATGGACAATTGATCGTGGGTCAAACGGGTCACCAATATTCGCTGTGACAGATGGGTCTTGACCCATGTGACACATCAGATAGGGGCCTACTTAAGACTGCGGGTGCAGTCATGCAGCGAAAGAAATTTTGAGTTCACGTTCATTAACAGATGAATGATATTATCAATGCAATTTTTGCATCTACCCTATAGCAATGACTTTACTCTGCGATTATTTATAGTGTTGGTCAAACGATGATTGGTTCGTGCTGCGACCTTCTATTGCAGGATTTTGATCATTGGTTATGTTAGATAGACAGGCTACTCAACAACAGTTTTGACAAAGTTTAAGGGTTGAAAAAGATATTATAGATATCTAATAATTGCCAATTACCTATTGGCGGAAGCTTCGATGGAAACGTGGAGGCTCAATCCCTATACCTGCCTACCTTCCTCTTCCCCATGGTAACCTTTCCAAAAGTGGTGGGGACTCGAGCATAGAAGCCTAATAGAAGCTGACGCCTATGCAATGACTCACGAGCCATGGGTAAAAGTTTCAATGGTCACATGGGTTCAGTGTTTTATCCAGACTCCAGGCCTGGGGAAGGGGGTAACTTGGCTGGAGGGAAAGAGGCATAGTTCAATGCAAAAATATTTTTCAGTGCTGGAAATTTGGGGGGAATTTTGAGTTTTTTGTTGGATTTCCCTATAGCCGGCATGGAAAAAACAGTGCATGGGTCACAGGTCATTGCTAGGACAAAATGTCCTAGGGCAAAATGTTACGAAAAAAATGTCATGGGGACAAAATGTCACGAACAAGATGCAATGTAGATAAAATGTAACCCTAAGCCTAACCCTAACACCAACCCCAATCTCAACCCGTGACACATTTTGTCCGTGACATTTGTCCGTGACATTTTGTCCTCGGACATTTTGTCCGGCCACGCATTTGTAGTAACCCATTGCCATCTTTGATCATCATCATCATCATCATCATCATCATCATCGTCGTCATCATCATCATCATCATCATTATCATCATCACTACCAACACCATCACCATCATCATCATTTCCCCGTATGCCCCCATTGTCGATTTCGCTCTTTTAACGAATTCCGCCACACACATTGACTGGTTTGCTGCATGGCTGCTTGAGGCGATTCATGAGTTTCACCCCATAGTATCGAACCCAGGGAGACGAGCTAACCCCACCCTATCGGCATTCACTATTCAATCGACCATTCGTTTGTACGTTTGTTTGAATTCTTCACATACTTCGGTGCTGCTCTTCAAAGCGCTATAGAAATTATGGAGATTTTACTTACTTGCTTATAACAGAGTTTTGTGTAATGAAACGAGGCCTACTATGCTAGTAAATTCTCACGCCCTTCCGTGATCTTAAACATATAAGTATATATAGTTCCCTGGTGTCGAATGCTTTGATTAGCACCCGCTATTGTTATTCAACGTAAGTTAACCATCGTCCGATGTCTTACATACGGCTTTCATTCTTTTCCCTCCTTCTTCGTCTTCCTTTCCCTCTTCTGTTCAGTTTTTGTGTTTCTTCTTCTTATGGTTACTATTCTTCTTATTCTTGTTTTTCTCTTTGTGTTCAAGCTCTTGTTCCTATTCTCTTGTTCCTTCCCTCTTCTTTTTTAGTTCTTCTCGCTCTTATTCTTTTTGTTATTGTTCTTCTTCCTTCCCTTACGCTTCTTCTTTTATTTCATTTTATTTGTGTTCTATTTCCTTTCTTGCTGTTGTTGTTGTTTTTCTTGTTCCTTTTCTTCCTCTTCGTCTTCTTCTTGTTCCTGTTCTTGTTGTTTTTCTTTTTTTCCTTCTCCTTATACTCCTCCTCTTCTCCGTGTTCTTCTTGTTCTGCTTGTTGTTCCTCTTCTTCTTCGTCTTCCTCTTCGCCTTCGTTCTTCTTTCCTCCTCATTCTCCTTCTCCTCTTCTTGTTCTTCTGGTTCCTCTTCTTGTTCTTCTGGGTCCTCTTACTCTTCTTATTCATTTTCTTCCTTCTGAAACGGAGTAATTGGATAGGCGTCTGATGCGATTTTCTGCTCCTCCGGCGAATGCGTCTTCCAGCGCCGACGGTCACATCTGGTTTTGGTTGACGGCGTCGAACCTGCCTCTCGCACCCCATACGCCGCCAGGAGACCTTCCCGGACCAAACAGCGGAAGCTGCCCGGAAGGAGGGCGTATTCCAGGCGTCTGCCTTTCCCTCCCCTCACCCTGACCGTGAACACGATACCTGTTATTGGTAAAAAGGTACACAACCATTCGGCTGTACTGGTATCCTTTTGTCATAAGTCATAGTTTTTCTGCAGAATTTTCTCATCGCGGCTGCTAATTGGTTCAAGTACTTCATAAAAAGTACAGTCTTCTGTGCACCCTAATGGCCGGTCGTTCATTAAGAAGGTTGCATACTACTTGTACTTGAAATTGGCATGCGTTCTGAAACGCGTAACGTGGAAGATTCCGGACAAAAGTCTGTCTCTATATAATCGGGACAGCCACTGATTTTCAGAGCAATCCTAGGCTTCTATACCACTTAAAATCACGTTTATTATTATTATTATTAGTAGTAGTAGTAGTAGTAGAAGTAGTAGTAATAATAATAATAATAATAATAATAATAATAATAATAATAATAATAATAATAATAATAATAATAATAATAATAATAATAATAGTAGTAGTAGTAGTAGTAGTAGTAGTAGTAGTAGTAGTAGTAGTAGTAGCAGCAGCAGCAGTTGCAGCAGCAGCGGCGGCGGGCCGGCGGCGGCGGCGGTGGTGGTGGTGGTGGTAGTAGTAGTAGTAGTAGTAGTAGTAGTAGTAGTAGTAGTAGTAGTAGTAGTAGTAGTAGTAGTAGTAGTAGTAGTAGTAGTAGTAGTATTTTGGCGTGTTTTACTATAGTTCTGCGATTGAACCATTCTTTGAAGTTTATCACGGGTAAAATGTTTGTGAACTTCTGAAAACAGTTGTAGCCTATGCGGTGACGTCGGTTAAATGTCTTGTAAATTTTATTTTCAGAGGAACCACGAATCATAAAAGCAGGTCTTCTGAAGAGATACAAGAGTAAGAAGAACTCCATCGCTGTATCTAATTTTGAAAGTAAACTTATGCAGAGTGGGGAGTCACTAAGCAGTGACCTGGGACCAGGGGCGTAAATCCTATGTGTTTTTCTGGGTCCGGACCCACCCACTTTTTTAGGAGCTGGGTCCGGCCAGGCAATGGACCCACCCACTTTTTGAGATGAATTGTTTATTATTATTCGCGAGACAATTATGTAAAGCAGTGAGAACAGCTAGATTTATTTTGCCCCCAATTATGTAACTCAGAAAGACCTGCGACGTTTCCTATCCTCGCGTCTGACTGGCTATCTAGGTATTATTTAGCTCTATGGATAAACGTGACGTCACATTTTCGCATCCGTACGACTCCATTTTCGGGAACATTCTGACATGACTGGAACTCTGATCTATTGAGCTTACTACAGCAGCAATTGCATTGTGACTTACTATTGTGTTTGTAGTTTCAAAGTGCATTGCTACATGTACATTGCTATTTGTTTTTAGACTTTTTGTCAATCTCTGCAAGTATTATACTTTGTTGTTCGCTGGTAGGCCCTGTATTGACCTTTGTCTGGTATGGGCTCTTTGGAATTAATTCATTCATGTATCGAGTTCCACATAATTGACATTTGACAATGCTTGATGACTTGATGTGCAATGGTTTGCTGGTTTAAGTATGATAATTATAATAATGTATTGAATTGTTACCACTGAGCACTGGCAAGGCTTGTTTCAATAAACATTGTTTTGTGACAGCACAATTTAAAATTTTCATTTGGACCCACCCACCTTTTTACACAGATCTACGCCCCTGCCTGGGACGTCCCCTTCCTCTTCCCCTACAAATGTCTCTTCGGAAATCGCTTAAAATTTTAAAAGTTGCACAAAAGAGCAGCCACACATATTGCCACATTAGAAGTCATAGTGTAGTTGGATAAACTTATAACTAACTTAGCATGATTTAAAGTGGCTCAGGAGGCATTACTGCTTGCGTGAAAGCCACTAGGGACACTAACGGGGCTTGAATCCGCTCCGTCACAGCCTGACGGTCCAGCACGGAACCCACTCTGCCATCTTCCGCCCCATAGAGCAATGTCACCTTCAAATATAGAAATACTGCATGCCTGTTTGACGTTTATCAGCTATATAGTAAGCTTCATAGGCAATAAACGAAATAGCTTTTGCTTTGATAAGATAGCGTTAAGCATTGCATAACCAGTGTACTTAAACGTTCCCAATTGTCGTCAGCGTTATTGTTTTCCTGTACTCGACTGTCAGAGGGTTTCCTTTCCAAAGGCTTTAAAGTCGTCTACGCCGAACTGGTGGATAACAGCTATCTGCTCTGGTACCGAGACCAATCAAGATACAAACGCGAAGGTGCTGTTCTGCTGTCTGTGAGTTAAAGTGAAGAGTCTTCACCTTGCTTGATTCTTTTTCTCTTCGGCACTTTTCTTGGAAGAGTGTAGTTCAGTGGTTCTTAACCGGGGGTACTTGTATCCCTTGGGGGTACTTGAAGGACGTTGTGGGGGCACTGAATAATCCGGAAATAAAGTCTGCTTAAAGACTTTTACTGCAATTCACCCTGTATGCTATAGAAATGCTGGAGAAATTTTTGCACTAAATTAGAAACTCTAAAGAAAAATAAAACTCCACTTTCTGGCATGTTCACAACCTGTGACAGATGTCTGTTGCAGTTTATAATTATTTTCAGTTTATAATTATTTTCAATCTATTACACACTTTTGTCCTTGGATAAGGCATGCTGGTAAGGGGTATTCCGTTCTCTTATACTTGTTTCAGGGGTAGGTAATCCAAAAAAGGTTAAGAACCCCTGGTGTAGTTCGTGTGCGTAAAAATGTTTATCTACTAAGACCAAAGATAATCTGATAAAATTTTATTAAAAGGTTATGTCGTCATAAATGGTTAAAACTGTCAAGAATTCTGTGTCTACTTTCACCCGTTAATTTCCATCGCCGATTTCCAATTAATTCCAAAAAATGATTATAGCACAAAAACTCATGAACTGCTAAAACTTAATATGTTTTGGTATTGCATCCTGCAAATGGTACTTATTCTTGCAGAATCCAAGCTAACAGCTGTAGCGGACAAACAGACATTGGAATAGAGAGATGTATGATGTATGAGCGACAGTGGTTTTCAACTCAGGAGAAATCCCGAAAACCCAGTTATAGTATTCTTATTATTATATTTATTCTCTCCTCCTCCTCCTTTTCTACTTCTTCTTCTTCTTCTTCTTCTTCTTACTACTACTACTACTACTACTACTACTACTACTACTACTACTACTACTACTACTACTACTACTACTACTACTACTACTACTACTACTACTACTACTACTACTACTACTACTACTACTACTACTACTACTACTACTACTACTACTACTACTACTACTACTACTACTGCTGCTGCTGCTGCTGCTGCTGCTGCTGCTGCTGCTGCTGCTGCTAATTCAAATTATAATATTAATACTCATAATAGGGCCTTCTTCTATTGTAATTATTTTTGCAAATTTGGGAGACCTAGAGGTCTGTCCTTCAATTTGAGATTTAATTAAGTAAATATTTATCGCGAGCTTATTTTTTCTCCGGACGCTGTTGTCTTTGTCGTGCTTCGATCTTCTGTTCAGAGAATCTGCGATTTTCTCGCCGTCGGTCCGTACTCTCGAAACATTCCCGGGCGACCGAATCTGCCGAAGGGAGCGTCCGAACGGCACGTCATCGCCGTCCCGAGCGCCGCCAGCCGCGATGCGTCCGTGCATTGGTTCCTCTGTCACAGCGACAACGACCTGAAGTAAGCGTTCGACGCTACCAAGCAGAGAAAACAACGCAGGATCATCATCATCATCATCATCATCATCATCATCATCATCATCATCATCATCACCATCACCATCATCATCATCATCATCATCATAATCATCATCATCATCATCATCTTCATCATCATCATCATCATCATCATCATCATCTTCATCATCATCATCATCATAATCATCATCATCATCATCACCATCATCATCATCATCATCATCATCTTCATCATCATCATCATCATCATCATCATCATAATCATCATCATCATCTCATTTCTAGGCGCATAATTAGACCTAATGCGAGTCGGCTTGCGTACTAAACAGTGGCGGATCCACATGGGGGGAGGCTGGGGCTCCGTGTCCCCTAGTGGATGCCTGGCCCCCCAGTGACCCCTGCTGGGACCCTATACTTAATACTACATACCTAACAACAAATGGTTGGCTCCCCCCATGATTAGAAGTTGTCACCCTATCGCCCTCTCCCCACTTGCCAAATCCTGGAGCCGCCACTGGTACTAAATGAATATGTTTTAAGAGATACAAGAAAAGTTTCAGGGGAAAGTGTTTCGTCTCTAAGATATGGTGGTAACGAACCTTCTAACATTATTATATTTGCTACAATACAACATCGGGAGCATCGGAGTAGCGGAAAGGTATTGTACTTGGCCTGGCAACCGGAGGGTTGCGGGTTCGAATTTAACTCCAGCTACTACTTAAGGACCACGGGCAAGTTGTTCACCTTTGAATTGCTACGCACTTAACTAAGAACTAAGTTTATGACGACGTACTTTGACAACCAAGAAATAATAATAATAATAATAATAATAATAATAATAATAATAATAATAATAACACAGGATTTCAATTCTACTACGACTAGGCTATGTTTGCCTTCTGTTATTAATTAGGCCTAATGCTAACATAGGGCGCGGTGGAAGTGGTAAGTGCTTTGCAAACGGAGGATCGCGGTCTCGAAGTTGGCCCTAGTTACTGACAAGAAAATGGTGTCGTGAAGATACTGGCGGTGATAAACATGATGAGTGCAATAGTAATTGTGATTGAAAACCGAAGATCATGTCGACCAACTTTAGGCTATTATTGTTTCAGTGCATCTGTTATTCAATTTTAGTCCTTTCAATTCAATCTCTCTCAGTCTTCAATTCAACAAATCAGATTGATACTGCTCTGGTCAAGAAATTGCATTAATTAAATAAGCCAACGACTTGAAGAGCTTATATATATTCAACTTTTATATTTAAGCCACAATTTAATGCGTCGACAATAGTGTGTCGACAAATAGGCGAGTTTCTTGAAACGTTAAAATCTATTTATAATGATAGAAAAATCAACATAGTTATTCTTCTAATGCTGCACATGGCGTTGCTACAGAGTGAAACGCGGCCTGAAGTCCGATCAGTGTTTAATCTAGACTCCTGGACTCCGGGGGGAAACTGAAAAAGCCGGGGGGAACTGACAAAGTCGGGAGGGAATTCTGCTATGGGCCGCTGTTAGTCCATGTAGTATTCCAAAATTTCCGGGGGGAATTTGAAATTTCCGGGGAGGAAAGGGCAATTCCCCCTCCCCCCGGAAACGGCCTAGATTAAACACTAAGTCCGATTCACCGTTGATTCAGTCAAGCTTTTTGTTTCACCGTTCTTCGTGCCACTGACCTCTCGAATGTGTCTCCCACCCCACCCCCTCTCACCTGCGAGTGTGAGACGTGCTCCGACGATAGACCGAGTCTCGGTAATTGCTCGCAGTTGTGCGTTCAGAAGCGTCGGCCGCAACTGTACCGCTCTATGAATGAACAGGCTACGTTCATGGACATACACAGATCAAGAAGCGTTGCTCGTAAACATCGTCTTACTACGCCCGCTGCCTTTCTCCGCTCTTGCGGTTTCGTTCGAGTCATAATTAGCGGCCAACGGGGAGTGGGGTCGTGTTGCACGTTAGCATGTTAACGGAAAACGTGGGGGGAGGGGCGAGGTGGTGTAGTGGTATCGTTCTTACCGCCCAGTCGGAGGGTAGCGGGTTCGAATCTGAGCCTAGCCACTGCGTAGCGACCCCGAACAAGTTGTTCACCGCTGACTGCTCCGCACTGACGATTCTTACGATGACAATTATTTCTTTCTTTATTTTTCCAGCTTCAAATTTCTTGTATGCGAAGCGCCGATAGGGCAATAGGAAAACGAAGTCTGGCAAAACCAGATATAACAAGCTACCTGGCAGGTAGACAACAACAACAGCAACAACAACAGCCACAGCAACAACAAAAACATCAACAATAATAGTAGTAGCAGTCAGTGGCGGTTCTAGGATTTCTTGGTGGGGGATGAAATGAATTAATAGGAAGTTGGTGGGGGATGAAAAGAGAAGAAAACTCAATAAACTTTGCAGAAAAAAGGCTGACAAGAGGAGAATTTTCCCCTAATTTTACTACACTTTTACCAAAAAATAGGCTGACAAGCAAAAAAGCAAAAAAGGTCATCCGTAGTTTTCCCCATAATTTTACTAGTTTTTTACCTTAAAAAAAATTTGTTTTCACAAGTGAAAAAAAGTCCGGAAGTCCGGTGGGGGATGCATCCCCACTCACCCCCACGTGGAACCGCCACTGGCAGTAGTAGTAGTGGTAGTAGTAGTAGTAGTAGTAGTAGTAGTAGTAGTAGTAGTAGTAGTAGTAGTAGTAGTAGTAGTAGTAGTAGTAGTAGCAGTAGTAGTAGTAGTGATAATAATAATAATAATAATAATAATAATAATAATAATAATAATAATAATAATAATAATAATAATAATAATAATAATCTGTTTATATATTTATACGAAGTTTGTTATTCTATATGTTATTTCCAGTGAATGGATGACAAATATTAACAGCGTGGTGAGTATCATCACTGTCGTCTTAATTATGCATATTACCTCCGATATAGACTAAAGTATGTTAGCACAGATACAAGTGCTAGCACTTATAAGTAAAATAATTACCAGAGCAAAATACGTATAAATTCAATTCGGTCAATTAGGAAAAAAATTCATTATCCTAACGCTTTTTAGGATTCTTCCAGTCTTCCTGACTGCTAAGCACAACATTATAGTTATGAGGGACATGTATTTGCACTTGAATTTTGCCTTGAGAGAACAATATTTAATAGAAACGTTTTAGTATCCTACTTAGGTGCACCGATAATCGGCATCGGCACATTCAATGCAACTCTAGTACTTTATTGCATAGTACGCATTCGATCGTCATTTCCGATTTAACTTGATTACTACGAATCGCATCCTCCTTGTTTGCCACCAGCTTCCTCCTCTCCCACCACCAAGTCATCCTCCACCAGACACTGCCGATCTCAGAGATCCTCCGCCTCCGTATCCAGGTGGCGCTACTGGTAAGTGCTGCCATAGTCAGCATATCTACATTGGCGTAGCCAGACCCGGTGAGAGAAATTCTGGGCCCCTGTGCACAAGGGAAGTGACGGGCCCCTAACATTAAGTGTGAAAAGCTACTGCTGACCTTTTTGCTTAGAAGTCTTTTTCAGTATGTAAATTAATACGTGACCGACCGGGGCCCCCTACAGGTCACCGGGCCCCTGTGCATTTGCCCCCGTCCCCTCTCGGCTGCCATTGACGTAGCTACGAGGGGGATTAGGGGAGACACGACGGATGGCCCCTCATTCTGGCAGGGATCAGTCATGGGATTTGCGCAAAACCGCTGAGAAATGTTTCTGAGGAAGGTAGCCTATGGCTAAGCTTATGTGTGAATGTGCCATAAGAAATTCTTGACGACCTTCTTTTTCTTGCTTGCAGACTTGTCATTTTTGTTCGAAATGTCACAGTGCCCCCGCGCTTTTCGCAATCCTGGTTAGATCGCTGCGTTTCTATCCACATAGTGTTCGTTAATTAAACTTGAATGCATGAAAGCTACAACTTGAAAATTACTTTAGCTACGATTCACACCAAAATGTTTCAGATAATGTCAAAAACTGCCAGCAAAGCTTCTGCTAATCAACTGCCAGCCACAGTTTGAAAAGAATGTTAATGTGACCCCCGCTATCTTGCATTTAAAAGGGTTTTTTGGAATTTTATAAGAACATGTATTAGGGATGTGCGGGTATACCCGTACCCGCGGGTATATCCTACCCGTACCCGTACCCGCGGGTACGGGTAGGGTAGGGTACACATTTTACGGGTACGGGTACGGGTACAGAGCTACGGGTACGGGCATAGCGGCTACGGGTACGGGTATACCCGTTTTACCCGAAAAGTTATATTTTCATTTCTCACTACTATAGCAAATTAGCAATGCAATAATAGAAAAATAATATTGAATAAAGTGTATTAGTATAACTTGTACATCGCGTTCAGTTTGTCAGACAGCATGCATTTTACTTACTGAAAACATAAAGGAAATACAGATGACGTAATCTGACATCTTCAGTAATAAATCTATTATGGCGTCCTCTGACTCCTCCAAGGGCTCTATGACCGAGAAAGTTCTTCTGGTAAAGTTTTTTGGTTTAACTTGAGCTCTAAAGCCTGCTCCTAGATAAATGATATCTACTAAATATTTTAAACAAGCCCATTCATGTCGGCTTAGGCTAGCTGACTGATTATTCTGATTCCTAAGTACTAGATCTGTCCTAATCTAAACATGCGTGCTATTTACAATGAATAGTTATCCCAATTTCGTAGCCCCAATTTCACTGTTGCCTCTCTATAAGAACGGATACGGGTTCACGGGTCCATGTACAGGTCCTTGTAGTACTTGTACCCGTAAACGCACCCGCGGGTACGGGTCCAAAATTCCAAATCCAAAAAACTCCAAATTCCAACCAAAGTCGGTTACGGGTATGGGTACGGGTACACAGCTTACGGGTACGGGTCGGGTAGGGTATAGCGCTAGCGGGTACGGGTAGGGTAAGGTAAAAATGTTTTTCCACGGGTACGGGTAGGGTATGCATTTTGCTGTACCCGCACATCTCTAACATGTATCTCCGTCTAATTCTTAACTGGTAGTTGGGCTTTTACGTAAAAATAGCTAAATGCCGTTTTTACGTTTGACACAGAAGTAAAGGTCCAACCGATACAAGAGGACTCCGTCATCTCAAAAGGCGTAAACGGTGAAGTTAATAATGCGATACCAAAAAGAATGAATAGCGTCGTCAAGACTGAAGACGAAACGACTGGTAACGAAATCGTTTTCCATATTAATTGGACAGAACGAAAGAATATAGGACAGCCATATGCAGTAGAACTTCGCTATAACGTACTTAATGGGTCGGAGAAATTTAGTACGCTATATTCGGGGTACGCTATATCTACCATCAAATACCACGGCTCATCACACAGTACCGTACATTGCGGTACGTTATAACCGAGTATACATTATAATCGAAAACCGAACCAATACGGTTATAACGAAGTTATACCGTATAAATTATATATATATATATATATATATATGTGTGTGTGTGTGTGTGTGTGTGTGTGTGTGTGTGTGTATAATAAGTCTTTTACTCTAACTTGATTATCCAGTAAGTGATGTTCAATGCACTTCGCACAGGTGCGTCAAAGCGGTGTAATGTTACACAGGGCCATGCATTATTGAACAGTCCAATTTGCGACAACTTTAAAAAAACCTTTGAGTTTCAGAGGGCAAGCAGGGTACCCGCTGACAGCAAATATTCGAAGATTATAGACATTGCAGTGTAGCATCTGTTATAAAGAGCTGAAATTGTGTGTACTTTTTGTAGAATCAGGAAAACAGCTGTATAGAGGGCTAACGGAAGTAGGACAGAGTGCTGCCTGAGCGACAGTGGTTTTCAACACAGGAGAAATCCTACTTAACCATTTTAAATCCGGTTGCTATTATGTTATTATAATTAATATTATTATTGTCACTATTACTACTATTACTGCTGATGCTACTACAACAACAACTACTACTACTACTACTACTACTACTACTACTACTACTACTACTACTACGACTACTACTTATTCCTCTATTATTACTACTATTACTACTTCTTCCTCTATTGTTACTTCTAGGCTTCTAGTAGTAGTAGTAGTAGTAGTAGTAGTAGTAGTAGTAGTAGTAGTAGTAGTAGTAGTAGTAGTAGTAGTAGTAGTAGTAGTAGTAGTAGTAGTAGTAGTAGTAGCCTAGTATCATCAGTGAGTGATTTAGTAGTGGATTGACTGCTATAGCTATGCTATTGTGATATGAGAGGTTTTCGGGTTTAGATGTTACCACTGCAGTCGGAGCAGTTGTTGCCAGTGCGTGGGGCTGGACCTGGGGCTGGGGCGGCGGATGGGGCTGCGGCGGTTGGGGCTGTTTCGACTTCGGCCCTCTCCCAAACAACCAACTGCAAAACGGCGGCGGCGGCGGCGGCGACCTGAACGACGGATACGGATTGAGGAACGGAGACGTCCAGACGAACTCGAGCAACGACTGCGGTATGTCGTCGTCCGACCAGCCGAACTACGACCTGGACTACGACCAGCCGGACATCGACCCAGGATACGACGCCGTCTGCGACGGAGGCGGAGCCTTCGACGCCGGATTCGACGCCGGAGGATTTGACCTCGGATTCAGCGTTGGATTCTAAGGCGGACGCCTCTATTTCGCCCTCTCTCTCCTTCCCCTCTCCTCTCCTCTCCTCTCCTCTCATCTCCTCTCCTCTCCTCTCCTCTCCTCTCCTCACCTCTCATCTCCTCTCCTCTCCTCTCTCTCTCTCTCTCTCTCTCTCTCTCTCTCTCTCTCTCTCTCTCAATAAGCTCTCGTTTTCTCTCTATCTGTCTCTCTGCCACTATGTCTCTGTCTCTCTCTGACTCTGTCTCTGTTTGTTTGTCTGCCTCTCTGTCTCTGTCCATCTCTCACTGTCTTTATCTCTCTCTCTACTCTCTCCGTCACTCTATCTATCTCTGCCAATCTCTGCCTGTCCGCCCCTCTCTATATATCTCTCTCTGCCTGGAAGTGAATCCACGAATCCAATGCCCAAGCGATGGATTAGTTTTCTGACACAAACGGGTCAGTCTGTTATAGTTAAGTTTCCGTTGTCGTCATCTTCTATTTGCCCGCCCCCCGCCCCACGAAATCTCGAAATTCTAAATTAATTGACTTAGAAGAAGTTCTCTTTTGCCAAATAAAGAAGTGCTAACTAGACGTTTTTATTTTTGCTGTCGAAAGACTTTAACGACCATTTCCAAACGGCTGATGACTACCAAAAGAAAGATTCGTCGAAACTGCTTTATTTTTCACAAGAAAACCAACAGATAAATATAATTATATAATTTTTGACTTTTGTTTTGAAAAATACGACTTAAATCTGTTCACAACTGTTCGGATCAGACTTGTTAGTGGCGTATTGTTTTTACGTTTTGCGTATCTATTTTCATTAGAACGATGTCCGTTTAGCATATTAAATGGTTGTTGGCCAGTCTGGACCAAATGTGTTGCAACGCGTGTGACCTCGACCAGCATTTTCCAGATCGCTGCGTTTCTTCTCGGATCAGCTTACATGTATGAGCAGTTGTTTCACACGCACCTTTAGTTGCTTCTGTTTTAATAAAAATTCTTATTTCCACGTGTTAATTTGTCAATCGCGTTCGATTTTATCGAGGGCGCTGATCTTCGCACGCATCGGCCTACAGTGGCGTAGACACAGTTCCGCAAAAGAGGGGGGTACATCGATTTTGGCGAGCAAAAAAGTTCGGCATGTAGTTCTTCGAACATTCACGTATTCTCTTTGATGATGTTACCTACCCCTCCCCAGTGTTATTTAAGTTATGGTTTTTCAGTTTCAGTTTTTTTTTGAGTTTAAGTTGCAGTCAAAGTTAACTTTTTTAAAAGTTACAGTTAATAGTTAATGATTTTCAGTTATCGTTACAGTTAAAGTTCTCTTAGTCTCACATCCCATTTCATATTATTTAATAAAATTTCATAGCAATACACTTGTGACATTTTTCTCTCTGGCTGCAAATTCGGCTGCAATTTCCTTATGCCTAGCCTTCAAATGATTCACGAGGTTTGTTGCATTCTTCCCTTTCAGTGAGCAAAAGCAGCTCTCTAAGATGCACCTGGACTTGTCCGTTGATGCATCATATGCAAAAAGATTCCCGACGCCGCCGCTTTCACGTCTGCGCCCACTGAACGGCTTAAACCTTTTGCGCAAATATTAAATTTTTATAATAATTAAAATTTAATCGTAAGGAAAGCACTACCAAAGATGAATCAGATCAGTGTGAACTGTCAACAAAGAAATGTAGACCAATTAGTGCAATTGGCAATTGCCCTGTTGCCCATTCAGCGCTCAGCAGCCTGGCGTGACCTTGTCCAGTTCACCGGGTGCAATTCAGCTCAATAACAAGTTTCTACAACCCTGTTTATCAAGTTTTTACAACCGTGTTTATATGAGGTGTGAACTGTAGACCTGAATTAACTCCGCCTTAGCCGGTGGCAAGCCCTGGTTGAGAAAGGAGGAGCCAAACACACACACAAAGTGACAAACACCACATAGACGCCCTTCGTCTTTGATACGGACGCGTCTATAAACAAACACAACACACACACATGCACAGTCCTGAATCGTGACCCACAGGGCCACAAGTACAGCTGACACAGAAGACTGCAATACTGATAATAGGGCCTAATCATACTCACTTGAAAGATTATTTTTCAGCTTCAATGACTTTTCTATTTCTTAACTTCTGAACTTTATTCTATTACAGTTATAGCAAAAGTTATTAATTACTTTCCAGTTACAGTTACAGTTACAATTAACTGAATTTTTTTCCAGTTATTCGGTGCTTTTAGTTACTATTATAGTTAACTTAAAGAACACTGCTCTCCCCTCCCCTAAACATTCCGGCCCCAGGCTCCCAGCCCCCGTGCCATTGCCATGGCGGCGCCAAAGCACCCAGGAATAGTCTAGGAAATAGACCGGCGAATAGTTGTGCCAACGTTGGAGATCTGATTAATTCGACGTGCCAACAAATCACCGGCCGGATAGTTTCACAGTTACACTAAATACACTGTAGGCATAAGCCGTTTAGTGTGAAACTTAGGTTCAAGAAGGTTCTCCCGTTTAGCTTCTGGACGGTTCACGAACTCTCACACTATCAAAAGGCTGTCTGGCGTTTCGCCTTTACACCGCCACAGTAGTTTTTGGATCTTCGCGTGCGACTGAAAATCGCGGTGCTTGCCACGTCGGAGGAGGGGAGGATTTTGAGGGTTTTCTGGGGTGGGGAATTCCTCTCTTAGCAGGCCTGTATAAAACACTGCTAGTAGACCAGACACCGCCAAACTACGACTGGATTGCCCAGCATGCTTGAATGAGTTTTTTCATTGTTGTCGGTTCGATGCACACACGCAGGCGCAACGCCCCATAGGCTTGTAATGGAATCTGTAGACAGAACGGCGTTAAGCAGCCACAAGTTTAGAAAAACTACCTTCAAACTTTCACACCGACAACTTTTCGTCATCATCATCATTATATGAAGGTGTGATCGCGACATGTAGGACTAATCAATTGTGTTTCCCAGACCGAGGAGATCTTAACTGCCTTGAGCGCCATCTAGCTTCCAAATGTTCGTCGACTTGGCACCGTGGCGTGTCTATCCAGAGTCACAGAATACCCTAGGGGTATCAAGTTTTCCAGAGACTGAATTTGTTTGGATGCGATTATCATTAGGGGTTATGGGGGTCATAGGCGGCGAAAGACAATAAAAAGTACCCCGGCCCGTTTACTATATAGCGGCAGGGGAGCGCTGAGGGTCGAGGTGCCTAACTTACTCAGTGGCGTAGCCAGGATTTTCGGAAGGGGTGGTTTGGTTTTTGGTTTTGACCGTGACCAACTTTGGAAAACTCCTGAGCAGCAAAAAACGTTATCGCCTCTACTTTTTTAGCTGACAAGCGAAAAAGGTCCTCGATCGCCTCTTACTTAAACCTTTACCATCTATAGCCCAGGGGGTTTTGACTCCAGCGACGCATCAAAAAATAAAAAAATACATGGAAACTCAAAATTTCGGCGGCCAAGGGGGGACTTTAACCCCAACCTTCTTGACTACGCCACTGAACTTACTAATGACCTTTTCCCCACCTTCACGGTGGGGAAAGGGTCGTTAGTAATGGATGATGGGGGAGGGACGAAGAAATAACTAAAGGGAACACCAAAACCTGTGAATATTACAATGATGGATATACAAAATGAAAAGTCAGGTCATTCAGAAGTGTTGGCGGTGTGATTTAAAACGACGGCAGTCAGCAAGAAGATACTGTATAAAATCAAGAATTTCTAAAGGGCTCCATACAATGGGATTGGAAAGGATGAAAAACTATGGAGAAAAACAACTCGGGGGTGTCCCTGTCAAGTGTTGAGTCTTATACGGTTAGTTTTTCGTAGTATGGTCCTAGTCGTACACTCATCACTATTGAATAATTCGCATAGATGTTGTATTACCTGGAATTTACCTCAAGTACTTACAGTCTGTTCAGGGTCTTCGATATATTCAGCTTACGACGTTTAACAACAAACTTGTCCATTGTATGGATGGTGAGTGCTGTTACAGTTAAAACGATTGAATCGCTGAAGCCGTGAGATTGTTTCCGCGATTTATGCGAACACAGATCCGTTTCGATCGAGACCCAATTCCGACTTCCCTCTCTGGATGAAACACTCTCTAGCGCCCTCTACTGCTTCTCTGGTGCCCCCGCTCTCTTCCTGTCGCCCTTTGCTGTCCTTCGGCCCGTCTCCCCATTTCGTTCGTCTAACTTAAGTGCCTTCCTCCGTTTTAATCTGATGTCAACTGAGCCACCTACGTTGCTACGGTGTTTGACGTACTTATCTGATCGTGCTACTATAAAGCCATATTTAATCGGCAGTGCATTCACCCTCCCGCGGCAGCAGCTGCCTCATTCGTCTCAGTGCCTTCTTCCATCTTTTAATCTAATCTATAATCTCCGCCTTCTAATGTAATCTAAAAAGCCTCTGACTACCGTGTTTGACACCTTCGGGTTAAATGAGTATATGACATGCCTATCTCAGATCTGATCTTACCTGATCTTGCTAAGAGTATAAAGCCTTATTCAGCAGTGCATTCGCCCTCCCCCGAAAGCAGCTCCCTTCTAAATTCGAAATGAAAATTAAATCAAACAATTTAAAGAATTACAATTCTTCAGTTCTCACTTCTCAAAAAGTACCCCGGCCCGACCTATGGTGGGCCGGGGTACTTTTAAAAGTACCCCGGCCTGGGCCGACGGGGCCGATAGGAGTGCGCCGCCTATGATGGGGGCGTCGTGAGATTCCCCGCCTGGGGCTGCAGAACCAGCCCAAAAATTAAGGCCAATATTATATTTCAAATCTAGGGATTTGAAACGTATTTATAGATATCATAGCCTATAGGCAATCACACTTCTCTCCAACTGATAACATTTTATGATTGGTTTTGCACAAGTCTCCATCCTGTCTAAGTCCCAATGGGATGGCGGGTGGGTGTTAGAACTCCAGGTCACTCATCGTCGCTATAATTCTAACGACGCTTCAGTTAACTTATGTGAGAATTTTATTAATGGCACGCGCTGCGCTTATCAGCAAGAAATGAAGAATGGCAAGAACAAGATAACAAAGGTTTTGATTGGTGAAAAATTAACAACAATCCTCGTATCGTGCTGAAAAAAGAAAAAAACATATAGAAATATCTGATCTCTGACTGCTGGGAAAATTTACTATTTCAAACCTTGTTGACTTTATAATAATAATAATAATAATAATAATAATAATAGTAATAATAATAATATTAATAATAATAACGATGATGATGATGATGATGATGATGATGATGATGACGACGATCACAATAATGATGGCGGTGATGATAACAATGGTAAGGATGACAACAACAACAACAGCAACAACAACAATAACAACAATAATGATAATAGTAATTATCATCATCATCATTATCAGCAATTTATCCCACTATCTCACCAACACGGTGTATCTCGAATTGGAAGCAGCATCCAGTTCACTGAACTTGGTTTAATTTTGTTTAGAAAGGCCTACGGGAATGTTTTTGGGGGCAGTGCGCCATGGAGAGAATTTACAAGAGCCATTTTAAAATGATCATGACATTGGAAAGAAGTAATGCTTACCTGCTTTGCGTAACATATAGGCAGGCCCTCCGAGAGAAATTCCGGGCCCCTGTGCAGAATGGCCGACGGGCCCTTGAGAAGTAATAATTTCTTGACGACTTTTTTTGCTCGTCAGCCGTTTATAAGTGTTGACGACCTTTTTTTGCTTGTCGGCCATTATTTAGACCTGTGTCCCGGGCCCCCTTCTGCTCGCCGGGCCCCTCTGCTTAACTGATATTTTAACCATTCTTTAGTGTTATTATTCATTTTATTGTTAATTATACATATTCATCATCGGCCCGGGCCCCCTCCAGACCTCCGGGCCCCTGTGCAGTTGCCCCTACCCCCCTCTCGGAGGGCCTGCATATAGGCCTACCCGAACATCAGGGCCCACTATCCAGTGAAACTTTTACTGATACATTTGCACCTGCCGTGACTATGATCACGTTTACAGGGGTTTTGCAAAATTCTGGAATCACATTTTTACGCGACATGTACATAAATCTGCTGAGTCAGAATGCTTCTAAAGCGATTGTGAACCGTTCGACTGCTAATGGAACATTGACATTCTTTTGCTGAATGCAGTCTGCAGTTTTTCAAAGAGCTTCTCTTCATTCACTTTAGATAATTTACAATAGTTAGTTCGTCAGAACGGCACCAACAGCTTTTGAATTTTCCTAACCGACTGTCACAACAGGCTGTATATTTGCTTTTGTGATCGACTGTGCTATCGCCTTTTGAAGGTCTTCGTAGGCACTCTCCAATTCGTACTTAGTTGGTTGACATGTGAGAGTTTTTGCTCAAAACAACTTGGCCGAGCCTCTGCACGCCAAAGGTTACTGCTATATGTTTGGGTGAAATGCTGTGTTTTCTATAGTCTATTTTCGGGCTTTTGTACGCCCCTTCCTAGGCCCTAGGCGCCGTGTCTACCGCGTCTAATGGAAAATTCAAAGAACATTCGTCATGGTTTATGAGACTGCAATGCATTACGGTGGGTTGGGTTGGGTCTACGGGACGACACAACCTTGCGAACCACCTTCTTCGTACGGTTTAAGACGTACTTTTTTGAACGATCGGCTGCGGCGCATTTGTGAATGCTAAGTGCGCCATATAAATGAACTCCTCAATCAATAAATCAATCAATATAATCAATCAATTAATCAATCAATCATTCTTTTACCGGTATAGTATATAATAATGACTCCCAGATAATAATGACTCTCCAGTATTATTATATATAAAATAAAGACGGGGGAGTTATTTTATATATAATATTGACTTGGGAGTTATTAGTATATGCATATAGAGTTGTTATACACACACACACACACACACACACACATATATATATATATATATATATATATATATATATATATATATATATATATATTAGAAAGATGCTCGCTTCGCTCGCAGTGCAGGATAATACTAATCCAATACCTACACCTAATACCCAATCATTGAATTCATGCTGAACAACATTTCAATAATGTACTGTACATACGCCACCTAGCCAAGCTCTGCGCCACGTAATAATTAGGCCTATGTACGTTAAAATCACGCAACTGTGACCATTTGTGACGCTGTACACGTATTTTTTGTGTACGTTAAAATGTACGTTAAAAACTCAAGCTACGGACAATTGTTACCAATAGCAACGTCGTCGCACGACCACCCCTCTGACGCTGCAATGACTCGACTAAACCGTGCTAAACTACGAACAATTGTTACCAATAGCAACGTCGTCTTCGAACATCGCCCACAACGCACAGGGGCGTAAACCTGGCATCAACATTGGGGGATAGAATAATTTTTAAAAAGTTGACCCCCCAGAAATATAAATATTCCCCCCATTTTGGGAGGGGATATTGCATATTATGGTGGGGACTTAAAATAGTCCATGAAATACGTCTTGGCAAGGAAAAAAGAAGGTCATCCTGATATTTTTATATTTTTCCCTCTCCAAATACCCTGACAAGCAAAAAAGGTAATCCAAAATGAGAGAATGCGGATTTGGCGTAATTCTGGCATCAACATCATGGGGTATGATAGAATTTTTACCATATAGCCCAAAACATTGGGGGGGGGGATAATTGATACTCTGTCCCCCGCCAACTAATTATTCGGGGGGACCGTCCCCCCGCCTCCCCCCGTGTTTTACGCCCATCCCAACGCATCGCGACGTAAGGACTAAACCGTCTACCAATAGTCAACCAATGAGAACGCTTGAAGGTAACAGACATACAGAATAAGGATTTTAATATTATATATATATGTATATAATAAGGGGAGTTATAATTGGGCCTATATATATAATAATGACTGGGGACTGGGGAGTTATTATAATATGGGAGTTAATATAATTCGCTACAGTATGCATGGGTTGGGTTGGGTTCTAAAAAATTGGCCACGGACGTTCCACTTACCTGGGCAGTGTCCAGAGTTCTGATGGCAGATGTCAGCGGGACATTACTCGCAGAATCGGCATAGCTGCATCTGCCATGAGATCTCTTCAAAATCTATGGCGCCAAAGACAGATACAGCTCGGTACGAAGATCCGTATTTATCAGTCCTGAGTCCTGCCAATTCTCCTATATGGTTCTGACTCCTGAGACTTGGACTCTGCTTACACGAGACTCTCAAATACTAAAGGCATTCCATATGCGCTGCCAGAGACAGCTTCCCTGCATTCGCTGGTTTGACTTTCGTGACCAATGAAGCAGTCTCCAAGCAGACTGCCCTCCTGCCAGTGACAGAAATTATCACGCGACGCCGTCTGTCTCTCTTCGGTCATGTGGATCGCCAGGACAACAACATTCCGGCCCACCGCGCTCTCGCCTGCGCCATTACTCGACGCACCGAGACGCGTCCTCCTCCGAGCTGGAGAAGACCTCTTGGCAGACCACACCGTACATGGCCCCAGCAGATCGGCGATGGTCTTCCTTCCACAATTCTTCATGAATGGCACTCAGCCATCGGTCGCGGGCACAACTCGCGCAAAACGAGATTGGCACAACGGACCTCTGTCGTTCATGTGAACTAATGAATGAATGAAAATGAATGAATGACGTTTCAGCCTAGACTGTGATTTGATTGTCCTTTTGGATATTTTGCATTTCGACTTGTTTCTTATGCGATTTGGATTTGCTGAGGCATCATCCGATGGGTCCGTACAAAGATGTTGATTCGACTATGGCATTGAATACACACGTGCCGATAAAGAGAACTATAACTTCTGCTCATGCCAACCGATTCGTCACAATAACGTTTAAAAAAAATTTTAACCCCGAGGCCTGAGCGATTCATTGAAAAAGGGAGTAGTTTCGAAGCGCGCAGACTGTTGACTAAATCACGCCTGACGATGTATAGTGTACGTGCCATTTATTCTTGGAAATACTGTATACCCCTAAATTCTAATTTTGGAATTCCAAGACGACATTGTAATATTTATATTCTCAAAATTAACAAAGAAGCGCAAACTGATGAAAGCCTGTTTACAAGAGAACCTCGATCAGCTTTTGTCGTTTGCTCAAGAGCACTGCGAGACAGACAAGGCCATCTTCCTCAATGAAGAGTATAAATCCAGCCCGACTGGTCAGTTGCCAAGTGCCTTCGGAAAGAAGAAGTCTGCATCCTGTGTTCATCTGACTTTCGCAGTCTTCAGAAGAAGTGCGGTCTCTCGTCAGAAGAACTTGGAATCAGCGAGTGCGATGCCAACTCTCTTCAAAATGTCAAGCGAAAAGGAAGCGACAGGTTCTCCGACCGTGGTTTTCGCAGAAGTGAGTTCTTGAACATTCAATTTGTAAATTTGAGCATTCAATTTGTGAATTGCTCGAGGAATATAGACAAGGAAAGTATATATAATGAATTGCTTTAATAGATTTATGAAATAGTTAGCAACTCCATGAACTCGTTGCTTGGTTTGCTCCAAAAAATTTGCTGATGAATGAGAGAATCTAATAGTTTATTCTGATTTTCTAGACGACGTCCGCTGCGTCTCCTCGTAAGACGAAGAAGTACGTGATCATTGCAGTAAGCGCCGTCTTGTTCGCTGCAATAGTTCTGGCGGCCATCCTCATCGGAATGCACTTTTTCACCGAAGCACAGAAGGAGATCGTCAAGGTATCGAACACAAGTTTCTTTTGTTACGAGATCAAGATTGAGTGGTTGTCCATTAGGCCTAATTACGTCAAAAATTTAGGGGGAGGGAGTTTGGAAAAGTTTGAGAGTTGTTGACAGGGGGAAGGGGGTCAAGAGAAGTTGACGTCAACAATTTCACTTTTTTAGAATATTGAAAAAATAGGATTTCATAGAATACTACTTATTACAATGGAAAAAAGCATTAGAGAAAAGTTAATCACCGCCACATTTTGACACTCGATTAGAAAAAAGGAAAAAGTGATCAACACCACATAATAATAACCTTGTTATTTGGACCTGTCATTGATCTTAGGGGGTGGTGGTCAAGAGTTGTTGACGTAATTATGGGGGTTAAGTGAAAGTTGCCAGTTGTTGACAAGGGGGAGAGGGGTCAAAAATTGTCCAAAAATTGTTGACATAATTAATGGACAGCCCCTGATGCCTGTTGGAGTGCTTGTCCCATATTTTAATCCTATCTTTTTTATTTTGGACGGATAACATCAAAGAAGACTTTGAAAGATACCAGATATCAGTAATTGATGGAAAGAAAAGAACAGCGGGAAAAGATAAATATAAAAGTTTATTGTCTAGATATTGCCGCAAATGAGCCAGCAGAAAGCAACGATGATGATGATGATGATGATGATGGTGATGATAATGATGATGATGATTTTATAAATGTGCTGATAAGTTTGTAACATGATTTACTTGTGATTGCATTTGTTGCAGCTCAAACGTTTATTTGCATGTTTCAATTGTAGTACTCCCTGACGTTTAAAGATAACGTCAAACAGGACGTGACTGCTGATCCAAACGAGAATGTCGTTCAGTATCACATGTCAACTCCTCAACAAGAAACTTGGATTGTCAACGATTTTAACAAGGTTTCTAGTCCCTTTCTTAGATGATCTACAAGCAACAGTTCTTATAGTATCTTTAGATTTCTCTCAGATGATTTGCTCATGTATCAATTCTGTCACGAATGATATTCGGAATTTTAATATCTATCAACGCGGCTAGGTTTAATAATTACAGTATTGTCTACATGTTTTGTAACACAATAACGAAGGCTCAGGTTACTATAATTTGTAACGTGAAGTTTTATCTATACCTTTCAAATATATTGCAATTGAGAATAATTTCAAAATACATGTATAATCGCTTTACAGTGTTCAAACTTTTAGTCCAATTTGCAGTTATTTTAAACCGATATCAATTCAAATCCACAGGACATTCAAGTCGTGAAGATTCAGACGGACACAGAGACGAACTGTTACGTCAGTGCGCTGAACAGATCAACCGCGACGGATCCTTCAAAAGTGGCAAAACCTCAGTCTTCTGTAAGTGCACCTGTTCAAAACTTAAAATATCGTACACTGAAAATTGACGCACTGCAAAACAGAACTCAAACTCGAATCATAGCAGATTTGTGTTTCAAAATGCACATACTCTACAGTGGCCGAAATGTCAGTCATTTAGGAAACAAACTCTAAGAGAATTTTTTACGATTCTCTAAGGGTCTTCCTTCATACGATACGCATACACTGTAGTTAAACGACAAGCAAAACGCAAGAGTTATGAAATTGACTTATGTATTATACATCAGAAGAGGGAGTTTTTCGAACTTTATACAGTATAAATTACACTAGAGGATAGGAGGGCAAAACATAAGATTACACAGCAAGGCCATAATGGGTGAAACATAGTAGTTCTCACACAGGGAAGGATTGCAGAGCCGTTATAAACCTTGCTGCTATAATAATAATAATAATAATAATAATAATAATAATAATAATAATAATAATAATAATAATAATAATAATAATAGTTGTCATTGTTATTACTAACCTATTATTATATAACACTGGTCTACATTTTTAAAAAAATTTTCTGCTGACCTAGGTATTTTTGCTGATTTTACCCAATTGAGAGGTGCTGATTCCAGATATGAAGTCAAAAATTATGCAATACGTCAAATTTTTTCGCAAATGAGGAATGCTTAATTAAAGGTGTTAAAGTCAAACATAAGGGAAAATAGGAAATTCTGAAGAACCGATAACACGTAATATTTTTTATTCAGCCAAAAAATGAGTCTGTCTTCTAACCAAGAGAGCAATAAGAGCAATAGCTAGTTGCTTAAACTTAAGTTTGAGAAAAGAATCTTCTCTTTTTGGATGCTCCGGTATAGTTATGGTCACAGTTGTCACGTTGTAAACACCAGCAGTAGTCTGCCATAATGTTTGAGTTCCATCTGCCTTGATATCTACGTTCCATGGTCTTGATGTCTTGATGGAAGCATTCTCCTTGTTCTTCACTCATAGCTCCAAGATTTGAAGTTCAGGTAGCTATGAAAGAAATGCAACTTGACACTCATGTTTGCTCCCAGTCTTCGAAAAACAATCTTCGAATTTTGAACTGAAAGGTCATAATTCTCGACTCTTAAGTTGCCAAGTAAGTCAGTAATCAGGTCATAAAAAGCATCTTGTCTACAACTATAACATCCCATTGATTCAATAAGTCCTTTGATGTTGATGCAGTATACAAACTCCTCCTTCGTATGGAAATATTTCAAAAGATTCATTCTCTCTGCCATGATACATAAGCGTGGTTCCTGGAGCCAACACTGAACAGATTCTTTTCCTTCAGGCTTGAACCCAGTAACTCTGCTGACGACTTGGGCAGATCTAGGTTTCATATTCATTCAACTCAGCTTGGTTGAATGTTTGGTGCATTCCAGCGTCAACTTCTAAGGCCACGAAATCTTCCAATCGGTGTCTGTTGACTGACAAAATTCATCGTCGTAAGAAACTCCCAAAGTAGTGCAAATAGGTACAGGAACTTTGTCACAGTGAGCAACTGGTCTCAGAGCAGAGGGGAGATTTGGGTACTGGATGGAAGATTTTGTCTTTGTGGACATGCCTGAAATATTTACCAGACAGAAGTAGCAGTCATCAACATGCATGGTTTCGAGGCTCTCGCCACACCATTGGAACTCCAAAGTTAAGACTTTTTCTCTGACCTTTAGTCACATTATGAACTGTCTGAGGCTTTCAACACATGTCCTGCACACTTTATGTGGTGCCCAAGGTTTTCCTGGTCACCCAATTTAACTGCGAAATATGCATGCTAAGCTTTATGCACAAATTCAGACACCTCTCTCCTTTGTTTAGTGTTGTAAAACAACCACAAATGTAGCAAAATTTGTCAGGGTCATTCCTGCACTGCTCACGAAGTGTTCGAGTGCTGGGTGACATATTCCACAGAAAGCTATTTAGAAGAGTTAAATTTGCTGCGACTTGTAAGCCTCATGAACGACTGAATGCTGCCGTCGGTTTCACGCTTCTTATATATAGGCCAATATCCATAAAATGCTGACGTCTGCAGTTTAAAACTGCCTATTAAACTGTTGTATTATTAAATAGTTATGCCCACTGCATATTAAGCATATCTTTTTACACATCCTTATCTTTTTGCATATTCAATGTAGCTAAAGAATTATAATACATAATGCTACATTATTACAGTAAACAGTAAATCAGTAAACAGCGTTTTGCGGAAAAACTGGACGTGATAGGAGAAAATGGGTGTGATTTTTGCATTCAGCACACCAAAATACATAAAGATCACATGTTGTCTTTAAGTCAGCAAAATTGACGTAGACCAGTGTAATCATTATTATATATTATAGACTATACATTATTATTATTATTATTATTATTATTATTATTATTATTATTATTATTATTAGTATTATAATTATTACTACTACTACTACTACTACTACTACTACTACTACTACTACTACTACTACTACTACTACTACTACTACTACTACTACTATTATTACTACTGTACATGTTACATACAGTATAATAATCAAAGTCAAAGTCCTTCCCGAGCCTCATGGGCTCATAGGGCGGCGCCGCTCTCCGTTGCTATAGCCCTCAAGCCAGGCGTGCAATGCCACGGATACGGAGCTAGTGTATCGCGTAATAATAATAATAATAATAATAATAATAATAATAATAATAATAATAATAATAATAATAATAATAATAATTTCTTATTATTATTATTATATTATTATTATTATTATTATTATTATTATTATTATTATTATTATTATTATTATTGTTGGCGGCTTTTTGCTTGTTTTGCGTAGGATATTAAAGAATCGTCATCTCTGATATACAAAACGTCAGGAACTCCGATCAGTGACACATCGTTCCTATCCAAGAAAGCCAGAGATATGTGCAAGGGTGTTTCCGTCTACTGGGTATTTCCTCAATGCTTGGATAAGGACCATTCCTATAAGAATGCTACAGGTAATCATATTGAGGCCCAGTCATTATTTTGTATGTTTTAATCAAATCATCTCTCTCTCCTCGTTTCTAATGTTGTCAATCCACAATAGGCAGCCAGTCTTATGTGGGGCACCTTATCAAAAGCTTAGGTAAAATGTAAATATATTATGTATACTGCCTTGCCCTCATCTAGCTTATCAAAAACCTCCTCCAGAAAGTCTAACAGGTTGGTCAAGCATGAACGTCCCTTTGTAAATCCATGCTGACTGTCTTTAATAATTGTATGCCTAGTCAAATGTTCCAAATTCTTTTATTTCAGTCTTCTTTCCATGACTTTGCAAGTTTGCAGATTACAGAAGTTAGGCTCACTGGTCTGTAGTTGCTTGGTTCACTTAGTTTTCCCTTCTTGAACAGTGGGCTGACTAATGCATCTCTCCAGGCTTGTGGTACTTCTCCAGTTCCGAGTGATTCATTGGTTATCAATGCAATTGCATGTCCAATTTCATTTCGAACTTCGTAAAGAACCTTCGGATGTAAGCCATCTAATCCTGGACTATTGTCTGTTTTAAATCGATCAAAACCTTGATAGCACACTATAGTAGCACAAGAGGCCACAAACGCAAATTGTACACGCAGAGGGTGGGAGGGTGGACCATGAAAGAAAGGCTTTTTAAGTGTAGGGTTTGTGGCCAAATCGAACAGTTTAGACGAGAAGGCAGCAACAGTTGAAACAATAAACGGATTCAAAAGTTATCTAGGAAGACCAGGTTATTAGTTCTGAGAGTTATTATCACATAGGCTAACTTAGCCTTTTAAACCACTTCAAATCCCATTATTATTATTATTATTATTATTATTATTATTATTATTATTATTATTATTATTATTATTATTATGCATAAAAGAGTATGATGGTATCTATAAATGCTTGATCTAAATTCTAAAAAAGTTGCACCAATTTAACCTCCTTAGCGTTAATCCCGTACGTGATACGGGCAAGATATCAGTTTCAGAGTAACTAAATTTACGTTGACAAAAGCGGGAAATATTTGGCACTGGCGGTGACGTAGACATTTGGGACAGGTAAAAGAGCACCTTGATAAAAATGTCCATCTTATGCAAAAGAGAATACCACAGGCAAAATTCTGAATGCCAAGCACTTTTGATATACAAGAGATAGTGCCCTAATTTTTGAAAAACTTGATTACTAGGTCCTCTTCACTTGCCAGGCAAAACTGCTAGCCATTCACACGTCTGTCAATGCCATTCTCGGTATGTTAAAAATGTCCATTTTAAGCATAATAGATTACCACAGGCAATGTTCTGATGCCTAGCACTTTTGATAGACAAGAGGTAGTGCCCTAATTTTGAAAAACTTGATTACTAGGTCCTCTTCACCTGCCTGTCAAAAGTGCTAGCCATTCACACGTCTGCCAATGCCATTCTGGGTAGTTTAAAAATGTAAACTTTAAGCAATAGAGTATAGCACAGGCAAAACTCTGAATGCCAAGCACTTTTGATATGCAAGAGATTGCGGCCTAATTTGTGAAAAATCTTCATTATTAAGTCCTCTTCACTTGCCAGCCAAAAGTGCTAGCCATTCACACACACTTACTATAGTTGCTGAGAGTTATTATCACATAGGCTAACTTAGCCGTTTAAACCACTTCAAATCCCATTATTATTATTATTATTATTATTATTATTATTATTATTATTATTATTATTATTATTATGCATAAAAGAGTATGATGGTATCTATAAATGCTTGATCTAAATTCGATAGTACTTTATAATATAGGAAAAAGTTGCACCAATTTAATATAGCACGAGGTTTCTATATTATAGGCATAACCAATAACTGCACCAATGCACCATTATTGCAAACAAATTTTGTTCTTGTAGACTGGCAGCAGTAAGTCTGTAGCAATGTAATGTAAAGTCATATAGATACGATGCATGTTAAATTGAACTTTCAATTTAGAATTTAGCGGCTGAAATGTTAGTTTATATATTTTCATTTAATTTCTAGTCACGAGCTGTCATTGCGTTTTTGTTGTTTTTGATGATACGATAGGCCTAAATAAATTGACACTTACGAGGCTATAGGGGTCATCCATAAATGACGTAACGCACTTAGGGGTCCGACCATTTGTGACGATGTGTGACGAGAGGGGTAGTAGAAATGTGACGTCACATAATAGTAATTTTTAGGTGACGACCTTTTTTGCTTGTCAGCGCTCTGGAGAAGAAAAAGAGTCAAGGATAATACTTTTTGCTTGTCAATTCAATGCTTTGGGAAAGGAAAAATGATGCCGATGACCTTTTTCTTTGCTTGTCAAGATCCGAGAAGACAAGAAGACAAAAGTGGGGATTGACCCGTTGTGACGTCAGATTTTAGGGGTCTGACTTTAGTGATGTCGTTTGACGAAGGGTGGGGAGTCAAAAATCAGCCAAAATCGCGTGACGTCATTTATGGACGATCCCATAGAGAAGATATTTTGGAATCACTCGGTCAAAATTAAATAAGAACAAAAGTACTTAACAGTAAACGACTGTGAATGATTTTTCATTATATCGCTGTAGATGTGGTAAGGAAGAAGAGACAGGCTCCGTATTACGAGACTTGGTATACGGGATCTAATAACCAATATATCTGCGTCGGAGGCTGCTGCAAATACGTCTGCGCCTGTCGAATCCAATACTATTGGAACGCCTATTCGGATGGAAGTATCACTTGCACCTGGTACATATATGACTGCTACGGCAATCCAACCTCGTACCCATATGCCTATAACTGCTACAACGGGCCGAGTGGTCTTCGTTGTCCAAATAGATACCCTGCAACGTGGTCCCAATGCTAAGCCAATGCCCTCTGCAAGAGAAAATGCCATACGTTTGAAGATGCAGATACATTAACGTAGCTAACCCGCTTAGTGTTCTTTATTACATTAATCATGCTTTTTACTTGTTATGCTATATATAAAAATCTATATATAAAAATTTATATATGCAATAGCACTTGAACACTGAGATTAAAAAGATCAGTTATCTGCTTTAATTCGCCGCCTGACAGTGTAGCCTTAATCTAATCTTAACTAGTTTGACCGTTTTTACTTAAGTCTCAGCGGTTCATGGTATTTCCGGTATAGACTTGTTAATGATTTTTCAGAAGTAGTATAGGCCTACTGTTGTTCTCGTGGATTTAATGTCGAAAAGTGTAATAAATGCTCTTGATCTGTTATAAAGCATATTATTTCTTCTGAGCGCAAAACAGGAACTGAATAATTATTTCCAACTGCGAATATTGTATTTGCTTTACTTTATTGACACATGATTTAAGTTTCTGTTAAATTTGTTATCATATTGTGCCAAGTCTTATATACGCTAATAGTCGACTCGTCTAAATCTAGACGGACATCTTAATCAAGAGGTATGCCAAAATAATTTTACTAAATAAGTAAGTAAGTAAACACAAAATTTCTATAGCGCCTAAGGCCAAGATGATTTGTCTGCTGTACGATATTAATAAATGAAGTAACAGAATGATGTTTAATTATATCATTGAAACTATTGCAATAAAGGCTACTTGATTTTGATGTTCAGACGACATTTTTATGATAACTTGAATGCACTGCGTTCTTGAAAAATAAATCAATAAATCGTCTATTCCCGTTTTGATTCTTGATGTTTCCATCTGTCCTTCAGTCACCGACAAGACTGTTGCCAGTCTGTAAAACAATTAGTTCAATAAGCCATCATGAAGATGGGTGGAATTAGGGAGGACCAGGGCCGTCGAGAGAAAATACGGGCCGGGGGAGGGGACAAATATTGATTCCGGGCCTCTTGTTTAAAAATCTTGACAAGCAAAAAAGGTCTTAGTATTAGTAGTAGTAGTAGTAGTAGTAGTAGTAGTAGTAGTAGTAGTAGTAGTAGTAGTAGTAGTAGTAGTAGTAGCCTAGCATCATCAGTGAGTGATTTATTAGTGGATTGACTGCTATAGTTGTATTGCTGTGATATGAGAGGTTTTTGGGTTCAGATGTTACCACTGCTGTCGGAGCAGTTGTTGATAGTGCGTGGGGCTGGACCTGGGGCTGGGGCGGCGGATGGGGCTGCGGCGGTTGGGGCTGTTTCGACTTCGGCCCTCTCTATTGTTATTATTATTATTATTATTATTGTAATTTTTAACGGGTCTATCGGCCAGTGTACTAAACATCATTAGCCATCTGTAAATAGGCCTAAAGACCTATATGACAATAGCTGACATAAATCTTCGTATGGATTTTGGTGCAATTTTGCAGACAACGAGGGTCTTAAAGTTAAACGAATGACTCATGGAAACTTTTTCAGTGAAATGATTGAGACAGATTTTAGGAGATATATTTAATTCCACAGTCGCAGTCGTCTCTATAAATTGCAGATTATTCGGCCTGACTCTAGAATTCTAGATGGGGTAACTGAAAAAGCCGGGGGGACTGAAAAAGCCGGGGAAAAATTCTGCTTGTGGGCTGCTGTTAGTTGATGTAGTATGCCAAAATTTCCGAAGGGAATTTGAAATTTCCGAAGCAAAAGGGAAATTTTCTCCTCCGGAAACGGCCTAGATTAAACCCTGATTCGTTCTACCCTAGCCCCGAGTTGTCCATGGGTTGATTTTCTTAACCCAAACCCAATTTAGCTCAAATGAACTTGTTTGCTGACCCGGGATACGGACAACTCGCCCCGAGTAACTCCCCCCCCCACACACACACAACTCGCCCCGAGTAACCTCCCCCCCCCACACACACACACACAACTCGCCCTCGACAAATTCGTATCGAATTTAAAGAAAAGAAAATAGTTTTTTTCTTAATGCTATCTAGAGATCCAAAGCTAGATATATGGTCAACATTTAAAGTCAATGTACGGAAAATTCAAAACCAATGTACACATGAGAACATTTAAAACTACTGTACAGGTGATGGTTACAGAGCAAAATTATAAGCAATCCCGCTTAAGTAGGCTTTCGGAGTGCGAATTTGGGGACGGGCGAATTACTGGGGAAGAAATTTCGCAAAACGTTTTAATTCCGGGAGACGAACTTTTGGAAGCGAGTTACTGGAGGAGAGTTTTCGGGGACTAGTTGCTGGGGACGATTTTTCCGTAAACCCAACCAAACCATCGCGAACCGACGAAAATGTGAAAGTACAAACCGACGTCTGATACAGTAGACACCCAACGTTCAATTTTCTTGTAACAAAAGTTGTAATATAGACTTCATTCAAACAAATAACGAAAGTGTATTTACAGTAGACTCACTACTGCAACAATCCTGTACGTTCGATATCACTTGCATTGCCATTTCGAGTGGTTAATAACTTAATGTACTGAATTATAACACCAATGATCATCATACTACATGAAACAATCTTACTATTATGCCTATTGCCAACTGGCCGAGGTTGGCTTAAGAAATGCGTTCAGACAAGCCAACAGTCACCTGCATGTAAAATATAATATTTATGCTGCTCCAAGCGTCATGTAGTAACATTATATGGGCAGCAATACACACAGGCCGTTAAACATAAAAAATATATCTTGATATCTTCATAGTGTAAAAACCTATGGTTATTGTCAAGGCAGCAAACATAAAAACTATATGTAACGTGATTAACAGGTATAGAGACTCACGAAGCGCAACCTATTAATATTTTCATCATCTGGACCCAGCCAAATCCAACACGACCCAACTCATGGACAAGTCTGCACAGCCTGGTTTTTGCAATGTGACGCCACTGCACTTTGAAGTTACAAATCAAAACTTTAATGACAGCATTCGTGATATAATAACGCATGAGTAGACCAAATTTCACGCGTTATTACTCAGAGGTTGTGAAAATATTGACAATGAAACAGGATGGTACCGGTTTTAATGGGCCATCCTGTAACACATAATATTTATGCTGCTCCAAGCGTCGTGTGTGGTAACATTATATGGTGGGCGCCATAAACACAGGCCGTTAAACATAATAAAATATATCTTGAATGAGCTCTTATTCACTATACCTACACACTAGAAATTGAATTAATACAGCAATGTTTTATGATCCAAGACACTGACTGATTTCAATGACAACCCAAGGACTCAATCCACGAGGCCAGAACCAGGATCAAGGACTTGTGGCTGGTCCTAAAAAGTCCTTAAGGCCAGGGCCAAGGCCAAGAACTAACATTCCTGTTAACAACCAATTAATAATAACGTGAATTGGCTCCCGCAGCCGTATGCGTGTCAAATGCTGGTGCAGAATAGTACATATTTGAGACCAGTGGCGGGGCCAGGAATTGCAAATTAGCAATGCAATAATAGAAAAATAATATTGAGTAAAGTGTATTAGTATAACTTGTACATCGCGTTCAGTTTGTCAGACAGCATGTATTTTACTTACTGAAAACATAAAGGAAATACAGATGACGTAATCTGACATATAATGGCGTCCTCTGACTCCTCCAAGGACTCTTTGACCGAGAAAGTTCTTCTGGTAAAGTTTTGGGGTTTAACTTGAGCTCTAAAGCCTGCTCCTAGATAAATGATATCTACTAAATATTTTAAACAAGCCCATTCATGTCGGCTTAGGCTAGCTGACTGATTATCCTGATTCCTAAGTACTAGATCTGTCCTAATCTAAACATGCGTGCTATTTACAATGAATAGTTATCCCAATTTCGTAGCCCCAATTTCACTGTTGCCTCTCTATAAGAACGGATACGGGTTCACGGGTCCATGTACAGGTCCTTGTAGTACTTGTACCCGTAAACGCACCCGTGGGTACGGGTCCAAAATTCCAAATCCAAAAAACTCCAAATTCCAACCAAAGTCGGTTACGGGTATGGGTACGGGTACACAGCTTACGGGTACGGGTCGGGTAGGGTATAGCGCTAGCGGGTACGGGTAGGGTAAGGTAAAAATGTTTTTCCACGGGTACGGGTAGGGTATGCATTTTGCTGTACCCGCACATCTCTAACATGTATCTCCGTCTAATTCTTAACTGGTAGTTGGGCTTTTACGTAAAAATAGCTAAATGCCGTTTTTACGTTTGACACAGAAGTAAAGGTCCAACCGATACAAGAGGACTCCGTCATCTAAAAAGGCGTAAACGGTGAAGTTAATAATGCGATACCAAATAGCGTCGTCAAGACTGAAGACAGCCCCTCTGGTAACGAAATCGTTTTCCATATTAATTGGACAGAACGAAAGAATATAGGACAGCCATATGCAGTAGAACTTCGCTATAACGTACTTAATGGGTCGGCGAAATTCAGTACGCTATATTCGGGGTACGCTATATCTACCATCAAATACCACGGCTCATCACACAGTACCGTACATTGCGGTACGTTATAACCGAGTATACATTATAATCGAAAACCGAATCAATACGGTTATAACGAAGTTTTACCGTATAAATTATATATATATATATATATATATATATATATATGTGTGTGTGTGTGTGTGTGTGTGTGTGTGTGTATAATAAGTCTTTTACTCTAACTTGATTATCCAGTAAGTGATGTTCAATGCACTTCGCACAGGTGCGTCAAAGCGGTGTAATGTTACACAGGGCCATGCATTATTGAACAGTCCAATTTGCGACAACTTTAAAAAAACCTTTGAGTTTCAGAGGGCAAGCAGGGTACCCGCTGACAGCAAATATTCGAAGATTATAGACATTGCAGTGTAGCATCTGTTATAAAGAGCTGAAATTGTGTGTACTTTTTTGTAGAATCAGGAAAACAGCTGTATAGAGGGCTAACGGAAGTAGGACAGAGTGCTGCCTGAGCGACAGTGGTTTTCAACACAGGAGAAATCCTACTTAACCATTTTAAATCCGGTTGCTATTATGTTATTATAATTAATATTATTATTGTCACTATTACTACTATTACTGCTGATGCTACTACAACTACAACAACAACAACAACAACAACTACTACTACTACTACTACTACTACTACGACTACTACTTATTCCTCTATTATTACTACTATTACTACTTCTTCCTCTATTGTTACTTCTAGACTTCTAGTAGTAGTAGTAGTAGTAGTAGTAGTAGTAGCAGCAGCAGCAGCAGCAGCAGCAGCAGCAGTAGTAGTAGTAGTAGTAGTAGTAGTAGTAGCAGTAGCAGCAGTAGCAGTAGTAGTAGTAGTAGTAGTAGTAGTAGTAGTAGTAGTAGTAGTAGTAGTAGTAGTAGTAGTAGTAGCCTAGTATCATCAGTGAGTGATTTAGTAGTGGATTGACTGCTATAGCTATGCTATTGTGATATGAGAGATTTTCGGGTTTAGATGTTACCACTGCTGTCGGAGCAGTTGTTGCCAGTGCGTGGGGCTGGACCTGGGGCTGGGGCGGCGGATGGGGCTGCGGCGGTTGGGGCTGTTTCTACTTCGGCCCTCTCCCAAACAACCAGCTGCAAAACGGCGGCGGCGGCGACCTGAACGACGGATACGGATTGAGGAACGGAGACGTCCAGACGAACTCGAGCAACGACTGCGGCATGTCGTCGTCCGACCAGCCGAACTACGACCTGGACTACGACCAGCCGGACATCGACCCAGGATACGACGCCGTCTGCGACGGAGGCGGAGCCTTCGATGCCGGATTCGACGCCGGAGGATTCGACCTCGGATTCAGCGTTGGATTCTAAGGCGGACGCCTCTATCTCGCCCTCTCTCTCTCTCCCCCCTTCCCCTCTCCTCTCCTCTCTCCCACATCTTTTTCCTCCCTCCTCTCTCTCTCTCCCTCTCTCTCCCTCTCTCTCTCAATAAGCTCTCGTTCTCTCTCTATCTGTCTCTCTGCCACTATGTCTCTGTCTCTCTCTGACTCTTTCTGTCTCTGTTTGTTTGTCTGTCTGTCTGTCTCTGTCAACCTCTCACTGTCTTTTCTCTCTCTCTCTCTCTCTACTCTCTCCGTCACTCTCTCTATTTCTGCCAATCTCTGCCTGTCCGCCCCTCTCTATGTATCTCTCTCTGCCTGGAAGTGAATCCACGAATCCAATGCCCAAGCGATGGATTAGTTTTCTGACACAAACGGGTCAGTCTGTTATAGTTAAGTTTCCGTTGTCGTCATCTTCTATTTGCCCGCCCCCTGCCCCACGAAACCTCGAAATTCTAAATTGACTTAGAAGAAGTTCCCTTTTGCCAAATGAAGAAGTGCTAACTAGACGTTTTTATTTTTGCTGTCGAACGACTTTAACGACCATTTCCAAACGGCTGATGACTACCAAAATAAAGATTCGTCGAAACTGGTTTATTTTTCACAAGAAAACCAACAGATAAATATAATTATATAATTTTTGACTTGTTTTGTTCTGAAACATACGACTTAAATCTGTTCACAACTGTTCGGATCAGACTTGTTAGTGGCGTATTGTTTTTACGTTTTGCGTATCTATTTTCATTAGAACGATGTCCGTTTAGCATATTAAATGGTTGTTGGCCAGTCTGGACCAAATGTGTTGCAACGCGTGTGACCTCGACCAGCATTTTCCAGATCGCTGCGTTTCTTCTCGGATCAGCTTATGAGCAGTTGTTTCACACGCACCTTTAGTTGCTTCTGTTTTAATAAAAATTCTTATAACCACGTGTTAATTTGTCTGTCGCGTTCGATTTTATCGAGGACGCTGATCTTCGCACGCATCGGCCTACAGTGGCGTAAACACAGTTCCGCATAAGGGGGGGGGGGTACATCGATTTTGGCGAGCAAAAAGGTTCGGCATGTAGTTCTTCGAACATTCACGTATTCTCTTTGATGATGTTACCTACCCCTCCCCCAGTGTTATTTAAGTTATGGTTTTTCAGTTTCAGTTGTGTTTTTTCAGTTTAAGTTGCAGTCAAAGTTAACTTTTTTAAAAGTTACAGTTAATAGTTAATGATTTTCAGTTATCGTTACAATTAAAGTTCTCTTAGTCTCGCATCCCATTTCATATTATTTAATAAAAATTCATAGCAATAGACTTGTGGCATTTTTCTCTCTGGCTTCAAATTCGGCTGCAATTTCCTTATGCCTAGCCTTCAAATGATTCACGAGGTTTGTTGCATTCTTCCCTTTCAGTGAGCAAAAGCAGCTCTCTAAGATGCGCCTGGACTTGTCCGTTGATGCATCATATGCAAAAAGATTCCCGACGCCGCCGCTTTCACGTCTGCGCCCACTGAACGGCTTAAACATTTTGCGCAAATATTAAATTTTTATTAATTAAAATTTAATCGCAAGAAAAGCACTACCAAAGATGAATCAGATCAGTGTGAACTGTCAACAAAGAAATGTAGACCAATTAGTGCAATTGGCAATTGCCCTGTTGCCCATTCAGCGCTCAGCAGCCTGGCGTGACCTTGTCCAGTTCACCGGGTGCAACTCAGCTCAATAACAAGTTTCTACAACCCTGCTTATCAAGTTTTTACAACCGTGTTTATATGAGGTCTGAACTGTAGACCTGAATTAACTCCGCCTTAGCCGGTGGCAAGCCCTGGTTGAGAAAGGAGGAGCCAAACACACACACACAAAGTGACAAACACCACATAGACGCCCTTCGTCTTTGATACGGGCGCGTCTATAAACAAGCACAACACACACACACATACTGTACACAGTCCTGAATCGTGACCCACAGGGCCACAAGTACAGCTGACACAGAAGACTGCAATACTGATAATAGGACATAATCATACTCACTTGAAAGATTATTTTTCAGTTTCAATGACTTTTCTATTTCTTAACTTCTGAACTTTATTCTATTACAGTTATAGCAAAAGTTATTAATCACTTTCCAGTTACAGTTACAGTTACAATTAACTGAAAATTTTTTCCAGTTATTCGGTGCTTTTAGTTACTATTATAGTTAACTTGAAGAACAGTGCTCTCCCCTCCCCTAAACATTCCGGCCCCAGGCTCCCATCCCCCGTGCCATTCCCGTGGCGGCGCCAAAGCACCCAGGAATAGTCTAGGAAATAGACCGGCGAATAGTTGTGCCAACGTTGGAGATCTGATTAATTCGACGTGCCAACAAATCACCGGCCGGATAGTTTCACAGTTACACTAAATAAACACACTGTAGGCATAAGCCGTTTAGTGTGAAACTTAGGTTCTAGAAGGTTCTCCCGTTTAGCTTCTGGACGGTTCACGAACTCTCACACTATCAAAAGGCTGTCTGACGTTTCGCCTTTACACCGCCAAGGGGGAGGGAGGATTTTGAGGGTTTTCTGGGGTGGAAAATTACTCTCCTAACAGGCCTGTATAAAACACTGCTAGTAGACCAGACACCGCCCAACTACGACTGGATTGTCCAACGTGCTTGACTGAGTTTTTCTTTGTTGTCGGTTCGATGCACACACGCAGGCGCAACGCCCAATAGCCTTGTAATGGAATCTGTAGACAGAACGGCGTTAAGCAGCCACAAGTTTAGAAAAACTACCTTCAAACTTTCACACCGACAACTTTTCGTCATCATCATCATCATCATTATATGAAGGTGTGATAGCGACATGTATAGGGCCAATCAATTGTGCTTCCCAGACCGAGGAGATCTTAACTGCTTTGAGCGCCATCTATAGCTTCCAAATGTTCGTCGACTTGGCACCGTGGCGTGTCTATCCAGAGTCACAGAATACGGGGGGGGGGCATCAAGTTTTCCAGAGACTGAATTTGTTTGGATGCGATTATCATTAGGAGTTTTGGATGGGGCCGTCGTGAGACTCCCCGCCTGGGTCTGCAGAACCAGCCCAAAAATTAAGACCAATATTATATTTCAAATCTATATAGGGATTTGAAACGTATTTATAGATATCATAGCCTATCGGCAATCACACTTCTTCTCCAACTGATAACATTTTACGATCGGTTTTGCACAAATCTCCATCCTGTCTAAGTCCCAATGGGGTGGCGGGCAGTGTTTAATCTAGACTCCTGGACTCCGGGGGGGGGGAACTGAAAAAGCCGGGGGGAACTGACAAAGCCGGGGGGAATTCTGCTAGGGGCCGCTGTTAGTCCATGTAGTATTCCAAAATTTCCGGGGAGGGGGGGAATTTAAAATTTCCAGGGGAGAAAGGGCAATTCCCCCCGGAAACGGCCTAGATTAAACACTGGTGGGGTGGCGGGTGGATGTTAGAACTCCAGGTCACTCATCGTTCATCGTCGCTATTCTAACGACGCTTCAGTTAACTTATATGAGAATTTTAATAATGGCACGTGCTGCGCTTATGAGCAAGAAATGAAGAATGGCAAGAACAAGATAACAAAGGTTTTGATTGGTGAAAAATTAACAACAATCATCGTATCGTGCTGGAAAAAGAAAAAAAAACATATAGAAATATCTGATCTCTGACTGCTGGGAAAATTTACTATTTCAAACCTTGTTGACTTTATAATAATAATAATAATAATAATAATAATAATAATAATAATAATAATAATAATAATAATAATAATAATGATGATGATGATGATGATGATGATGACGATCACAATAATGATGGCGGTGATGATAACAATGGCAAGGATGACAACAACAACAACAGTAACAACAACAATAACAACAATAATGATAATAATAATTATCATCATCATCATCATCATCATTATCAGCAAGATATCCGACTATCTCTCCAACACGGTGTATCTCGAATTGGAAGCACCATCCAGTTCACTGAACTTGGTTTAATTTTGTTTAAAAAGGCCTACGGGAATGTTTTTGGGGGTAGTGCGCCATGGAGAAAATTTACAAGAGCTATTTGAAAATGATTATGACATTGGAAAGAAGTAATGCCTACCTGCTTTGCGTAACATATAGGCCTACCCGAACATTAGGGCCCACTATCCAGTGAAACTTTTACTGATACATCTGCACCTGTCGTGACTATGATCACGATTACAGGGGTTTTGCAAAATTCCGGAATCACATTTTTACGCGTCACGGTTACATAGAGATCTGCTGAGTCAGAATGCTTCTAAAGCGATTGTGAACCGTTCGACTGCTAATGGAACATTGACATTCTTTTGCTGAACGCAGTCTGGAGTTTTCCAAAGAGGTTCTCTTCACTTTAGATAATTTACAATAGTAAGTTCGTCAGAACGGCACCAGCAGATTTTGAATTTTCCTAACCGACTGTCACAACAGGCTGTAAATTTGCTTTTGTGATCGACTGTGCTATCGCCTTTTGAAGGTCTTCGTAGGCACTCTCCTATTCGTACTTAGTCGGTTGACATGTGAGAGTTTTTGCTCAAAACAACTTGGCCGAGCCTCTGCACGACAAAGGTTACTGTCATATTTTTGGGTCAAATGCAAACCGATGATGATAATGATGATGATGATGATGATGATGATGATGATGATGATGAACCTCGGGACCTCTGATCGTCCAAGTGTGTTTTCTATAGTCTATTTTCGGGCTTTTGTACGCCCTTTCCTATGCCCTAGGCGCCGTGTCTACCGCGTCTAATGGAAAATTCAAAGAAAATATGTCATGATTTATGATACTGCAATGCATCACGGTGGGTTGGGTTGGGTCTGCGGGACGACACAACCTCGCGAACCACTCTCTTCGTACGGTTTAAGACGTACTTTTTTGAACGATCGGCTGCGGCGCATTTGTGAATGCTAAGTGCGCCATATAAATGAACTGCTCAATCAATAAATCAATCAATATAATCAATCAATTAATCAATCATCCTTTTACCGGTATAGTATATAGTAATGACTCCCAGATAATAATGACTCTCCGGTATTATTATATATATAAAATAATGACGGGGGGGTTATTTTATATATAATATTGACTTGGGAGTTATTATTATATATAGAGTTGTTATTATATATATAATAATAATGAGGGGAGTTATAATTAGGCCTATATATATAATAATGACTGGAGTGTTATTATATATGGGAGTTAATATAATTTGCTACGGTATGCATGGGTTGGGTTGGGTTCTAAAAAATTGGCCACGGACGTTCCACTTACCTGGGCAGTGTCCAGAGTTCTGATGGCAGATGTCAGCGGGACATTACTCGCAGAATCGGCATAGCTGCATCTGCCATGAGATCTCTTCAAAATCTATGGCGCCAAAGACAGATACAGCTCGGTACGAAGATCCGTATTTATCAGTCCTGCGTCCTGCCAATTCTCCTATATGGTTCTGAGACTTGGACTCTGCTTACACGAGACTCTCAAATACTAAAGGCATTCCATATGCGCTGCCAGAGACAGCTTCCCTGCATTCGCTGGTTTGACTTTCGTGACCAATGAAGCAGTCTCCAAACAGACTGCCCTCCTGCCAGTGACAGAAATTATCACGCGACGCCGTCTGTCTCTCTTCGGTCATGTGGCTCGCCAGGACAAGAACATTCCGGCCCATCGCGCTCTTGCCTGCGCCATTGCTCGACGCACCGAGACGCGTCCTCCTCCGAGCTGGAGAGGACCTCCTGGCAGACCAAGCCGTACGTGGTCCCAGCAGATCGGCGATGGTCTTCCTTCCACAATTCTTCATGAATGGCACTCAGCCATCGGTCGCGGTCACAACTCGCGCAACACGAGATTGGCACAACGGACCTCTGTCGTCCATGTGAACTAATGAATGAATGAAAATGAATGAATGACGTTTCAGCCTAGACTGCGATCTGATTGTCCTTTTGGATATTTTGCATTTCGACTTGTTTCTTATGCGATGGGTCCGTACAAAGATGTTGATTCGACTATGGCATTGAATAAATACGTGCCGATAAAGAGAACTATAAGCTAACTTCTGCTCATGCCAACCGATTCGTCAGAATAACGTTTTTAACAATTTTTAACCCCGAGGCCTGAGCGATTCATTGAAAGGTGAGTATATTCGAAGCGCCCAGGCTGTTGACTAAATCACGCCTGACGATGTATGGTGTACGTGCCATTTATTCTTGAAAATACTGTATACCCCTAAATTCTTGGAATTCCAAGACGACATTGTAACATTTATATTCTCACAATTACTAAAGAAGCGCAAACTGATGAAAGCCTGTTCACCAGAGAACCTCGATCAGCTTTTGTCGTTTGCTCAAGAGCACTGCGAGATAGACAAGGTCAACTCCCTCAATGAAGAGTATAAATTCAGGCTGTTTGACCAAATTGTCAAGTGCCTTCGGAAAGAAGAAGTCTTCATCCTGTGTTCATCTGATCTTCGCGGTCTTCAGAAGAAGTGCGGCCTCTCGTCAGAAGAACCTGGAATCAGCGAGTGCGATGCCAACTCTCTTCAAAATGTCAAGCGAAAAGGAAGCGACAGATTCTTCGACCGTGGTTTTCGCAGAGGTGAGTTCTTGAACATTCAATTTGTAAACTTGAATATGCAATTTGTGATATGCTCGAGGAATATAGACAAGGGAAGTATATATAATCAATTGCTCTAATAGATATATGAAATAGTTAGCAATTCCATGATCTCGTTGCTTGGTTTGCTCAATAATATGATTGTTTTGCTGATGAATGAGAGAATCTAATACTAGATTTATTCTGATTTTCTAGACGACGTCCACTGTGTCTCCGCGTAAGACGAAGAAGTACGTGATCATTGCAGTAAGCGCCGTCTTGTCCGCTGCAATAGTTCTGGCGGCCATCCTCATCGGAATGCACTTCTTCACCGAAGCACAGAAGGAAATCGTCAAGGTGTCGAACACAAGTTTCTTTTGTTACGAGATAAAGATTTTTGCCTGTTGGAGTGTTTGTCCCATAGTTTAATCCTGCATTTTTTTTATTATTTTGGATGGATAACATCAAAGAAGACTTTGAACGATATCAGATATCATTAATCGATGGTAAGAAAAGAACAGCGGAAAAAGATACATATAGATGTTTGGTGTCTAGATATTGCCGCTAATGAGCTAGCAGAAGGCAACTATGATGATGATGATGATGATGATGATGATGACGGCGACGACGATGATGATGATGATGATGATGAGTTTATAAATGTGCTGATAATTTTGTAGCATGATATGTGCGTCATTGCATTTGTTGGAATTCAAACGTTTACTTGCTTATTTCAATTGTATAGTACTCCCTGACGTTTAACAATAACGCCAAACAGGACGTGACTGCTGATCCAAACGAGAATGTCGTTCAGTATCACATGTCAACTCCCCAGCAAGAATCTTGGATTGTCCAAGATTTCAACAAGGTTTCTAGTTGCTTTCCTAAATCATCTATTTAGAGCGACAGCTCTAAATAAATATATAGGCCTAGGCTCTTAGATTTATCTCTAACGATTTTCTCAGGTATTAATTTTGTCACGAATGAAATTCGGAATGTTAATATTTTTCAACACGGCTACATTTCAATAATTAATTATTGTCTGCATGTTTTGTTATACAATAATGAAGGCCTATGTTGATATTATTTGTAGCGTTTCATTTTATCTTTATGGTTCAATATATTGTTATTGAGAATTTCAAAATACAAGTCTATTCGCTTTGCAGTTATTCGCAGTTATTTTAAACTGATATGAATTAAAATTCACAGGACATTCAAGTCGTGAAGATTCAGACGGACACAGAGACGAACTGTTACGTCAGTGCGCTGAACAGATCAACCGCGACGGTTCCGTCAAAAGTGGCAAAACCTCAGTCTTCTGTAAGTGCACCTGTTCAAATTGTCATGCACTAAAAATTGACGAATTGCAAAATAGAACTCAGAACTGGAAACATCGTTGATTTGTGTTTCACAATGCACATACACTGCATTGGACGCAGGGCCGGATTAAGGTTCGAGTGGGCGGGGGGAGGGCTGAGAAAGAAAGGCCGTCGCCTATACTGAAAATGAAAGTCTCTCACAAGCAAAAAAGATTATCTCCCTTCCAAATCGTGCTGAAAATCGTGCTGACAAGCAAAGAAAAAAGCTTATCTTGATAATTGGTGGGCCTATTTTCACGATGGGCCGGAGGGGCTACAGTCCCCTCAGCCCCCGCCTCAATATGGCCTTGAATGGCCGAAATGTCGCTCATTTAGGAACAAAATTTACGATTCTCTAAGGCGTCTTGCTTTACACGATATGCATAGTTAAACGACAAGCAAAACTAAGAGTCATATTATTGACTAATGTATTATACATCAGAAGAGGGAATTTTCCGAGCTTTTTAGAAGAGGACAAGAGGACAAAGAATAGGATTACTGTCGATTACACAACAAGACCATAATGGGTTAAACAGAGCGGTTCTCACACAGGGCATACCCTAGTTAACCACTGTAAACCTTGCTATAATAATAATAATAATAATAATAATAATAATAATAATAATAATAATAATAATAATAATAATAATAATAATAATAATAATAATAATAATAATATAAAATAATAATAATAACAGTAATAATAATAATAACAACAGTAATAATAATAATAACAACAGTAATAATAATAATAATGTAGGCTAATGATGATAATGGACCGATATCAGCCACTAGGGGCAGCCTTCCCCGGACATCAGCCGCTAGGTGCGCTGGCGGCGCAGTATATAGGCTGCCGCCGGGCGGAACTCAGCCTTGTTTTTTAGGTTGGGTAGCCGGTGTGCTGCCATAAAGTGTCCTACCCGAAACATGTCCGGACGGACACTTAAATGCAACCACAAAGTGTCCGGCGGACGGTTTATGGTGCCATATGATGTACCCAGAAAATGTCCGAGGTGCCCCAAAAGTGTCCGGCCAAAGCCAACGTTAAAGGAACAATGTTGGCTTACGGCAATTCATAGGTTTTCATGAATAGGTCTACAGGGGAGTAACCGAGTAGCAGGTCTTTGGCTTGGACTAAGTTCAACCCGAAAGACTGCAAAGATGAGAATGATATGGAAGCTTTGTTCTGGGTCAATCGGAATCATCATTTTGAACCGTTGTACAAGTGGTAAATGTTCTTGTAATGCGACAGACATTACCGTTTAGAACTTTCTCCCGTTATATATATATATATATATATATATATATATATATATATATATATATATATATACGTTTAGAACATTCTCCGTTTTTACATTTTGTTTTGAATATAAGTTTGAATATAACTTTGCTTTGACTATAATAAAGGTTATATTTTCATTTATTTTTACCACTCTGTTTAGCGCATGCATATATATATATATATATATATATATATATATATAGCGTTTGTGACTCACTAGACTGACTATGATCAATAATTATATAAAAATAATCACATCAATCAAATATATTTCACGTTCAATTTTTCACGGACGGACAGAATATTGCAAGTAATTTGCCCCGGACACTTTTTCGCCGGGTCGGACACTTTGTGGCTGCAAGGAAGTGTCTGGCCGGACACTTTATGGCAGCGGACACTTTATGGCATCACACCGGCTCGCGGCATCACTTGTGACGCCTCCCAACCCCGGACACTTGTAAATAGTCGAACTCTGTAAATATGAATACTATGTGTATATTCTTAGTAACCCGGGTCCTAAACCTGTGGAACTGTACATAGTTTAGCAGACGCTCATCGTCTTTGATACGGATGCGTCTATAAATAAACGAATCAAAGAAAGAAAGAACTCAGCCTTGTTCTCCGGGAGTTTTACTTAGAAGAAGGTCTTAGTTCGGATACTGTGAATTCTAAAATTGATTCGAAATCGCACGTTCGAAGTATTTAGGGCGCTGTGGATTGATATACTGAGACTAATCGAACTGACGAACAGGTCTGTAGAGTTTATTTTATGTTAATCTGGGAAATGTTCAATAAATATGAAGTTGCTTTTGGAACTGATGTCATTTATGTTACTGATACGCGGCCCACGTGTTCTCGATTCTAACAGCCTCCGACATACAACTGGAGCCGATCCCACGTGCCCACAGTTTAAGCTGCCATCCTGGTAAAGAAAAGCGAGTAAGAGTAAGAGTTTATGACGACAAGGGTCGTTCCAATAATAATAATGATGATGATATTATTATTATTATTATTATTATTATTATTATTATTATTATTATTATTATTATTATTATTATTATTATTATTATTATTATTATTATTATTATCCTAATAATGATTATATTATTATCAACTTTATAATTATATATCATCATTATTGCTATCATTAAAATGACACTATCATTATTATTGTAATAATTATTATTATTATTAATGTTGTTGTTGTTATTGGCGGCTTTTGCTTGGTTTGTGTAGGCTACTAAAGAATCGTCATCTCTGATATACAAAACGTCGGGAACTCCGATCAGTGACACATCGTTCCTATCCAAGAAAGCCAGAGATATGTGCAAGGGTGTGTCCGTCTACTGGGTCTTTCCTCAATGCCTGGATAAGGAACATGCCGTTACGAATGCCACAGGTAATCAGATATTGAGCGTTGAGTTATACCGCTGTGCTTTTCGCCCGTGCATCGTCTCGTCATATTCTGTTGAGCTAATTAATAAAATAAATGAAATAAAATGAGTAAAGCAAGCCGTTATATAATTTTCATATTAACTACTTCTCGGCGCTTCAGTATGTAGGGCCTATCATAGGCCTATATGTGCTTGGATAAGACAGACATGGGCAATCATGCTATTAATTAATCATTGGTTTAAAGTGGTTTAGTAGGATATCTTTATTACAGTATTATCTGAATATAGAATAAAGAGAACGAATGTCACTCAATCGTAAACAGTGGCGGCTCCACCGGGGGGGGGCCAGGGGGGGCGTGCCCCCCTATTGACTGCCTGGCCCCCCCAGTGGCCCCCCCAGTTGGGACCCTATACTTAATGCTACATACATTAAACAACAAATGGTTGGCCCCCCATGATTAGAAGTTGCCCCCCCCCCAACGCCCCCCCACTTGCCAAATCCTAGAGCCGCCACTGATCGTAAACAACTGCAAATGGGTTTTCCATTGTAGATGGTTTGTCAAGGATGAAGAGAGCCTCTTCACAGTGGGGTAGCGAGAATGTTTGGCGTCCGGGATTGGGTATACATTTTCGCTCCCTATAGTTCGAATGAAACATAAGAGAACGTGTACGGTAATTCAGATATGTTCATGGGTTGAGTTAACCCATGGGTTGGGTTGGATTGGGTCAGACTTTCCATATTAATGGTGGGTTGGGTCAGAAAATAAGTCATGGTTTAAGAAACTGTAATGTATTACAGTGGGTTGGGTTGGGTCAAGTAAACCTATTATCGACATGGGTTGGGCTGGGGATTTGATGAGTTGGGTTGGATTGGGTTCTAAAAAAATTGACCCATGGACATCTCTGCGGTAATCAGCAGGCCCGTCGAGAGATATTCCGGGCACAAAAGTGTGAAAGTTCATATTTTTTAAGAAAGGTTGCACTCTACAAAAATATACAGGTCAAATGTGAAAATTGGCGATGATCTTTTTTGCTTGTTAGACTTTTCAATGGTCGTTTCACTTGAATTATGTACAGTAATATCTATAATTTAAGCTGCTGTTGAGAGTTATTGCGGTGTGATTTTAACACAGGCTAACTTAATCCTGTAGACCACTTAAAATCACGTTATTATTGTTATGCTTAAAGGAATATAATGGTATCTGTGAATGCTTGATCTACATTTCAATAGTATTATATATAGTAGGCCTATAGGAAAAATTTGCGTTACTTCTAAAGTCATTCAAATTAGCAGTCTTATCGCCTAATTCAATCCCGTTAATCTAGCAATAGGGAAAAACAACATATAAAACAACAAGTCCTCTATTGCCAGCACACCGCACTAGTGTTAAACAGTCCATGCAGAAAAACTAAAATAATTATTCTTGTAAATTGGCAACAGTCAATAGCAATGTAATGTCATATAGATATGAAACATGTTACTTGTAAGTTCATTTTAGAATTTATAAGCTGAAATTATGTTTTATATATTTTCATTAAATTCCTAGTCACGAGCTGCCATTGCATTTTTGCTGTTTGATGATACGACAGGCCTGTATAAACACAAATTTGCACGTAATATACTATAAAGAGGATATTTTGTTGAACCACTCAGTCAAAATGAAATAAGAACAAAAGTCACTCGACCGCAAACAACTGCAGATGATTTGTCATTATAGATACAGCAGATGTACATGCGAGGGAGAAGAGAGCGGTGCCGTTTTTCGACCTGGTGAGATTCAACGGCACTACGTGCGCCGCAGGCTGCTGCAAATACGTCTGCGCCTGTCGAATGCAAATCGATTGGACCGTCTCTCCGAGTGGAAGGGTCAATTGCGAATTTTACATATATGACTGCAATTTCATGCCAACCTCAACCCCATATGCCTATGGCTGCACCGTCGGGCCAGCTGGTATTGTTTGTCCAAATGAACAACCTGCAGAGTGGCCCACTTGCTAAGCCAATGCCCTCTGCAAGAGAAATTGCCATACGTTTGAATATGCAGATACATTCACGCTTTAACGTAGCTAACCCGCTTAGTGTTCTTTATTACAATAATCTTGCTTTTTACTTGTTATGCTATACCCAATAGCATTTGAACATCTTATTATATATATATATATATATATTATAAATCGCCTAAATTTTGCCACATTACACCATTACTCAAATCTCTCCACTGGCTCAAAATAACAGAACGCATTGAATATAAAATAATATCGATGACTTATAACTCACTTCATACATCAAAACCTGTCTACCTAAGAAATCTGATAATTCCACAACAACCTGAATCTACTAGATCTTCTTCTCATGTAACTCTCCTTCGACCTCTGAATCAATCATCTCTCAAAATTTGCAATCGTGCTTTTTCATACGCTGCACCTGAGCTTTGGAACTCAATTCCAATATCCCTTCGCTGTCTACATCAGAGCCAAATAACAAACTCTGAGTCACAATTTTCTCCCCTTCTTGCAACATCTCCTCATGTTTTTCTTTCTAAACTAAAATCATTTCTCTTTATAAAATCATTTCCTCCATAGCTGTAGCGTCCTGCCCACTCGCCCTTTTGATTAAATGACCCGGCATGAATGACCCACCTTTGGCTATAGCTACTTCATTTGAGATTAAGCGCATAGGAATAAGGAGCTACTTCGGTGCATCTTTTGGAAGCGCTTTAGAAATTTACGAGATTTTACTTACTCATATAGTTTGATCGATATTCGAGTGTTTTCGACGATATTTAGCAGGATCGGAGCGATCTCTACGTCAACACCGTTATCATTTTGAATTTCACCGTTGTTTAATATGGCCGTCGCCTGACTATGCACCGCTACGTTTTTCTCGACTAGACTACTGTGTTTGAGATTATGCGAACGATACGTTATTCGTCGACAGAGCTGCTGGCTTGTTCTCACGGTGATCGTCCTGCACCTTGCGTTCTTGATTTACTGTCCGAATTCGGGATTCTTAGACTCTGTGAGACCCAGCGTCGAGTTCGTCACTACCGCGGAAAGAGATCAGGCCGGAGACGTTTCCGACCGAAGTTGGTGCCAATCGAGAATGGTGCGTTTATCTACACTGACTTCAACCGTGATAGACTTCCTTCGTCGACAACCCGGCGTCCGCAATCTGCTCTGCCTGTCTGTATTCCTCGACTCACTGCTGCTCCACTAAAGCATGGTGCAAACGGCCTGGGTCGACGCTCTGCCCTGCTTCATCCGATAATACAGCGGCATCTCGTCCCTCAAGTGCGTGCGGCGAACCTCGGTCTTCTGAATATTAGGTCGATAAACAATAAGACAGAGAACGTCCTGGATCTTATCGAGTACTACCAGTTGCATATGCTCATTCTTTCTGAGACGTGGCATGTAGACTCCGACTCGGCAGCCATCAAGCGGCTGCAAAGCCACGGCCTGTGTGTCGTCGAGGCGGCGCGTCCCATTGCTGAAGACGCCAAGCTAATGGAGATGAACTTCGTGAACCATGGAGGTCTGGCGATCGTCCATAGACCAGGAATCAACATTGCGAGGCTGAGAACTAACTTAACGCCCTCCACTTTCGAGCACCTGTGCTGCCGGGTTGGAGGGGCGTTTGGACCCTTCATTCTAGTAGCAATCTATCGCCCAGGGTCTCGAAACACGTGTGAGCAGTTTTTTTGCAGAATTTGCATCACTCCTTGAGTCGTTGGCGACCTACAAATGCCAGTTCTATGTGGTGGGGGACCTGAACGTCCACCTGGAAAGGCCAGATGACGTGGCCAGTAGGAAACTTCTCCAGATTCTAAATGAGTTTGACCTGGTGCAGCGAGTGACTGAACCGACCCACGTCCTGGGTGGCCTCCTGGATGTAGTCATCGGATCGGGGGACTCGGAACCGTGCCGAATCACGGTTGACGAGACTGGGTTGTCTGACCACCTGCTGGTGCGCTGGTCAACACGGACGGTGCGCCCTCCTCCGGAGTACAAGGCGGTTAAGAGGAGGGACTGGAGTGGCTTCAAACGCGATCTGTTCGTCACTCGTCTTGAGGAGTCGACGCTTTGCTTGCCGGTTGCTCCTGGAAAGTCCGCCTCTGATCTTGCGGAGTGCTATGACACGGTGATCAATGGCATCCTGGATGACTTGGCACCGGTGGTCGAGAAGACAGTCAGGGTCAGGAATTTCTGCCCTTTTTACGACAATGAGTGCCGTCTGGCGCGTCGGGAGGCGCGGAGAGCTGAGAGGGCCTATGATAGGTCCAGGGGCTCAGCCAACGAGGCTGTGGCTCTTGAGGCCTGGAGGACTACCCTCAAAGCAAGGAGGTCCCTTGTAAGATTGAAAGGTAGGGAATACTGGAAGCAGTTGCTGCTCACCAGGGAGTCCGACTCGAAGGAGACCTGGGAGACGCTGAACGCCCTACTGGGAAAGTGCACTCCTGCGATGGCTCCCTGTCCTGCGTTCAGCCCGGAAGAGTACCATCGGTACATTGATGGAAAGATTGCAGGAATACAGGAGAGGACGGCGTCTGCGGGACCGGCAACCTTCGAGGCCTACGATGGGCCGCATCTCATGGCGTTTCGGGCACCAACGGAGGAGGAGGTGCTCCGCATATTGCGTGCGTCTCCGAATAAACAGTGCTCTGCAGACCCTCTGCCGATGTGGTTGCTAAAGGACTCGGCGGAGGTCCTAGCCCCGTTTCTGAAAGCGCTCATGATCGCCTCCTTAGAGACTTGCGAAGTTCCGTCGAAGTGGAAACATGCAATGGTCACGCCACTACTGAAACAGCCAGGACTTGACCCTCAAGAAACGTCAAACTACCGACCAGTGTCAAACCTGCCATTCCTTTCCAAGCTTTTGGAGAGGATTGTCAGCAAGCGGCTGATCGAATTTTTAGACGCTAACGGACTGATGCCTCGTGATCAATCAGCGTATCGCCGTGGGCATTCCACTGAAACCGCCGTGCTGAGGATATTCAATGACGTTGTGGATGCGGTTGCGAATGGCAGGGTGGCTCTCCTCTGCCTTCTTGACCTCTCCGCTGCGTTTGATACGGTGGATCACCGGATTCTTATCCAGCGGCTGGAGAATTCATACGGCCTCAGGGGTCGGGTCCTCAGCTGGTTCGAGAGCTACCTCAGTGATAGGACGCAATCGGTCCGGTGCGGCGGTCAAACGTCGGAAAAGCGAATTGTTCAGCATGGTGTTCCGCAGGGGTCGGTTCTCGGCCCTCTGCTGTTCATTCTCTTCATAGCGGGTTTGATGAAAATCGCTATCGCGTTCGGACTGACCATGCACGGCTACGCGGATGACGTGCAACTGTATTCTTCCTGTCTGCCTGCTGACATGGAAAGACTTAAACTTCGCTTCCTCGATTGCATCACGGCGATCATCATGTGGACGGAGGAGAACCGCTTGGCCCTTAACCCGGCCAAGACCGAGTTCCTGTGGATGTGCACCCCCAGGAGGAAGCATCTCCTGAGCCATTTACCGTTCATGCTGGGTGATGTGACCGTCGTCCCCTCAAAGTGCCTACGACTCCTGGGAGTACTACTCGATGAGACGTTGTCGTTCGAGGAACATATCGGTAATGTTGTCCGCGGATGTTACTACCACCTACGGAGGATTAGGTCAGTGCGCCGGCATCTTCCGATCAGCGGGGCAGTGCACCTTGTGCGCGCCCTTGTTCTGCCCAGGCTGGACTATTGCAACAGCGTGTTGCTGGGCCTCCCCGATGGAAAGTTGAATCGTCTGCAATCCGTGCTCAATACAGCTGCTCAGGTCGTCTTTAGCAGCCCCTGGGGAGCCCACGTGACCCCCCTACTGCGTGATCAGCTGCACTGGCTTCGAGCCCGGGAGCGCATTATCCATAAGCGCTGCTGGCTCACCTTCCGAGCGTTAAATGACCCGCACTGTCCACAGTACCTGGCTGAGCTGGTCCTAAGATCAACGTCGAACGCACGGAGGTCGGCACTTCGCTCCGGCCATCGTGTCCTACTGCTCGTTCCGCCTCCGTCACAGACTTCGAAGTTCGGAGACAGGTCCTTCTCTCGCGGGAACCCATTGCTTTGGAATGCCTTGCCGACCGCAGTGACTGAGGCCAACTCTGCTGGACTGTTCCTGAGAGAACTAAAGACGCACCTTTTTAGTTTAGGTTATGGTTGACTATGTGCGTGTGCAGCGCCCTTGTCGTAGGCCTTAACCTAGTGCACGGCGCTATAGAAATTGTCTTGAAATAAATAAATAAATAAATATAATTCTCGATGTCTGTCGCGTCCGTCCGTCCGTCCGTCCGTCCGTCCGTCCGTCCGACGGCAACACGGCGGGTATTGCAAGACGCTGTTGTCATTGACAACCAAATATTGTTTAATCAAAAATGTATTAAAATCAACGGAGCGTTTAACGAAGCGTCTTAATTGCAGCTTAAACCTTCATCCCCCTTCCCTTACCCCATCCCTCTCCCAATCGCCCAGGCCCCAACCAATTCCCGCCCGCCCCGGCCCCAAACCCTCTTTCCTCTCCCCATCCCTCTCCCAATCCCTTTCCCTCTCCTTCCTTCTTCCAATCGCCCCGGCCCCAACACATCCCCACCCAGGCCCCAAGCCATAGCCGTCCCACCCTACCCCACAGGCCCCAAACCCCCGTTCCCATTCCCTCTCTCAACCCCTTCCTTCTCCCCAAACCTCTCCCAATCGCCCCAGGCCCCAACCCATACCCGCCCCGCCTACCCTACAGGCCCCAAACCCCCGTTTCCATTCCCTCTCACCATCCCTCTCCCAACCCCCCATTCCCTCTCACCATCCCTTTCCCAATCGGCCCGGCCCCAAACCATCACCGCTCCGCCCTACCCCCACCGGCCCCAAACCCCGTTCCTAAACCTACACAACGCTGCTCCGAAAACCCGTAAAACCCACTTTCCTCCTCCCAAATCTCCCTTCCATCTCTCAATGCCTTGCCCTCCCCCGTTATTATATATATTTACTCCTTCCTAATCTCAAACCCTATTGTTTAAAATTTAACCCCTCAATTGGGGATTAAATTTTCACCGTACTGGGGATGTAATTTTTGGAAAAGCGTTCTTCAGAAATGATTGCTGTAACGTTTTAGATTTGCTATATCTCAGGCTATGTAGGAGCTAAAAAGATGAAGTTTGCACCATTGTTTAGATCGTTTATTCCTCTTTCTAACCGTCCGTGCAAAACAACAAAATTTGGGGGTAGAATCCACTTTACGGCCTAAAATATCACCCTCTCCCCCCAAAAGTTTTTTAAATCTCCCTAGCAAAATATTTTCAGCGGTAACCCCACTTTGGTCAGCGGCAAAGTTGCAAAGTTGTAAAGGGATGTCAGAGGAACAAAATAAACTAAAAAGTTTGAAAATCGGTTGACATTAATTTTGGTAAAGATCTATCAATTCTAACCCGATGACCCAATGTTTGAACATAATTATTATCGGTGAATTTCGCGAAAGTTTTGAATTCTGAGAATTCTGATCAAAATTACATGATCCAGCGAAGGCATTATGTCCATTCCCATTGATGCTATTGCTGGATCATGACTGAATTCCTATATCGATTTCTGTTCCATATTTTAGTTTTAGTTTCCTACTTTTTTGAATTTGCTATATCTCAGGCTATATAAGAGCTAAGAAGATGAGTTTTGCACCATTGTTTAGCCTTTTTATTCCTCTTTCTAACCGTCCGTGCAAAACAAAAAAGTCTAGCGTTCACGAGCTTTCCGACAATCAAGTGAGAATGAGGAGCAGGCTGTTGCTCGGCGTGCAACAGCAGCACAGCAAACAAGAGAATCAAGCACTGCATGTCGTTCGACACTGCCAAATCATTACACTTACGTTGACTATCAAGTTTCAGAAAATTCATGCGAATGGGCGTTAACTCGGTTGAAGGAAAAGGCGGCGAGTTAGGGGAAATTAATTGCGCAAAATCCTATTGCAGTTGCACAAAATCGGGTGGTAAAACAGCCAATCTCCTCCGTCATTTTTGACGGGTAAACACCTATTTGATATTAAAAACATATCAGTTTTCTGCTTTAATTCACCGCCTGACAGTGTAGCCTTAATCTAATCTTAACTACTGTAATTTGAGTGGTTTTACTTAAGTCTCAGCGGTATTTCCGGTACTGACTTGTTAATGATTATTCAGGAGTAGCATAGTTGTTCTCGTGGATTTAATATCGAAAATGTGTAATCAATTCTCTTGATCTGTTATAAAGCATATTATTTCTTCTGAGCGCAAAACACAAAGTGAATAATCTTTGTTTACTGCGAATATCGCATTTGCTATGCTTTATTGACACATGATTTTAAGTATCTCTTCAATTTTTTAAATATTATCACAGAAACTATTGCACTGTAGGCTACTTGATTTTGATGTTCAAACGACATTTTTATCGATTTATGATAACTTTAATGCACTGCGTTCTTGAAAAATAAATCTATAAATCGTCTATTCCCGTAATGTCAAAATTAATGTTTCAATTCACTTATTTCTTGAATGAAGCGGGTATTGCAATGAATTCGTTTGAAAATACTCATTATAATTATTATAGTTGAAGCGAAATTCAAAAACTTTTTCAAATTCGATCCTTTTTAAAATGAATTATAAGTGTAAAATACGTTCAACTTTGTGATAACATAGCATTGCGGTATTAATAACAATATTTATTATTATATGACGGCACATTTCTGGAAATCCCCTCCCAGGGGCGGCGCTAAAGGGGTGGGTCTGCGGGTATGGACCCACCCCGCCTCGGGCAGGGACACCCGGGCAATTCGTGCAAATCCACAGAGAAGTTTTGATTGGGGGGGGGGGCGAGGGGTAGTCTGAGCCGGGTCCTTGTTGTGTAGATTGCATTAGACCCACCCAGCCAACAAAACCCAGCGCCGCCCCTGTCTCCTCCCCCGTCGTCACACTTCGTCGCAAATGCTTGAACTCCTCCTAAGTGCGTGACGTCATTTATGGACGGTTCCTAAGTAGATTTTAAAATCTACTGATTACTGCCAAACAATAATCTTCAGAGGCCCTTCAGCCACAGCATTTCTACTAAAGTTGACTACGATTAAACTGTGGTCCCGTTTTGATAGACAAACTAGTCTTTAATATAGGCCATATTATATTACTGTAAGTAACGAAAACAGGAATATAAACAGAGGCGGCTTCACGAGGGGCCAGAGCCGTAGCTCGAGTATTCGGCGCCCGGGGCAAGATTTGAAATTTGCGCCTCTGAATTGGGGTGACGACCATTTTTTGCCTTATCCGCTAAATAATTCGGGTTGAGGACCTTTTTTATTCCTCGCTAAATTCCAGTGATTATCTTTTTTGCTTCTCCTTTCCTCATTTGAATTTTTCATGCTGGAGTAATATACACTATATAAAAATTAATATAAAATTTAATACATTAGTGTGCGAAATGCGTTGCAGGGTATCTTTTTAGTGTATTGGCGGAGACTGACTCGCAAGACGTCTATTCAAGGCAGCGATCGTTTGCTCAAGACAATGAGCGAACGCCGAGACCTGGTTTTATTGAGAAAACTCAGACAACTGTCAAAAATCCCAGACAACAAAGAAAATGACTGGAAAACAACTACGACTACCAAACAAGCTGCAACTACTCAAACGCACTGTAATAATTCCATTCAGCGCTTGCGATAAGCTTAGATGATACGTGCAATTCACACAGCAATAAGTTTAGAACTCTTTCAGCAACTCACAGCCAGAAAATGCATTATTCAAACCACTCCATTCCCCCAGGATATTCTTCCTGGAGATAGAAATTATAGCGAAGATACTGTACTCGGACTTTTCCAACGAACGCGACTTCAAATAGACCGACAATTACAAGACCCTACGAATTCGCAGATTCGCCAGATGGCTCTTTTCTAGTCGGATTACAGCCGGTATCTGATCTATCTGATTCATACATTCGCTCATACATATCGAGGCTTTGCGCAGCCATAAGTACAGCTTTCAGTAAAGACAAATTAGTCAAACACCTAGCTATCTTAGTCACTAGAGTTCTCAAAGGAACCGAATGAATCTATACTCCATTCGTCTTCCCGAATCCTGTTGCTGAAAAGATCACGACCCTTAACGGGCCTATACACCACATCTATTTGGACAACGAAGACCACTCGGCCCGTTGTAGCAGTTTTAGGCATATGGGTACAAGGTTGGATTGCCGTAGCAGTCATATATGTACCAGGTGCAAGTGATACTTCCATCCGAATAGGCGTTCCAATAGTATTGGATTCGACAGGCGCAGACGTATTTGCAGCAGCCTCCGACGCAGATATATTGGTTATTAGATCGCGTATACCAAGTCTCGTAATACGGAGCCTGTCTCTTCTTCCTTACCACATCTACAGCGATATAATGAAAAATCATTCACAGTCGTTTACTGTTAAGTGACTTTTGTTCTTATTTAATTTTGACCGAGTGATTCCAAAAGATCTTCTCTATGGGATCGTCCATAAATGACGTCACGCGATTTTGGCTGATTTTTGACTCCCCACCCTTCGTCAAACGACATCACTAAAGTCAGACCCCTTGAAATCTGACGTCACAACGGGTCAACCCCCACTTTTGTCTTCTTGTCTTCTCGGATCTTGACAAGCAAAGAAAAAGGTCATCGACATCATTTTTCCTTTCCCAAAGCATTGAATTGACAAGCAAAAAGTATTATCCTTATCTCTTTTTCTTCTCCAGAGCGCTGACAAGCAAAAAAGGTCGTCACCTAAAAAATTACTATTATGTGACGTCACATTTCTACTACCCCCTCGTCACACATCGTCACAAATGGTCGGACCCCTAAGTGCGTTACGCCATTTATGGATGACCCCTATAGCCTCGTAAGTGTCAATTTATTTAGGCCTATCGTATCATCAAAAACAACAAAAACGCAATGACAGCTCGTGACTAGAAATTAAATGAAAATATATAAACTAACATTTCAGCCGCTAAATTCTAAATTGAAAGTTCAATTTAACATGCATCGTATCTATATGACTTTACATTACATTGCTACAGACTTACTGCTGCCAGTCTACAAGAACAAAATTTGTTTGCAATAATGGTGCATTGGTGCAGTTATTGGTTATGCCTATAATAGAGAAACCTCGTGCTATATTAAATTGGTGCAACTTTTTCCTATATTATAAAGTACTATCGAATTTAGATCAAGCATTTATAGATACCATCATACTCTTTTATGCATAATAATAATAATAATAACAATAATAATAATAATAATAATAATAATAATAATAATAATAATAATAATAATAATAATAATAATAATAATAATAATAATGGGATTTGAAGTGGTTTAAACGGCTAAGTTAGCCTATGTGATAATAACTCTCAGCAACTAATAACCTGGTCTTCCTAGATAACTTTTGAATCCGTTTATTGTTTCAACTGTTGCTGCCTTCTCGTCTAAACTGTTCGATTTGGCCACAAACCCTACACTTAAAAAGCCTTTCTTTCATGGTCCACCCTCCCACCCTCTGCGTGTACAATTTGCGTTTGTGGCCTCTTGTGCTGCTATAGTGTGCTATCAAGGTTTTGACCGATTTAAAACAGACAATAGTCCAGGATTAGATGGCTTACATCCGAAGGTTCTTTACGAAGTTCGAAATGAAATTGGACATGCAATTGCATTGATAACCAATGAATCACTCGGAACTGGAGAAGTACCACAAGCCTGGAGAGATGCATTAGTCAGCCCACTGTTCAAGAAGGGAAAACGAAGTGAACCAAGCAACTACAGACCAGTGAGCCTAACTTCTGTAATCTGCAAACTTGCAAAGTCATGGAAAGAAGACTGAAATAAAAGAATTTGGAACATTTGACTAGGCAAACAATTATTAAAGACAGTCAGCATGGATTTACAAAGGGACGTTCATGCTTGACCAACCTGTTAGACTTTATGGAGGAGGTTTTTGATAAGCTAGATGAGGGCAAGGCAGTATACATAATATATTTACATTTTACCTAAGCTTTTGATAAGGTGCCCCACATAAGACTGGCTGCCTATTGTGGATTGACAACATTAGAAACGAGGAGAGAGAGATGATTTGATTAAAACATACAAAATAATGACTGGGCCTCAATATGATTACCTGTAGCATTCTTATAGGCATGGTCCTTATCCAAGCATTGAGGAAATACCCAGTAGATGGATACACCCTTGCACATATCTCTGGCTTTCTTGGATAGGAACGATGTGTCACTGATCGGAGTTCCTGACGTTTTGTATATCAGAGATGACGATTCTTTAATATCCTACGCAAAACAAGCAAAAGCCGCCAATAATAATAATAATAATAATAATAATAATAATAATAATAATAATAAATAATAAATAATAATAATAATAAATTATTATTATTATTATTATTATTATTATTATTATTATTATTATTATTATTATTATTATTATTATTATTATTATTATTACGCGATACACTAGCTCCGTATCCGTGGCATTGCACGCCTTGCTTGAGGGCTATAGCAACGGAGAGCGGCGCCGCCCTATGAGCCCATGAGGCTCGGGAAGGACTGACTTTGATTATTATACTGTATGTAACATGTATAGTAGTAATAGTAGTAGTAGTAGTAGTAGTAGTAGTAGTAGTAGTAATAATAATAATAATAATAATAATAATAATAATAATAATAATAATAATAATAATAATAATAATGTATAGTCTATAATATATAATAATGATTATATAATAATAGGTTAGTAATAACAATGACAACTATTATTATTATTATTATTATTATTATTATTATTATTATTATTATTATTATTATTATTATTATTATTATTATTATTATTATTATTATTATTATTATTATAGCAGCAAGGTTTATAACGGCTCTGCAATCCTTCCCTGTGTGAGAACTACTATGTTTCACCCATTATGATCTTGCTGTGTAATCTTATGTTTTGCCCTCCTATCCTCTAGTGTAATTTATACTGTATAAAGTTCGAAAAACTCCCTCTTCTGATGTATAATACATAAGTCAATTTCATAACTCTTACGTTTTGCTTGTCGTTTAACTATGCGTATCGTATGAAGGAAGACCCTTAGAGAATCGTAAAAAATTCTCTTAGAGTTTGTTTCCTAAATGAATGACATTTCGGCCACTGTAGAGTATGTGCATTTTGAAACACAAATCTGCTATGATTCGAGTTTGAGTTCTGTTTTGCAGTGCGTCAATTTTCAGTGTACGATATTTGAAGTTTTGAACAGGTGCACTTACAGAAGACTGAGGTTTTGCCACTTTTGAAGGATCCGTCGCGGTTGATCTGTTCAGCGCACTGACGTAACAGTTCGTTTCTCTGTCAGTCTGAGTCTCCTCGACTTGAATGTCCTGTGAATTTTAATTTATATCGGTTTAAAATAACTGCAAATTGGACTAAAATTTTGAACACTGCAAAGCGATTATACATGTATTTTGAAATTATTCTCAATTGCAATATATTTGAAAGGTATAGATAAAACGGTACGTTACAAATTATAGTAACCTGAGCCTTCGTTATTGTGTTACAAAACATGTAGACAATACTGTAATTATTATGGGAGGAGGTTAGCGCGTTGTGGCGTCATTTTTTAGGGGTCTGACTTTTGTGACGACTTGAGACGAGGGGAGGGGTAAAAACTGCCAAATCGCGTGACGTCATTTATGGACGGCCCCTTAGGCCTACGACTTTTTGAGATGGAAAACTAAGCAATTCGTCGCTTAGGCGTCGATAAGTTGGTAGCAGCGCTATGCTGTGAAGGTAAAACGCGGGTCTAAAGAAAGCAATGGCAGACTATTCTAAGAATAGTGGCGTCCCCGCTTGCCTAGTGTACGGAGGTCAGCGCCGGACCCTAAGTGCGTTTGAGTACGTGACTGTCTTTATCTTATACAGTGACGACGCCAGACGCTTGAGAGTGGGGTGTTATGGCGAGCACGTTGAGGGGGCCTGGGCAGAGCCCCAGCGGGTTCCAGAGGCCAAGCCCATGGTCAGGGAGTTCTAGGGCTTTGCCCCTGAAGCTGAACAACTTTTACTTTTACAACATTAGAATTCGTTAGAATTACACTGTACTATTCCACACGCAATGAATGCATTGAATAACTTTTAAACAATACTTTTATCTATTCGATAAAATTTCTTGCAAATAGTAGCATGGACGAGATTGATTTAGTTAGGCCTGTTGAATAGAGGGTTTATTGGGCCTTGATATCGAAAAGTCTAATCGATTTGAAGAAATTATCTCACAAAATCCACATTTTCCACCTGTTCCGTCTTCATTGGTTTAAACTTTGCAAGAATAATCAATAATATCATTTTCAATTTCGATTTACAGGGTTCGAAATAGAGCACTCCAAGCCATTTCATACTACACACTAACGCTATTGACCAGTGTTTATTCTAGCCACCTTGACATTGAGGAGATTTTAAAATGTTGGGGGGACAAGGTCTGAGTCTCCCCACTTGGGTGGCGGGAATTTCCATCCTCCAGCCAACATGTAAAAAAATTTGTTGGGGAGAATTTTAAAACCTAAGAAGGGGAATTTCCCCAGAGAAGGCTATTGACTACGAGAACGAGGGACATCAACTAAATGAAAGTCCGACCGAATATCTTATGGATAGGTCCAGAGACGTCATTTCACTGCTTTTCAGGGGGCAAAACACTTTTGGCCTGACAAGTTTGCAAAAAAGTTGACGACCTTTTTTTCTGCTTGTCAGTCTCATTCGTTTTACGATTAGTTACTTCAGATTACTCGACATTAAGCACCACTTCTTTTAGGGGCTGCTGACCTTCTTTTCAAATAACATAACACAAACGTTGGCGAAAAAAAATCCTTAAAAATCAGAAGGGCAAATGCCCCCCAATGACGTCCCTGGATAGGTCGATAGTAGGTCGATCGAGGGAAGAGCCGCGTATTAAGATATATCTGGTTCATTATACAACAGGTCTTACAGACATCAAAAACAAGTTTTACAATTAAATCGCTGTGTGAGAGAAGCCAATTGAAGGCCTGTTGAATAGAGGGTTTATTGGGCCTTGATATCGAAAAATCTAATCGATTTGAAGAAATTATCCGACAAAATCAACACTTTCCTCTTGCCCCGTCTTTACTGCTTTAATATTGGCAAGAGTAATCAATAATATCATTCTAAATTTCGATCTACAGGCAGTGGCGGCTCCACAAGGGGCCCGAGGGGCCCGTGTCCCCGTATTGAGTGCCTGGCCCTCCAGTGGCCCCCATGTTGGGACCCTATACTTAATACTACATACCTAACAACGAATGGTTGGCCCTCCCCTCTGGACTCCGAGGGGAACTGACAAACCGGGGGGCAGTCAGCTAAGGGGCTGCTGTTAGTTGATGTAGCATGCTAAAATTTCCGGGAGGAAAGAGTAATCTCTCCGAAAACGGCCTAGATTAAACCCTGATCCTCATTAGTTTCCCAGGTATATAGTTTCCATCATTTAGATCAGCGGTTCTCAAACTTTTTAGGGTTTCCTGCGAGGTGGTCCCTTTGAAAGTATTGTCATGACTCGCGGACCGTATAAAATTAGAACTTTAAATTAACTCCAACTAACACTACTTGTTTTGTAAATATAATATTTAATCGGAAAATAATATTGCAAATCGTATTCGTCAAATTTAAATTCAAATGAAATCGTAGGAATCTTAAAGTCATCCGTGTGTTCTGTGTTCGGTGGTATTGGTGAGATATCTTGAGAAAGTGATCCCCAGTGGCGTAGCGAGGCAAAGTGTCGCCCGTGGCGAGAAAAAAGTGGCGCCCTCAATTCTCCGAAAAAGTCTGACAAGCAAAAACAGTATCAACTCTCCAAAAAGTCTCTCACAAGCAAAAAATCTAAGAAATCTCGAAAGTGCCGCCCCTAGAGCAAGTGCCGCCTGAGGCGCTTCGCCCCTCTGCCCCCTCGCTACGCCACTGGTGATCCATTTATGGTCCCATGAAACCGCTTGGCGGTCCTCATTGATTTAACTAGACCCGCGCCTTCTTCTGCTAAAAGCAATTGATCATGCATTATTACACGTAGCCCCCCTATAAACTAGTGTCTTGCCTTGCTTCATATTTTGATTTGACTTTCTCGAATCAAGAGCATGCATGCATCACCAAGCCTCAGCGAAAAAACGTCAGCAACTCAATAGATCACAGCGTGTAGGCTATTTATACAAGCACACGTCTACACAATGGGTTGAAGGTGAATAATTTTTATTACCAACTTCCTAATTCAGCTGTTTACTACAACTTGCAAGTTGCAAAAAATAGGTCTAGCGCAAAGCAACCTAACCCTAACCCACATTTAAGAAAGGTAGAAACGCTGAATAAAGCTGATGGGTCTGGGAAAAGCCCTGCCTCGAAAAAAGTAGGACAATATATTCAAAGCTGGAATTTTAGAGAGTAATCATGGTCGTCGGCAGAAATTTGTCCAGGGGGGGGGGTGCAAAACAAGGTCTTATGACGAAAGAAACAAGTAATTTGACTTTTTTCATAACTCCACAATTTTTCCAGGGGTGCAATTGCACCCCTTGCACCCCTCTCCGGACGCCCATGAAAGTAATGTTTGCAATCTATTTGAAAATTTAACGACAACCCCTCCATACTCATCAGACACAATTTTCTCGTCACTTTTGTCCGATTCTCGCAACATACGGTATATACCGATATACCCCTCTCCGTCGCTATGTCCCTGCTGGGTTCCCCTATTTCTACGTTAATGCAGTGAATCATTAGCGGAACCAGGGTTGCAGAATAGGGGAGCTGTCAGAACAAGCACGCACATATTCAATTTAGTCTGACAGAAAAACGTGGGGAGAGTGTTGTAACTTGCTAGCAGACAGTTGAGCAATGTCACAGTCAAAACGTACGTGAGTCCTGGTGTATGATTTAAAGACTAATTCCGATTTTTTTTATTTGGTAACAAAAGCCGTAATAGGCCTATAACTAAAGTAAAACAATTCTGTCGAAATAGTTTATCATCGTTTTTTTTGGGGGGGAGGGAATTTTACACCCTGCTGGTTGAGCTCCATCCTCAGTGGGATGTCAGCAATTTTGGCTTTTGCATGTTCTACCCCTCCCCCCGTAAAGTCTGGGGCGGAGAGTATTACCAGGGCCGTCGAGAGAAAATGCGGGCCGGTGGACAAATATTGATTCCGTGACTTTTGTTTAAAAATCTCAAAATATTGACAAGCAAAAAAAGGTCCTCACTTACATCTTTTACATTGAAATATTTTTTTTGGTCAGCGCCGGCTCTTTGTTTGTCGCCGGACCCGGGTAAAAATGTACCCCTGCCCCCCTCTGGTCGGCTCTGAGTATATATTACGCTCACTGTCGAAATAGTTTCTCGGCATTTGTTGGGGAGGGAATTGTACTCTCTACTGGTTGAGCTCCATCCTCATTGAGGTATAGACAATTGTGGCTTTTGCATGTCGGACCCAACTGGAGGAGTTTTGGGGTAGAGAGTATTCCCCCCTCCACTGCTTTTTGAAAATTGACCATCGCTGGTGAGACGACGATTTGGATCATTTGTTGTCACCTCCACCCGCGATGATAATACAGGCATCACATAAATGATCGAAAGGTATCATAAACTAACCTATGAGGAAAGGCTAAAACACTGTGGACTGACAACCCTGGAGAAAAGGAGAGAGAGAGAGAATTTGATTGAGACATACAAAATACTAACAAACAAAGTCGAAATGCCAAGAGAAAGTTTTTTTTTACCATGAAGCAGTATGATCGAGCCAGACGACACAGAACGAAACTGTTCAAGAAACGGGTTGGGAGACACAAACAGCACTTTTTAGTGCAAGTGTGGTGGACAGATGGAATGAACTGGACGAGAGGGCAGTAATGGCTACAACTGTAAACAAATTCAAAATAAACCTCAGTAGTTTAGGATATTAGATTGGACGGGAACAACAGTGGTTCTCGCACAGGGCAGTCCCTACTGAACCACTTTAAACCTTGTCGTATTATATTAATCACAAAACACAAAATCCAGCAGCACACAAGTATTTAAACAAATATTGTCTCAATTCAGAGCACAACTACGGTTTTATCTGACTTGGTTTAACTGATGCGGGATTTAGTGACGCGTAACCGAGACGACTTGGACCGGGAAATGAAAGTTGTTTCTTAGAATCTGTCTCAATCATTTTACTGAAAAAGTTTCAATGAGTCGTTAATTTAACTGTACTGTAAGACCATCGTTTTCTGCAAAATTGTACCGAAATCCATACAAAGTTCTATGCAACTGATGGCCTATAGGCCTAGACCTTTAGGCCTATTTACAGATGGTTAGACCTGGTGAAGTTTTTATACGCTGGCCGAGAGACTTGTTAAAAGTAGGCCTACATTATTATTGTTATAATAATAATAATAATAATACTTATTATTATTATTCGGTATATTATAATTATTAGGCCTATTATTAGGCATATTATTATTAGGCCTCTTACTATTATTATTATTATTATTATTATTATTATTATTAGTAGTAGTAGTAGTAGTAGTAGTAGTAGTAGTAGTAGCAGTAGTAGTAGTAGTAGTAGTAGTAGTAGTAGGTCTATTATAATTAGGCCTATTATTATTAATATTATTATTGCATTATTATTATTATTAGTAGTAATATTATTATTATTATTATTATTATTATTATTATTATTATTATTATTATTATTATTATTATTGCATTATTATTGAAGCACGTTAAGTAGGCCTAATGCGCAAAGAGGAGAATAGAAAGCGCGTAGCAAGTCAGAGGTGAACAATTTGCCCTTTATTGTTAGGGTAAGATTCGAACCCACTACCCTCCGGCTGCGCGGCATGAATCCTACGCCTACTCCGCCGTTCCCCCAACATGTTTGAGTTTTTTTCGGCCTTACTGCAGGATACGTGCTCATGCCAACGCATAAAGGAAGAAGAATTTACGATTTGACAAGCGGCAGACAGCCGGTCTTTAATTTAAATCAAGTTGAAAATATCTTTTATGAAGTTTTCTAAAGTTTACGATTGAATTTCAGACAAGAGTATCAGCTAGGAAGCAGTGAAATGTTAATTGATAAGAATTTGTGGCATCTAGGAAGCTAACGAAAAAACTCTCTGACGTTTTGTCCTGCTTTGACATGCTTTGCTGATTTTCAGAGGCGGATCTAGGATATTCGGTGCCCGGGGACAAAGTGTACGCTGGCGTCCCTAACATGGCTGACGAACAAAAAAAGGTCCTCACACGTGTTTCTTCTACTTTATTGTGCATTTCACTCAATGATGTGGCCAAGACAGTAAGTGGCAAGACCAAGACCAAGACCAAGACACTAACCCTCAAGACCAAGACCAAGACATTAGGTGCCGAGACCAAGACCAAGACACTAGAGCTCAAGACCAACACCAAGACTGAGACAGTAATTTTAAACATAAAGAAAACAGATAAAACAGTGTTATGCTGCATGGCATAGATATATCTATACAAACATATATTATTACTATTATAATTATTCCCGGAGAGCTACCGGTGAAAATCTGTTATTGCTCCATAATTCGGAAGACATCAACCACAGAAAACATTATTACTCACAGTGTATAACACCACTGTCTCGCTGTCTCGGCACTGTCTCGGTCTTGAATCGCAAGACAAAGACAGTAATGACGAGACCAAGACCAAGACCGAGACACTGACCCGCAAGACCAAGACCAAGACATTGAAAATACTGTATAGAGACTGTCTCGAGACGTCACATCACTGATTTCACTTACCCAAACATCCGATTTTGGCGCCCCCTCACCTCGGCGCCCGGAGACATGTGTAACCCCTGCCCCCTAGATCCGCCTCTGCTGATTTTGCATCAAAATCAAATGATTGCAGTGCCTTACTAAGAATAGACATCCGTAGCAGTGTAGACCGTGGCGTATTTTCTGATACAAAAGGCAAGCCTTTGAACAGATAAAAAACGGGTCTTTCAGGACGACATTGCAATATTTAGGCCTATGTTCCCAAAATTACCAAAGAAGCGCAAACTTACGAGAGCCTGTTTGCAAGACAACCTCGATCAGCTTTTGTCCAGCTTTCGTCGAGGGCTCAAGAGCACGTGCGAGATAGACAAGGCCAACTTCCTCAATGAAGAGTATAAATTCAAGCTGATTGATCAAATTGTCAAGTGCCTTCGGAAAGAAGTCTTCATCCTGTGTTCATCTGACCTTCGCAGTTTTCAGAAGAAGTGCGGTCTCTCGTCAGAAGAACCTGGAATCAGCGAGTGCGATGCCAACTCTCTTCGAAATGTCAAGCGAAAAAGAAGCGACAGATTCTCCGACCGTGGTCATCGCAGAGGTGAGTTCTTGAACATTCAATTTGTAAATCAACTGACTTCTTGCTTAAGCTACGTGTGAATTGCACAAGAAATATAGACAGGGAGAGTAATCAATTTATTGGTTAAATTTTTATAGATATATAAAATAGTTAGCAACTAGTTGCTTGTATTGCTCAAAGAATTTGCTGATGAATGAGAGATTCTAATATTAGATTTATTCTGATTTTCTAGACGACGTCCGCTGCGTCTCCTCGTAAGACGAAGAATTACGTGATCATTGCAGTAAGCGCCGTCTTGTCCGCTGCAATAGTTCTGGCGGCCATCCTCATCGGAATGCACTTTTTCACCGAAGCACAGAAGGAAATCGTCAAGGTATCGAACACAAGTTTCTTTTGTTACGAGATAAAGATTTTTGCCTGCTGGAGTGCTTGTCCCATATATTTTAATCCTGCATTTTTTATTTTGAGGGTTAACATCAAAGAAGACTTTGAAAGATACCAGATATCAGTAATTGATGAAAAGAAAAGAACAGCGGGAAAAGATAAATATAAAAGTTTAATGTCTAGATATTGCCGCAAATGAGCTAGCAGAAAGCAACGATGATGATGATGATGATTATGATTTTATAAATGTGCTGATAAGTTTGTAACATTATTTACTTGTGATTGCATTTGTTGAAGCTCAAACGTTTATTTGCTTGCTTCAACTGTAGTACTCCCTGACGTTTAACAATAACGTCAAACAGGACGTGACTGCTGATCCCAACGAGAATGTCGTCCAGTATCATATGTCAACTCCTCAACAAGAAACTTGGATTGTCAACGATTTTAACAAGGTTTCTAATCGCTGTTCTAAATCATCTATTTAGAGCGACAGCTCTCTCTCTCTCTCTCTCTCTCTCTCTCTCTCTCTCTCTCTCTCTATATATATATATATATATATATATATATATATATATATATATATAGGCTATTAGATTTCTCTCTAATGATTTTCTCATGTATAAATTTTGTCACGAATGAAATTCGGAATGTTAATATTTTTCAACACGGCTACATTTCAATAATTAATTTTTGTCTGAAAGTTTTGTTACACAATAACGAAGGCCTATGTTAATATTATTTGTAGCGTTTCATTCTATCCTTATGGCTCAATATATTGTTATTGAGAATTTCAAAATACAAGTATATTCGCTTTGCAGTTATTCGCAGTTATTTTAAACTGATATGAATTAAAATCCACAGGACATTCAAGTCGTGAAGATTCAGACGGACACAGAGACGAACTGTTACGTCAGTGCGCTGAACAGATCATCCGCGACGGATCCTTCAAAAGTGGCAAAACCTGAGTCATCTGTAAGTGTATCTGTTCAAAATGTCATGCACTGAAAATTGACGAATTACATAATGGGGCCGTCCGTAAATGTCGTCACGCGATTTTGGCAGTTTTTACTCTCTCCCCTCGTCACACGTCATCACAAAAAGTCAGACCCCATCAAATGTGACGTTACAACGCGTTAACCCCATCTTGCAAAATCAAAATTAATGTTTCAAATCACTTATTTTTTGAATGAAGCAGGTATTGCAATGAAGTCGTTTGAAAATATTCGTTATAATTATCATAGTTATAAAGATATTCCGGAACATTTTAAAATTCTTTTGTAAAATGAAATATAATAATTGTAAATGTAAAATATTACAGACTACCAAATATAACAAACAATAATTACTAATTACTCGCGATTTTCATAACGTTGTTGTATGAATAACAATATATTGTAGTACGTGACGTCACATTTCTGGAATATCCCCCTTTCTCCCCATCGTCACACATTGTCACAAATGTTTGAACCCCCTCCGACGCCTAAGTGCGTGACGTCATTTATGGACAACCCCTTATGTATGTTTCTAAGCGAGCGATTGTACTTTCACCTTTTCGTCGAGTTGGGTTGGGTTCAGAGCCGTAGGTAGGGTTTTCGGCGCCCGGGGCAAAATTTATATTTTGCGCCCCTAAATTTAGCTGATGACCTTTTTTTAGTCATCAGGAAAATTTTCTTAATCCTATCAAACATAAATCGTTCCATTTTTCGGGGTGTTGACCTTTTTTTAGTCGTCGCAGCTTTTTTGCATTTTTGTTTTTCCTCGCCACCCAAATTTTTATTTCTCACGCCCAAATTGTGCCCCCCGGCTCAGCGCCCGGGGCGGCTTGCCCCCTTGCTCCCCTAGTTACGGCTCTGGTTGGGTTGGGTCGGGTCAGCAGACAGGAATTTTATATGGGTTGGGTTTGGAAGTTGTTGGGTTGGGTCGGGTTTGGGTTGAGAAAGCCGACTCATGGACAACTCTGATGTATTATATATCACAAGAGGAAATTTTCCGACTTTTTTACTAAAGGACAAGAGGGCAAAACTAAGATGACACAGCGAGACATTAATATAAAAAAACAGTGGTTCGCAGACAGGACAGACCCTGCTGAACCGTTGTAAACCTTATACTACTACTACTACTACTACTACTACTACTACTACTACTACTACTACTACTACTACTACTACTACTACTACTACTACTACTACTACTACTACTACTACTACTACTACTACTACTACTACTACTACTACTACTACTACTAATAATAATAATAATAATAATAATTATTATTATTATTATTATTATTATTATTATTATTATTATTATTATTATTGAAGTTTTTTGCTTGTTTTGTGTAGGCTATTAAAGAATCGTCATCTTTGGTGTACAAGACGTCGGGAACTCCAATCAGTGACACATCGTTCCTATCCAAGAAAGCCAGAGATATGTGCAAGGGTGTATCCATCTATTGGGTCTATCCTCAGTGCTTGGATCAGGACCATGCCTATTCGAATACCACAGGTAATCATATTGAGGCCCAGTCATTATTTTGTATGTTTTAATCAAATCACCTCTCTCTCTCTTCTCGTTTCTAATGTTGTCAATCCACAATAGGCAGCCAGTCTTATGTGGGGCACCTTATTAAAAGCTTTGGTAAAATCTAAATATACGAATACAGTATACTACAGGTAATCAGATATTGAACATAATATTGAGTTATACCGCTGTCCTTTTTGCCACTGGAGATCGTGAATTAACAGCTGATGTTTTCATATTCACTAGTTTTCGGCGCTTCAGTATGGAGGGTCTATTCTATGTGTTTGGATATTAAAGACCGATGTTAATACAGGCGATATAGGTAGTTACGCTATTAATGCTACTGATGATGTGATTATGCTTATTACTTGGTTTAAGCGGTTTAGCAGGATTCTCTCTGCGTTAGAGACCACCGCTGTGCCTCACGTAGGCCTAGACGTCTATTTCAATTTCCGTTTGTTTATAATTACAGTTAGGTCTTTTGCCTTCATATACTCTAGCCTACAATGTAAAAGCCGCGTTGCATTTAACAATGCCATAACAGCTCAGATATTAACTTTAAGTAATGTTTTATGATATTTCAATATGACCAGCATGCATAATTTAATATTATTTAATATCCATAATTAATTTAAACTATGAAAATGATATGATTGTTTTGGACTGACGACATTGGAAAGGAGAAGGGAATGGGATTTTAATGAAAAAGTACAAAAAGTTAGTTCGCGATGCCAGCGATGGATCGTTGCGTTGCCTCATTACTGTATCTTCTGAGAATGGCACGTCGCCAGAGAGAGAGGTTTTGGAGGATTGCTAACTCGGGGAGGGTTGGGGGAGTTTGAACACCCCCACTTGTCATCAGGGTCACCAGTGAGATTCGTGCAAAATGGCAGAGAATTTTTTTGAGGGGGTTAGGGATGGTTGAGGATCGGCTCTACTAGTCTAAGTATCAAGCGTTCTCTATATATCTATATAACAATTTCTCTATATATCCAGGGCGCGATTTGTAACTGGAGCAGTGGAGGGAATATTGGGGGGGAGGGGGAAGAGTTTGGGAGGATGTAGTTGTTGGGAAAATGTATCAGTGGGGGGATGTAGTGGTGAAGGGATGTAGCAGTATGGGGATGCAGTTGGGCAGTGGAAAAAAAATCCCCCTTCCCCTACAAAGCGCGCCATGTATATATCTATATAACAAGCAGTCGTGCGTCAGACGGACTGGGACCCGCCATGGCCGTCCATGTTACTATTTTCAAGAAATTTTAACGGTTAGAAAAAAATATTGTTTAAAAGTTATTTAATGCACTCATTACGTGTGGAATATTAGACTAACGAATTCTAAACTGTAAAAGTAAAAGTTGTTGGCCCATGGACCCCACTGGGGGCTCTGCCCCAGACCTCCTCAACGTGCTCGCCATTACCCCCACTCTCGAACGTCTGGCGTCGCCACTGTTTCTAGTAGGGATGTGCGGGTATACCCGTACCCGCGGGTATACCCTACCCGTACCCGTACCCGCGGGTACGGGTAGGGTAGGGTACACATTTTACGGGTACGGGTCGGGTACGGGTACAGCGCTACGGGTACGGGTATAGCGGCTACGGGTACGGGTATACCCGTTTTACCCGAAAAGTTATATTTTCATTTCTCACTACTATAGCAAATTAGCAATGCAGTAATAGAAAAATAATATTGAGTAAAGTGTATTAGTATAACTTGTACATCGCGTTCAGTTTGTCAGACAGCATGCATTTTACTTACTGAAAACATAAAGGAAATACAGATGACGTAATCTGACATCATCAGTAATAAATCTATAATGGCGTCCTCTGACTCCTCCAAGGATTCCTCGAGAAAGTTCTTCTGATAAAGTTTTGTGGTTTAACTTGAGCTCTAATGCCTGCTCATAGATAAATGATATCTACTATATATTTTAAACAAGCCCATTCATGTCGGCTTAGGCTAGCTGACTGATTATCCTGATTCCTAAGTACTAGATCTGTCCTAATCTAAACATGCGTGCTATTTACAATGAATAGTTATCCCAATTTCGTAGCCCCTATTTCACTGTTGCCTCTCTATAGTCTCTAGGAACGGATACGGGTTCACGGGTCCATGTACAGGTCCTTGTAGTACTTGTACCCGTAAACGCACCCGCGGGTACGGGTCCAAAATTCCAAATCCAAAAAACTCCAAATTCCAACCAAAGTCGGGTACGGGTACGGGTACGGGTACGGGTACACAGCTTACGGGTACGGGTCGGGTAGGGTATAGCGCTAGCGGGTACGGGTAGGGTAGGGTAAAAAAGTTTTTCCACGGGTACGGGTAGGGTATGCATTTTGCTGTACCCGCACATCTCTAGTTTCTAGTCACGATCTACCATTGCATTTTGATGTTTGACGATACGATAGGCCTATATAGGCCTAAACGCAAATTTGCACGTAATAGACTATAAAGAGGAAATTTTGTTGAACCACTCGTTCAAAATGAAATAAGAACAAAAGTCACTCAACTGTAAACAACTGCAAATGATTTTTCATTATAGACGCTGCAGATGGAAATGCAAGAGAGAAGAGAGCGGCGCCGTATTACGACCTGTGGTATACCAGCAACAGTGTCTGCATCGCAGGCTGCTGCAAATACGTCTGCGCCTGTCGAATCCAATACTATTGGAACGTCTATTCGGATGGGAGAATCACTTGCATCTGGTACACATATAACTGCTACAGCAGTCCAAGCTCACCGACTGGCTATGGCTGCTACAACGGACCGAGTGGTCTTCGTTGTCCAGTTATATACCCTGCACGGTGGTCCACATGCTGAGCCACGAGAAATCGCGATACGTTCGAAGATGCAGATATACATTCACGCTTTGACTTGCTGTAACCTTAACGTAGCTAACCACTTTAGTACTCTTTACTACATTAATCATACCTTATACAAGTTATACCCCATAACATTTAACATTACTGTAACCTTAACGTAGCTAACCACTTTAGTACTCTTTATTACATTAATCATACCTTATACAAGTTATACCACGTAACATTTAAACATTGGGATGAACAATCAGTTGTCTGCTTTAATTCGCCGTCTCACGGTGTAGCCTTAATCTAATCTTAAATATTTTGACTGCTTCTAACGTTACTTCAGTCTCAACGATTCGTGCTATTACCCGTAGACTAAGTTAATGATTTTCAGGAGTATCAGATAAACATATTGTTCTCGTGGATTTAATATTTGCAAAGTGTAATCAATCCTCTTGATTAGTTATAAAGCATATTATTTCTTATGAACACAAAACACGAACTGAATAAATTTCTAACTGAGAGTGTAGAATTTGTCTTGCTTTATTGACACACGATTTTACAGTTCTGTTCTATTTTACGCTCATTCGACTCGTCAAAATCTAGACGGATATCGTAGTTAAAAGCCATGCTAAAATAATTTTAAGGGCAAGATGACTTGTCTGCTGTACGATACTCATACATGAGGTCAGTGTTTTATCCAGATTCCAGGCCTTGGGGGAGGGGTTGACTTGGCTGGAGAGGAAGAGACACAGTTCAATGCAAAAATTTGTGCCACTGCTGAATTTGCGGGAGATTTTGAGATTGGGGGCGGGGAAATCTCCCCTAACAGGTCTTTACAGAACACTGCATGAAGTGACAGAATAATTTTTAATATTGTTATAGAAACTATTGCACTAGAGGCTCTATAGCAACGGTTCTCAGCATTTATAGTGCCGCTACCCCTTCAATTCAATTCCCCATGATGTGGCGACCACCAACCGTAAAATCACTTTCGTTCATAATGTAAACTGCTAAAACAATAATGCTAATTAAAATGTTTGAAATCATTCTGATTCTTTTGTCTGCATTGTCTATTCTCGAATGACAATTATAGTCTTAAAAAACTACTAACTACCAATTGGAAATTTTTTTACAATAATTACAAGTTTTGCGCATGAAAAAAGAGACAACCCCATAATTCCGAAGGTTTCAAGCGACCCCTGGCAAATCGTCATTCTACCCCCGTCGGGGTCGCGACCCACAGGTTGAGAACCGCTGCTCTAGAGTTCAAACAACCTTTAGAAATTTAGGCCATATTTTTGGAGATTCTCTTTAGGCCTAACAATAATTTAATACCGTGTCATTGCATTGCGGCGACTACGCCAGTGGAATGGCATTGGGCTTGCGAGACCAAACGTGTCTTAGGCAGGGGCGGCGCTGGGTTTTGTTGACTGGGTGGGTCTAATGCAATCTACACAGCCAAGACCCAGATCAGACTACCCCTCACCCCCCCCCCCCTAACTCAAAATTTATCTGCGTATTTGCACGATTTGCTTGGATGCCCCTGCCCGAGGCTGGATGGGTCCGGACCCGCGGACCCACCCCCCTAGCGCCGCCTCTGGTCTTAGGCCTAACTACTGCGCCGTAGGGCAACAGACACACTACGACAAATTCTGTCGATGCAATGTTACCAAACGCTCGATGCCAGGGCAGCCCAGCTAAACAGGCGCCACGCGTGTAGCGAAATATAAAGCAACTGTCTGTGGCATTTTCCATACCTGACCAGACCTTCCAATCGATACGGCTTAGCCGGTATAGCATTAGCATACACTACACCGGTTCTGCTGGTACGTTGTACCTGTCCGCAGGTAAAATAATCTAATTACCAGCCTCAGATTTTTCCAGAGCGTTCGAACAACTCGGCAATAATATTATTGTCTTAGATAGTTTTCTCGGGTAAATTGAATAAGCAGGGAGCGTGAAAATGCCCGGATTTCCGAAGATAGACGAAAAGAAGATCTCAGAGTTGTTCGACACGTCACCGATAGTAATAACGCAGGTAAGTAAAAACGAAAGTGGAATGGCAAACACACGGTGTAGCGAGAGTTAGCTGAAACGATTGAAGCTCAAATTCATTGCGTTCTGTAAGGTCTACGAATATTGTGAAGGATCAGGTATTCAGGAGTTACTGTGCTGAACAGCTAGGCCTATAGTCTATTTCTTGAACCGAGTTTTCAAATTCTGGTAATTAGGCCCCCAATCACACAAGTTTTTGTTCCTATAGAGTACAATAGAGAATCGAGAGATCGATACCAAAAATTGGAATAGTTGAAACGACGTTAGCAATGTCAAAGAGATCACCAATTGACATTTCAAGGTCTTGGGGTTATCAGAACATGACTCTTTCTGAAATTCCAGCGCACAATTTCTACAGATTCTTGCCATGAAAGTTAATTAAAGATTTCATTTGCACATATGCTTCACATTCTGCATCCATTTGCGACGAATATTTGGGTGAAATAGTAGAAAATCTTGTCAAGAATTCGGATAAAATCTTCCACCTTCTTTAATAACGATGTCCATCAAATCGAAATTTTAGCATTAGATTCATGGACATTTGTTGTCTAGAGTTTTTACTGTAAAGTAACCTCGCTTAAAAGCTTAAATTCCTCTCCGGATTAATAATATGACTGATAAAAACCTTATTATAAGATTATTATTTCCAGGACGTAAATGTAAAATTAATTTTAACTTCCAATGACTTTTGATTTGCATTTTAATCGTAAGGTAGGCCTAGGCCTATGTATTATGATTCTTGCCAATGTTAATTTAATAAAACAATCTTGTATTGTATTGTATTGCATTGCACTGTATTGTATTGTATTGCATTGCATTGCACTGCACTGTATTGTACTGTACTGCATTGTGTTGTATTGTATTGCATTGCATTGTACTGTATTGCATTGTACTGTATTGTATTGTATACATTGTGAGGGGCCATCCATAAATATGTGACGAAGGGGAGGGAGGTAAAAAAACTGCCAACGTTGCGTTACGTCATTTATGGACGGCCCCTAATGGTATTGTATTGTATTGTATTGTAAGACGATGATCTGTTTTAAAAGGTTGATCCGTCAGCTGTTTCGAAGACGCGCAGCACGAAGAAGTATGTCATCGTCGCCGTCAGCGTCGTCATCTCATCTCTCATCATTCTGGCGGCCATCTTGATCGGTATCCACATGTTCACCGAAGCCCAGAAGGAACTGATCAAGGTACCAGTTACGTTACTATGACAGCGGCGTTGCTACGGATACCAATCAGAACTGATTTAGTAGATCTGACGCCAAGACCTCCTATCAGAAATGATTTGGTTCTGTAGATTTGACGCTGAGGTATCCAAAAGTTTTAATGATTGTCGAAATTTGTACAGCAGAAGCTCTCTATTTGCCTTTAAGGTCTAACTTGGCGAAGTTCTTGAATCTCCCGCGTGCTGAATGAATATCTGCAAATATTCTATTAAGAAATATCTTAATTGTTGTACGGTAGAGGGCATACTTAGAAACGACCTTCAAATTGATAGAATGTGAAATCTTATGCAAAATCATTCTACGGACCTGAGTTGAGTTATGTTCTTAATACAGTACACCTTGGATTTCGACAAGAACACCAAACAACACGTCACCAGTGATCCTAACTTGAACGTTGTTCAGTACAAGATCCAGAATGCGGGACAGAAGACCTGGGTGGTGAACGATTTCAACAAGGTGAGTGCAAAGCACGATATAGGCTACTTCAGCCTACTTGTACAGGTATACGCCTTATGCAACGGATATGCCCTTCCAGGGATATTTCTACACCCCCTAACACCCCCAACACCCCCAATTTGAGGTCGACACCCCCCAAATTCACAATCCTAGAAATATCCCTGTGCTCTTCCATCATGACAGCTACCAGGCTACGTTGATAGGCATCCGCAGATGGTATCATGGGCGTCCGCAGAAATTTTTCCAGGGGGTGCAAAACAGGGTCTTGTGACGAAAGAAATGGAAAATTTTTCCAGGGGGTGCAAAACAAGGTTTTGTGACGAAAAAAACAATTAATTGTACTTTATTCATAACTCCACAATTTTTGCAGGGGGTGCAATTGCACCCCCTTGCACCCCTCCGGACGCCCATGGATGGTATGATCGAAATCTTCAATATTCGTTTCACAGTTTCGGTGACAAAAAGCTATGATCGCTGGATGTATGAACATAATTAAAAGATGGAAGTCCTTTCTTTCTGAACATATAGGCCTAACATTGCAAGCAACTAAGCATGAATCGTTAATTTTACGAGCGATTTTCCCTTTTCTATTGCCGCCAAATTGATTTTGCCTGTCAGCAAAAAGCTCCATAGTTAAAACGACGTCGAAAGCCCCATAATTTTCTTCACTGGTGTCCAAGAAATATCCTTGCCCAAACTTTTTTGAAGGAAGACTGAGAAGGCATTTGTGGGCTGAGCTACCCTATTAGCCTAACCAATTCATGGGATGTCCTCTATATACGTCGACCTATGCTCGCTACCGATCTATCCGATACCATATTTATCCCAAATTGTTTCTATGCATGGGCGCCCGCACATTGGGGCAAGAGGAGGCACTTGCCCCTCCTGGAAAATGCAAATGCCTATATTTCACATTGAAATTTGAAAACCTTGCTAAAATATTAACCGTGACCATTGTGTTGAAATGTGTTTTGCCCTTCCTGGAAAAATTTCTATGGGCGCCCATGTTTCTATGGATTCGGCGTCTACCTGAACTAAACTATCCTTTGTGTCAATTTTCGTCTGCACAGGACATACAGGTGGTGAAGATAAAGACAGCCACGCAGACGAACTGCTACGTGTCCGCTCTGAATCGAACCAAAGCTAGAGATCCCACTCAAATCACCGGACCCGAAACAAAGGTAAAAACGCCGCAAATGCTCGCCCCAACACGCACTGTTTACGCAAATCGTAGCCTAGCAACGGTTGCTAACATCACAGATGCTTGGAAATAGCAGAATAGCGACAAGTTTATGGCATAATGTACGTGGTCGGGACCAGACCGTAAACAAAGCCGGCGTGTATGCGCGTGCGTGCGTGTGATCTATTTTGTTGTGAAAGAGATATTGATCCGGTGAAAAGCCTGGTATATGAAAGAGCTTATACAGGTATAGTAATTTGCAATTCAGTTCACGTCAGCACTGCGTGCCAACGTTCAACACCCTATAGATAGGTGCAAGTCTTTTGCATTGCGGTCATAATAATAACAACAGCGTTAGGGTCAGACATTAAAAGACCGCTTTAATCTGAACACCGTTAGCAGAAAAAACTGAAAAGTATAACACGAAGACAGCAAACATTTTATAACCAATCAAAAATTGAAATACAACTGTAAATAGCTATGTGAGTCACGGTAGCTTTATACAAGATATAGGCCTATAATACGAACTTTTATGGGAAATGTAATGAAATTTAAAAAATTATAACCCTAAGTATCACGTGATGGCGTATCAGTTTCTTTAATTAAAATAATTTTTTCTCTTATTTCTTCATGCCTCTATAACTTATCGGCTATATCCACCGCGATTAGAAATTAGCGAAAACGAAATTTGTGTGTGGCTGGAAGGGGGCGGGGGTGGACGTACCTCCTGCGTCCCATGTAGGTCCGTTCTTGGGTATTCGCCTAGGTTTTACCGTCCACCGTTTGGATCGCATCATAACCAGCTGAAACGTCTCTAAGAATCGAAATGAATGGATGGGGGCATTGGGTGGGTGGGACACTGCGGTTCTCACACAGGGCAGACCCTACTGAACCACGCTAAACCTCATTACTATTACTACAGTAGAACTTCGTTATAACGTTTATTCTGTTATAGCGTATACTCACTTATAACGTACACCGCAATGTACGGTCCTGTGTGATGTGCTACCCTATTGGATGGCATTGGATAGAACCGTACCTTGATTAGAGCGTATAAAGTTTTACAGGACTTTATGACTGTATTATTAGGGCCTATTATTTAAAATAGTATCAGTGGTAATAATAATAAATAATAATAATAATTATTATTATTATTATTATTATTATTATTATTATTATTATTATTATTATTATTATTATTATTATTATTATGAATGTGCCAGATGATTGACTATGTATGTTCTCTGTCAATCGAACAGGAGATCAAAGAAGCGTCAACGTTGACCTATGTCACTTCTGGAACTCCGATCAGTGACATATCATTCCTGGCTGCGGCTGCTAGCCAGGCCTGCCAAGGAATCTCTACATACTGGCTCTACCCGAAATGTGGCGACAGCTCTCCACAATCGGTTCCTCCTTCGAGCAGATATTCAACTATGTTTCCAACCACCCTGTCGAGAAATCCAACTGGTAATACTCAGATCTCGAGAGACTACCACCACTTCTACTACTTCTACTACTAGACCTACAGTCTACTACTACTACTACTACTACTACTACTACTACTACTACTACTACTACTACTACTACTACTACTACTACTACTACTACTACTACTACTACTACTACTACTACTAATAATAATAATAATAATTATTATTATTATTATTATCGTATATATAATATTTATCATAATCATAATTATATAATTATTTATATAATTATAATTATAATACATAGATGGTAGGCCCTATTAATAACAAGGTTTAAGCTGATTCAGTTGGAGAACCACTGTGTTCAATTTGACCTTTCATTCTTTCATTCAAATTATGGTTTATTAATTATTATTATTATTATTATTATTATTATTATTATTATTATTATTATTATTATCCAATAATATTCTACCTACCTACTCCCGACCCCAAAATTTTCTCGATGATTTTGCGCAAACCCACGACTGATCCCACTCAGAATCGGGGGCCTCAGTGGCCCTCACCGCCCCCTTGGCTACGCCAAATGCACCGCATTCCGTCTCTTCTACGCTGTTCGATCGTTGTATTTCTAGACAAGCCGGCGGCCAGCAACAACAGATCGATCGACAATTCGCCGTGGTACGTCTACTGGTCCTACCCGTACCGTGCCAATGTCACTGTGTCCTGCGTGACCGGATGTTGCAAGACGGTCTGCGCCTGCAACGTCGACTACTTCTGGTACTACTCGGCGGGCAGTCTGTACTGCACCTGGGTGACCGCCAGCTGCCCGGGCCACGGAGTCTACGACAACCCCGTGGCTCAGAGCTGCTCCGACGGGCCAAGGGGCCTCACCTGCCCCAACTCCGCTCCGGTCACCCTGCCCAAGTGTTAATCGAGCGTCGGGCTGAGGAAGCGGTCATCTTCGCTCTGCAAAACAAAAAACTAACGCCACTTCTTTGCACGTGACAACCGACGATTTTCTCTATTTTCGCACTATACTTGATTAACAAAAACTGGTGTTAAGCGACTTGGATGAAAAAGTAGGGGCGGCCCAATCACTGCACCTTCCAATGGCGTAGCTAGGGATGCAGAGGAATGGCCGCTCCCCTGAGCAGATTTTATTTTTCGCACTACTTGATTAACAAAAACTGGTGTTAAGCGACTTGGATGAAAAAGTAGGGGCGGCCCAATCACTACACTTTCCAGTGGCGTAGCTAGGGATGCAGAGGAATGGCCGCTCTTCTGAGCAAATTTTATTTTTCGCACTACTTGATTAACAAAAACTGGCGTTAAGCAACTTGGATGAAAAAGTAGGGGCGGCCAAATCACTACACTTTCCAGTGGCGTAGCTAGGGATGCAGAGGAACGGCCGATCCTCTGAGCAAAATTTCAAAAGTGGCGCCTTTTTCGGAAAGGTAATAATTTTTTTTAAATTAAATATTAAAGCAAACAAACTATCAGCCATAAATGAAGACGTCCCCAAAACCATGTCGGAGGACTTTATTTTAGTAGCCTATCAAAAAGTGGAGGGTTCGAGCTTAGGGGCCTAATAGAAGGACTACAAGCCTAAAATCCAGTAATTCTAACTCTCCCTCTCCGCCGCGAAAAACTTATCGACGGTTTATCGCAAATCACGTCCAACAAAAAGCTACCAGCCGACTGCGCATTCACAGGATAGACCTATTAATTATATTATAGGCCTATTGAGCCACATGCTTAGTTAAACTACCCGATGCAGTGGCGTAACGTGGGGGCGGGGGCACTTTGGAGAAAGCCCCCGGGTCCCGGGAGAGGGGGCCCCCGAAGAGTGGATTTTTGCTCGTCAACACTATATAAACGATTTGATGACTGTTTTTTGCTCGTCAGCCACCGGGCCCCCAAAAGTCACGCTACGTCACTGACCCGATGGCTGTTTTTCGGCTTCAAAACTTTAAAGCGCATTCGTAGAAATGGCACTTTATCGAGGTAGGCCTAGATTGAACGTTTAAAATTATTTTTGCAGTTTCAAAATGCTCGATTGTACATTAAATTCCTTTTCCCTTTATGTTGAACGCTTTATACGTCAAAAACAAACCAAATGTTCATTTCCTCTTTGGGAAAACATTTCTCCCCTATTGGTCTGAAGAAATTCCTCTCCAAAGAGGTCTTTTTGCAACAGTGGCGAACCAGGGGCGTAGCCAGGAATTTGACTTTGGGGAGTATAATGTGAATTAGGGAGGTACAAATTCTTAAAAACGTCGAAAATCCTAAAAAAATAAAAATGTTAAGATAGCCTGATTTGTTTAGGGGAGGGGGTATATATACCGATATATCCCTCCCCGTCGTTACGCCCCTGTGGCGTACATTATTAGGTCTACGTTGAATGCGTTTTTATCATTAGCCGCACTGCGTGTTACTATTTTCTGCATACGAATAAACAATTCTTTGAAGTTTAAAACAGGGTTGCTCTTTCTGCAGTGTTTTATCCAGATCCCAGACCTAATTTGAAGGCAAATTCAGTGGCGGTTCTACGTGGGGGATGAGTGTGGATGGCTGAATGCAGCCCCCCACCCGACTTTCGGATTTACTTTTTTGCTTGTGAAATCTACTTTTTTGGTAAAAGTCTGGTAAAACTAACCAGGGATAACTTTTTTGCTTGTCAGCCTATTTTTCGATAAAAAGTAATAGTAGTAAAATGTAGTAAAATTATGATTAAAATTCCCTTTTCCAGCCTTTTCGGCTAAGTTTTGTGATTTTCCCCTTCTATTTTCATCCCCCCCACCAACTTTCTACGAATTCATTCATCCCTCTACCAAGAAGTTCTGGAACCGCCACTGGGCAAATTGACTTGGCTGGAGGGGAAGAGACACAGTTCAATGCAAAAATTTGTGTCGCTGCTGATTTTTGGGCGGAGTGCTTTTCAAGTTTCGAGTGGAATCTCCAGAGCCGGATTAACCATGTTGCATATGTTTCAATTGAAACGGGCCTACTCATAAATATTTCTTATTTTTCTTATTATTTCCAAAAATGTTCTGTCTGTTTAAGACAAGATTGTTTACTTTTAGTGTTTTGGGACTTAACATTGATGGACATTGAATCCGAAATCGTTCAAAGCCTTGACTTTCAGAATATTATTGATGCGTTTTCAGCAATTAAATCACGTAGGAGAGATTTTTGACAATGAATAAATCCATCCATATAATTATTAAATATTTTAAGACATTTTTGTTCCAAGGTATCGCCATGTGGGGCCTATAATTAATTTGTGAAACGGGCCTACAAAACCTTAATCCGGCTCTGGGAATCTCCCCTAATTAATGTTAACAGGCCTGGATAAAACATTGTCTTTCTGTTTCAAATATAGGCCTATATTTCATTTTAGGGGTTCACCTTTGCCCATAGGCACCCACCGAAATTTTTCCAGGCGGCAAAGCACAATGGTCCCGCTCTTCCATGACTACCTAAAAGGTGGCCGAAACGTTTGGTATCATAGGCAAGAATTTCTATTAGACCTACGCCGGTAGGCTCGAGTACCCCTCCCCCACTTTCTGAGCGACTGGACTAGGGAAGGGGAGAGGCATATGGGTGGCATTTCCTACAAGTGTTTATAGAACACCAACAGTTGGAAATACAGCACGGTCTATATCTGGATACAGTAGAGTACCGTGCAGTGCTTTATCCAGACCTGTTAGGGAGGAGACTTTCCCCAAAAAACCTCAAAATTCCCCCCCCCCCACAAAAAAATCCCAGCACTTACACAAATTTTGCATTGAACTGTGTCATTTCCCTCCCTCCAACCAAGTCGATCCTCCCCGAAAGCCTCAATCCCCAAGGCCTGGAGTCTGGATAAAACACTGGTACCGTGTTATGCGCTACCGCAATGGATGGCATTGGATATAACGTACTGTACCTCGAATATAACGTGCCACATTTTACAGACCAGCTAAGTACGCTATAACGAAGTTCTACTTTAATTGAATAATTTCAAAACTAAGGCCCTTAACACGTATGAAGCATACGAAACCATCGACCCGACTCGACGTTACTGCACTCATTGCGATTATCCGCAAATCGACGCAGTCTTCATGGGCGCCAAATGGTATTTAGCACCGCGTGGAGTGAGACGACAGCGCCATTCATTCCGTAAAACCTGCAGACAGCGAAGCTTAGCTCTCTATGTTAAATGCCATCGTGTCAACGACAATTAATAAATGTATTTTCTTTAAAAATTCAGGTAAATCATTTTATTTATTGCGAAATCGAAGCGTTGGAGTCGAATAATAGACGCTGAATTTGAGCGTTGAGTGATTGTGAACGGCGTATGGAGCGATTGAATTATTTATGATGGTTTGACAGTTTTCGTAAACAGTAATTTATTGACATTTAATTGGGAACAATCAAAAACGAGCTTTTCAACTGGTTTGCAACGATTAGTTCGACCAGTTATAAGCGTTTGTCCACTCAAGGGGCTATATCAATGCTTTGTTGAGCACTTTAATATTATTGTTAGGCCTATATTATAATATTTTAGGCCTATTTGTAATAATACTAGTTATTATGCACTTCTATAGCACCATTTCTAATACCCAAGGGTATCAATGGATGGTACTTCAAGTTAGGGACGTAACTAGGCATGGACACGATTTTAGGTTTGGGGGGCTTAAGCCCAAGATTCACTCCCCTTTCTTCCTTTTGAGTCTGCGACACCATTTGGGCGTGAATTCATTTGGGGGGCCAGCTTCAGGTTTGGGGGTTTGAGCTCCCAAGCCCATTCCTAACTACGTCCCTGATTCAAGTCCATCTGCAAAATACCACTAGACCAGGTCATTCCAGAGATCAGTCAGTGGGAAACAGCAAGACAGACTATGGCGGAATTCTAATTGGATGAGATGTGTTTTAAGCCTAGATCTGAAAATGCTCAGTTTATTGGAAGATCTGACAACCAGAGGGAGAGAGAGTTCCAGATTTTTGGCCCAGAAATAGAAAAAGCTCTCATACCAATTTCAGTGTTGGTTCTAGGTACATTTTACATTTTTAACAATAAATCTGCAAACGTTGTTCAATGACAATGTCTCTTGTGGTTTAAGATATATTTTAAATATTGAGTTTGCCCAGAATGCAGTTTTTAAAAACAGGAGACTAGTTTTGAATACAATTCTCTGTTCTACCGGCAGCCAGTGTAACTTTTGAAGGAAAGGTTTAACCCCTTAACCAGGCGCAACGGCTCAGAGCCGTCCAGTTTACATTGAGTTACAGATTTATTCCCCAGTTAAGGGGTTAATATGATCATGTTTACGAGTTTTTGTGATGGCTCGGGCAATAGAATTCTGAATCCCTGGAAGCTTTTGCATATTAGATTTGGATATATCATTGTAAAGGAATTGCAATAATCGAGTCTCCTGTGGACAAGGACAATGGCAAGAAGAATCAGAGCAGGTTTGGGCACAAGATCAGGAATTTGCAAAATATCTGATTTGTAAATGAGCAGCTGTTTTATAGTACTAGTAAGTAGAGGTAGTGGGTAGCTGTGATGGTAGTAGTAATAGCAGTAGTAGTGGTTGTTGTTCATGTTGTTGTTGTTGTAGTAGTGGTATTCTTTGTCACTTAAACTGTCACTGAAATGATATAGAAAATTTTGTGGATTGACGACTGGTTGTCAGAAGTTTGTTTTCGATGCAGTTTGACCAGACTGCTTTGTGACCAGATGGAATTCTGCTTGTGTGTTCCAAAATTGCAGGTTAAAACTGACAATGCTTTTGACACGACAACAAAGAAATTCCTATGTGCATCTTCAGATTTCCCATTTAAGCTTTTATGTGTAAAAAGGCTTTTTCTTCATTTGTGATTGGAAAAATCTCGTCTCTATTATGCTCCTGATTGGTCAGTAATGTTTGATCATGTCCGTTCACCTTTGACCTGAAGTTGGCCTCTAAGGTCGTGATTGATTCACCGTCTCTTTTATTGGCTTGATAATCGATAATGGAGTTCCTGTGACTCTCATAAGAAATCTGCACTTCAGTAAATAGTTAATACTGAGTGTGAGTGATCCTGCTCTCTTCTTAAGAGCCCTGTTCGTCATCCAGAATGATTTGATATACAGCTGTGTTACACAATATGAGCCTTTAGAAATTACATCATATTATATATATATATATATATATATATGTGTGTGTGTGTGTGTGTGTGTGTGTGTGTGTGTGTGTGTGTGTTTTTATGTTCATTGGTTAAATGTATTTTATCTTGACTAAACTCTAGTGGTATACTAATATATTATATATATATATATATCTATATGTGTGTGTGTGTGTGTGTGTGTGTGTGTGTGTTTTATGTTCATTGGCTAGATGTATTTTTACCTTGATTTTAACTATAGTGGCTTTTAGTTGCTTTGAAACTGGCCGTGCCATGCTCCAATATTGTTGAATTTTGACTGTGTGTAAACATGTATAGGTCATGTTCCTTACTACTCAGCACATGTCAATCTCAGTGCTGTAGTGGAGGCAGACTGGTCGATAGAGCAGCATGGATAGGTTCAAGCGCAGCTTAAGCCTTCGCAAGAAGAGAGACTCGACCCCCGAGTCGAGTAAGCCTCATCAGTGGCAAGAAGATGAAAAGAAAGTGCGGGAAGGAACGTGCAGTTTTCAAGTGCGGGTAAGAAACCAACTGACTTTGCTGGCAGTATTCATATTTGCACTAATTTTTTCTCATGAATGATTATAATTATAAATAACCTTCAGGCATAGAGGTCTGAAGTGGTGACCTTTTGGACCTCATGCTTGCTAAAGTTTGAGCTGAGAGGAAAGACAAGAAAGAAGTTCATGACCTGACCTTCATTGTATGGTCACCCATCCAGTTGTGAGATTTGAAACTACTGCTTAACTGCTTGCATAGAGCAACATATCCTAATACAGGGCAGATCCTACTGAACCACTATAAAATTATTATTATTATTATTATTCTCATTATTATTCCCATTATTATTTTAGTATTTTACTCTCCTGTTCATACTATCATTCAATTACTTGATTTTATTGATAAAGTTGGCTCTCGCAAGTGAGATACTATTAGAGTATTAGATGTACCTGAGAGTGTACTGACTGCAGTAGACTTCTCTTACTGCAAAACTCAAGGGACCTGCTATTTGAGCAGTCATAGACAGAGTGGGTCCATTTCAGTCAAATCTTGATGCAAGTTGTAAATGGACATGCTTGACACTGTAACATCCAATTTCCATTGCAACTATGTTAATTATGATGAGATTCTTCTGAAATATTTATTAACCTGTCTGTGGATAATGTATATATATATATACATATATATATACATACATATATATACATATAAATATACATAAATATATTTATACACATACATATTAACCTGTATATATATATAGTGTAATATCTTGTTAATTTTTTCATTGCCAATGAGTGTGACAGGTACTGGAGTGGCTTATTGTCATGCAGTTTATCAAATGAAAATTATATTTTTAATAAAATCCATAGTCAGAAAGTAAAAATCTGTAGTCAGAAAGAATTGTGCATAATCTGTAGTGACTTTTTCTGATTATTGGTTGTTGATAGTCAATAGGTATTCTGATTTAAACTGGGTTAACTTTGCAAGGAATCTAGATTTGTGCATTGCATTGTCTTGAGAATTGATAGAATGCCCGATATAAACGCCATCCATCTCGTACGCTCAGTTAATCCAAAGCCGTTTTAATAGGATTCCATCCCCGAAGATGAGATGACTAAATTAGTTCAAACGATTTCATCATGCTATCATTGCATCATCATCATCACCATCATCTGTGCCTTGCAATATTTTCGCCGATGATTGCAAAAACCCGAGATGTTTGCGTCCGAATAAGACCGATGTGGCTCGCTGATCAGCTGTGCCTACACACCACTGGATGCTGTATCTTTGTCAGCGATCTTTGCCCGGTAGGCAAGTGAGGCCCAGGGCTGGTATTGATCAAGACAATTTGCTGTTTGCTGTGGCTTCTGCCACTGTCCGAACCTCTTCCCCCGAGACATCGATTTCTTTCCCCCAGCTATTTGTTCTGTCTACTTTAGCACCGTCTTGGCGGCCCTAATCCAGGAAAAGGAAAGACAGATGAGAGACATAGTAACCCTGGTCCTTTTGAATATCGAGATTATATTTTGCGATAAAACTTATGGTTTTTTAAACATTTTATCTTGTTTTGTGACAAATCATTTTGTTTTAGTGAGTATGTTAATACTGATCAGCGTCCGATTCTGAATTTATGGACGTTGAACTTAGATTGTTATTGTATTTTATGGGTTAACCCTCATTAGAACCTTGGAGTGCAAATCCACGCCAATGTGCACATAATGCCTGTTAAACATTGTAAAACATGCGAATTTTGGGGAATGGTTTCATGACATTGTTCATAATATACATTCAGCGCCTAATACAGTGTTCAGTTTTTTTTTTAAAATAATTAACGCATCTGCAAAATAGTGGTGTTTACTTTCTGGGGTGCAAATAGACCCCATATTGTGAGCATAGCAGCAATACAATAACATTTACAATAAATTATTTTTGTATGGGTGGATATGTTGATTATCAAAGCAGTCATGGTTTTTTAGTCGCACCAGTATCCAGTCGGCCATTTTTGAAGTCTGTAATTAAACAACTTTTTACCAACATTGCATTTGCTGAAGAACTTCTCCAACAGGACTTGATGTATGTTGGGGAGGGTTAGAGGTAGGGTTACCCTAACCTTAACTCAACTGTCAGTAGTTATGTCAGAAGTAACTCTATTTAGTAGATCCTTAGCTACTCGTATCTTGAACAGCTGACACAGTGTTTTTGCTGAAAACTAAATAAATAAATTTGGGGTGCGTTTACACCCCAAGGGTATGGAACTTTTAGAAGGTTCTAATGAGGGTTAAACGAGTTCGTGTTAATGGTTGCAGTGCTGTCATAAAAAGAACTCACATAAACTTGTGTGCATTTCTTGTGGTGGAGAGTGCGATTTTTACAGTTTCATTTAATCGTATTTAAGCAATTTTGCTGCACTACACTGTTTCTGGAACACATGGAGACTGTTTGGAATGATCATATTACAAGTGCTTCTGAGTGTTTATCCAGTGGAGGCGCTATATAAATGCTTTTGCTACTTTACATTTGTATTTACGTGTGGGTTTCATTGATCAATGTATTGGTAACATGAATGTGTTTGAGTTGTGCATAAATCCTACTTGAAAATGTAAGGCCTTTGGGTAGATTTCACTTATTGCTCTAAATCAGGGGTATTCAACTAAATTTCATAAAGGGCCAATTTTTTTATGACTGGTTCCCCAAGGGCCAGATGGAACAAAATTGTAGTGCAAAAAATATAGTTCAAAAGTAATAAAAACAACAGGTAAGTTGAAAACAAGACATTTAAATAAATTTAGTATGTACTAGAAAAAAGTTATCTATCTTTTCAATATCTTCGTGGGCCATTTCATAGGCCGTGGCAGGCTGGATCTGGCCTGCGGGCAGCCAGTTGAATATCTCTGCTCTAAATTGTTATATAGCATGATTGCTTGTACATGTGTGTGTTTGCATGTGTGTGTATGTATGTGTGCACGTTATTATTATTATTATTATTATTAGCCAGATGATTTCTATAGCGCAATAAGCATGGCATAAGTGGCCAAAGACAAGAGCGCTTTACAATACTACGTATACCCGATGGTGAATAAGTAAGTCTTAAGATTACGTAGAAAAATTCCAAGGGTCAGAGTTTGTGACATAGTCTGGTAGTGAATTCCACTGTTCTGGAGATGCCCCGAGTAACCGACCGACTGCACGTGCATGTGGGTGCGAGCGTGTTTGTGTGTGTGTGCGTGTGTGTGTGTTGACGTATCCTCATTGGCCTTGTATGCAGTTTAACCCCTTAACTGTGTATTTAACTGTAACTCAATGTAAAATGGGCGGATATATCCGGGATCCCCAGTTAAGGGGTTAAGATGGTGTTAGGCTGTTAGCACTTTTATCTGGAATTCTGCTGATTGATAATGCTGCACCAGAAAGGCAATGAATGTGATAGCATCTGGGATAAAAAGCCTCCTCTATGGCCAATGGAAACTATGCCAGATGTTTCCTTTCATTTTCAGCTTGTGGGGATCTCTGAATGATGAGATGTATGGCAAATTTTTTGTCTGTATCAGACGTTTAGAGTGAATATGTCGTAATGTTTTGCTTGCATCTGGCTTGGTTGCCATAGCAACTGGTCTGATACGGGTAACTCATTGCCTTTCCCAGGCTGTTGTTTTTTTTTGTCATGTTTGGGATAGTTTTGAAGTCTTGTTTTCATGCAAGTGTTTTAGTGACTAATGAGTTAATTTAAAGCCAAATTAAGATTTTCACTTAGATGAAGTGGTCCTAACTGGATAAAGTGAAGAGTTGTTAGCTTTACTTTTCTCTCTCTTTAAATTGTCATTCTGCATGACTGCTTATTCACATTGTAATGTAATGTAGCAAAGCATTTACTTAGCACCTCTTCTGTAAATGAGATGCTAAATAGCTTTTCGATAAAAAATATTAGGTTTTCTTAGGTTGAAATGAGAATTTCTTATCACAAAATCATGTAAGTTGTTATTTTGAAGATTCGATTTCAGATGCTTTAAATGAAACATAGGAATAGAAATAGAGTAGAATAATAGAAATGAAACTAATCATTTTGTGGCATAGTACAGGGTGGTGCAAAAAAACCGGACTACTGTAGTCACCTTTAGTTTTGCATTTAATATAGTCCGGTTTTTTGCACCACCCTGTATATTCAAGGAATTTTTACACTAATGTATTTTCTGATTGAATTTACATCCATCAATGAAGTCGGTGTGAATTTTACTGTGTTGCCGTTTCCATGGCATTACAAGTGTTTCACCATCCTGTGCAAAAATGATGCACAATTGTTGACTTATTTAGTACTGCCGCTCTGGGTTTTATCTTCAAGATTTCGAATTCTTGGAAGTGTTGGTGTCTTGATACACGTATAGATTTGCTGTACCCGCCTAGACTCTGGATTGGCGGTAGCTCTTCCAGAAGTATTTGCTTGCCAAAGAGAGGGTGAGGCAGATGCATAAGATTGATCAGCAGTGAGATGAGACAGGATTAAGCGGTGGCTATACAGTTGATCAATGTAGCAATAGATGAAGAAGATGGATCGGCTGTATACATAGTACCTGTTGACACTAAGATGTAGTTGTTTTTCAGGCTTACAACCAGCTTAGACTCAGCGGTCTTGTACATCGTTTGCTTAGGTTCTGCAGTGTTCCAGTAATCAGCAATATGACACCAATGAGAACCTCAGCTGTGAGAACTGCATAGGAAAAAACCTACTGGAATACAGAAGGGCAAAGAATGACTTTACACAGCAAAACGATAATGTGAACGGGTGAAACATAGTGGTTCTCTCTCACACAGGGCACACCCTAATGAACCACTCTGAACCTTATTATAATAAAACCAGATTCTGCACTTAAGTTATTGTGAACAGTTGATTGATGTTGATAATACTTCAAATACTATTTCAACAGAGTACTTGAATGCTTTGTGTTGACTCCGTGTTTTCACTGCCATCAGAAGTCAGACAGATAGATATCCATCATTAATTGCACTTGCTGTGATTGAAGAAGGTAAATGGCCATGCACTGATAACTTTCAACATGTTTTTGATAAACATTGTTGTTTTTAACTGTTACCCTGCGATGGGCAATTGATTGGTGATTTTTATATCCATTAGCATTAGAGTATATGCGACTCATGAAACACGAAATATTTTTACTGACTGATTTTTATTCGTGAGTTAACATAATTGTAAACTAATTCATTTTTAAATTGGAACATTGCAACAATTTATCAATTAGTACATGCATTTTGATAATGGTCTTTACATAACATAAGCAAGTGTGGATTTTTAGTTTATTCAGTTGTTACTCCAACAAGCAGTGACCGGTGTGCAAATGCTGAGGCAATGAGTTCCACTGATAATATTATGCTTCTTACTAGCAGGCGACTTAACCCCTTAACTGGGTGCCCCGAGTAACGCTCGTCCATTTTACATTGAGTTGCAAATAGTTGCCCAGTTAGGGGGTTAATCAGTTCTTCAGTATCAAAAATCATTTGAGATTACAAACCCAAAGAATAATTTCAAGAATAATTTCAAGAGCACATGTTATTGAATGTATGGCTAGGTATTAACTAGGGCTTTGCCGAGTAACGCGAGTACTCGACTCCAAATTGGAGTCGAGTAATTTTTTTGGAGTCGAGTACTCACATAGAATAACTAAATATGGAATAGAATAAATATGTAAAGAATAACCAAAGAATTTTATTAAAATTTGACCTACCGTTATTTGTTACAAATTATTAATCAGTCTTATTTAGGTTATTCTTAATCGTTATGCCCATGTTAGTTAAGATGTTGCCCAAAGTGGTCAGTGGGCCAAGTCTAGCGTGTACCTCACATTTCTTGCCAGTACCGGCGAAATAGTTTCTGTTCTGTAACTTCTGTTATACTAAACTTGAATACACTTGAATATCCGAAAAATTGATATGTAACTGTATCTAGCTTTCTGCTTTGGTTAAATGAGGGCCATGAGGTAAATAATACGCATTGTGTGACGTGTAACGTTTGCAAATCATGTATTTCCGGTTTTACGCGAGTACTCGAGTACTCGCTAAGCTACTCGACTCCTACTCGACTCCTAAACTACTCGGTTAGCGCAGCCTTAGTATTAACATTAGCAGTGAGATACTAAAAGGAGAGGCAGGAGGAGAGAACTATTTCTCTGTACTAAATCTGCCTTCCAATACAATGTATATATATTGTATTGTATTGTATAATAGCATATATGTATATATATATATAATATATATATACATACTGTTTATGTTATTATACAATAATAGCATATATATATATATATTATATATATATATTATATATATATATATGCTATTATATATATATATATATATATATATATATATATATATATATATATATATATATATATATATATATATATATGCTATTATACAATATGTGAGCAAAGAAAATGATCAGTGAGTGAATTCAAGGTCTACATTGACAATGATACTAGTTGTATTACATGTTATTGTTTATACCATCCACAGTCTTACACTGTCTCTAGGCATAACCATCTGATAATATGCCACAGGAAAGGTTGCAAGTGAAGGCGCTGAGCTGGAGATATCCGTGTTATTCTTCCAGTTGGTCTTGCACAGTGCAGAGAGCTCTAGGTGTTGCTTTCACGGCTATGCCTACGGCCAGCCTTCAAATAATCCTAGTTCCTGTCTACAGATGCTGGCAAACATTTAGCTGCAGTGCCCGCTGTCTGATAGCAGTGCCATCTGTTGTGTGACGGTCGTACTACTGATGATGCTGGTAATTCATGGCTCTGCTATTGCAATCTGCTGCTGTTTCTCGAGATTTGCTGAAGTCACAACTAGGTCGTTGTTGCTCTGGGTTTCGTATTAAGGGCTTTTGCTATCACTGCTGTTTGTTTTGTCATTATTTGGTGTTAGTATGGCAAAGCCATGTTGTGAATTGCTCATTGAGCTGCCTATAAATATATCAGTGGTTTTGAAGGCAAGTTGAAAATCATCATATTGTAGCGGTTCATCTTGAAATGCTTAATTTGAGACAAATGTTTTGTTTAAGTCAGTTTTGAACAGGGCTTCAATAAAAGCACAAATTAGCACAGATAGCTAAGTAACTAAGTATATATATATATACATATATATATATATATATATATATATATATATATATATATATATATATATATATTGTATGTATATAGTACTAAAAATAGACACGCATACAAACTTATAGCTGACTGACCTTATTGGTATCAACCATTCACTTTAAGCAGTCATTGACTGGGTGCCAAATTCATTACTGTTATGCATTACCCGGTATAGTATATTATAATGACTCCCATATAATAATAACTCCCCCTTCATTATTATATATATAATAATGACTCCCCCCATCATTATTATATATATAATAATAACTCTCTCTATATTATAATAACTCCCTTAGTTTTTCAGAAGCCAGCTGAGATACCATGGTCTAGAACACCAAAAGCTTTTTTATATCGAGGATTGTTCCAATAGTGTGCTTGTGGGATTCAAAATTTGTTGTTTTGGTATCAATTAAATTCGTTATTGGCATTTAAGTGGAGAAATAGGGCTGAAACCATATTGATCAGTGGATAGCATATTAAATGCATCTAAGTAGTTTAACTTTCTGGTAAGCATTGCCCTTTCAGGAATTTTAGGGAAACTGTGAGATTGGAAATGGGTCTATAATTTCATATAACCATTTTAGAGACATTTTTATAAATTGGGGTTATTTTTTTCAATTTTTAGGCCTACTTCCTCTGGGGAGTTATTATAATATAGAGAGAGTTATTATTATATATATAATAATGAGGGGGGAGTCTTTATTATATATATAATAATGATGTGGGAGTTATTATTATATGGGAGTCATTATAATATGCTACACCGGTACATTAAAGGAGTTTATCTCTGATTTAACTACTGAGAAAGGTTTTTGATAATAATTTGTGCAGATGATTACATACATTATGTATCGTGATGTGCATAAAACATAGCCTCTTTCAATTTGTTTTTAGATAATTCTCACTATTTTATTGTCAGTATGATTTTATTGCAAGCAATTTTGCCATTACGACCTTATTATATCAGATATTGGATACCTACCCTTTGTGTTGGCTTTTTTGTGATCTCTTTTCATTTCATGAATTTTCATCTACGTCCAAATGGATGTTATTTTATTGCGGCATAAAGATGGGAGAGGCCATTTGTGTTTTATAACTCCTGTGTTTGTGGTTTTATGTGTAGGTGTGCATCATGTTTTTACGTATGCATGTGTATGTGCATGCGTGTGTGTGTGTGAATGATTTTCAGCTGTGATTGCTGAGTGCATTCAATTAATTATTCATTCCACTTGTGCAAGAATTTCCTAATAGTGCTGCAATCTGGGGGATTTTTAGTAGATTTCTTGTTCACTCTCTCTTTCCATCTCTCTCTCTCTCTCCCTCCTTACCTTCTTCTCTCTCTCTCTCTCTCCCTCCTTCCCTATTTCCCTCTCTGTCTCTCTGTCTCTCTCTGTCTCTCTGTCTCTGTCTCTCTGTCTCTGTCTCTGTCTCTGTCTCTGTCTCTCTCTCTCTCTCTCTCTCTCTCTCTCTCTCTCTCTCTCTCTCTCTCTCTCTCTCTGCAGTTGTCTTGTCTTCATCATGTTCTATTTTTGTTCTGTTTCTGTAATTTTTACTTCTGTTTTTGACTTTATGGAATGTTATGAATTTGCATTGACACTTGCATGCTGCTGTGTGCAGCTAATATTCATATGTTTTTCGCATTGTTTTTGGCTTTTTATACAGTAAATCATTGAGCCTTGCGTTTATTGCTCTTGAACCTAAAGTTTCTTATGATTTTTCGTATCGGTTTCTTTCTTTTAGTACCTTGGCTGCATCGAAGTGTTTGAATCAAGAGGAATTCAGATTTGCGAGGAAGCCATTAAAGGCTTAAAATCAGTAAGAATAAATTTATTTCTATTCATAATGTATAACTATGTTTTGCATAATGCACGGAATTGACTAAAAAATCTACTACTCGTGCGTTTGATTTTGCACTTAAATTTCTCTAGTTACTGTATGTACAGACAGTAGCGTGCAGAAGGGGGTGGCGGGGTGGTGGCCCTGGGTGCTGACCAGATGGGGCACGAAAATTGACTTGGCGACTTTTTTGGCTTGTCAACACAGTTTTTATCGACTTGGCCCCCGGACACCCACCACTCTCTGCACGCCACTGTGCATAGAACAGGGTTACTCGCCGCCTCATAGATATACTGACCTTTGCCCGGCCGACATACCACCTTGTCTTTAGCTATTTCAAGAAAGATTAAGCGCATAAGAATAAGCAGCTACTGCTGTACTGCTTTCCGGGGCGCTGTGTACGTTTGCGAGATTTTACTTTACTTTACTTTACTCAAGTGGTAGCCTGTGGTCCGTCCACAATCCAGACTGCATAAAGATTTTTTAAAGATTTTTTCTCTCTCTCTCTCCCTCTGACTGATCTCTGGAATGACCTGGATCTTTTGCGGATTGATTTTGAAGTACCATCGATTGATACCTTGGGTATTAGAACTGGTGCTATAGAAGTGCATAATTATTATTATTATTATTATTTGTTGACTGCTACAGATATGTAGGGCTGAAGAAATAGGAATCTGAAATAATTGCTTTCTCTGTCTTCTGGGTTCACTTTAAAGATCTTATGGTCTCTGTGTGGTTCAGTATTACAGAAGCCCAATCACACCCATTGAAATTGCTCGTCATAGGCACTAGTCTATGTCAATCTATGCAGAACAGTCGTTAGTTTATATTCTGTGTAATGTGCTGAATGTAGCAACATTGCAGCATGTTAGATGTGAGAATCATTTAAAGTAATGTTCTTTGTGTACAGTACTACAGGAAACACCGGTGTTTGATAAATAAATACCGGTACTTGATGGAATGGAGACAAAAACATGTTGACCACATTACTACAATATTGGAAAGCTGTTTCATATGTGTGTGTGTGTATGTGTATGTGTGTGTGTGTGTGTGTGTGTGAGAGAAACATACATATAGATGTAATATTATGTATATATATATATATATATATATATATATATATGAAACGGCTGCACATATATATGCAGTATATATATATATATTTTTAAAAATATATATTGCATATATATATATATATATATATGGGTAAATATATAAATATATATATATAAATATGCAGTATATATAATGATGGGCACTAAACTAAAAAATTTCAATTAAACTAAAACTTTTTTACAACTAAAAATCATTAGTTAAACTTTAGTTTGAAATTAAACTTCTAAAATAGTTGAACTAAACTAAAAAAAAGTCAGTTAAACTTTTCTAAACTTTTTCACAAACTTTTTTACCGGATCTTCATATATTTCTCTCGAACGTGAATCATCTATGTAACCGACATTAATGATATTCTCATTAAATTTGACAGATAATACAGTCTAAGTCACTGACAGTCATTCAAAAACTCATAATATAGCAAAAAAGTTTGAAATAACAGTCCAAAGCAGACTATCAGTCTATCAATCTGGAATCCACCCATCCAGTTTTAACCTGGATCTCAGAAACAGCAGCTTATCCAGAGTATCAGCTGCCATTTTGCATCTTCTGTTTGTCAATATTTGTGAAGCCGAACTAAACAACCGTTCAACTGCTCTAAACATCCTGGCTTATCATCTTTTAACTGCACATCCTTAAAACACTTCTCAATCAAGAAACTGTTCATGTTTGCCGCAAATATCAACAGAAATATATTGAAGTGATGATTTATTAGTACAAAAATGATTGTTTGCTATTCATGACCATTGGGTCAATTATTCTAACATATTCTATGCATACTGCAAGAGCCATACGCTGAATAAATAAGTAAGGCAGACAGACAGTTCATGTGTATACCACAGGCAAGTAAATCAGCAAACTAAAAAAATTAACTTTGACTGTAACTAAAATTTAAAAAATTGTAGTTTAAAGTTTGAAACTTTTTAGTTAAACTAGTGCCCATCACTAAGTGTGTGTATATATATATATGCATATATATATATATATATATATATATGCATATATATATATATATGCAGTATATCTTATTGCCCAAGGTACCAGTGATAGCAGGAATGAACTGTGGAATGCCATCATTCCCACTTTAACCCTTTGCAACATAGCAAACTCATGATCATTAACCCATTGGCCCCAGCAATTTGTATAACCTATAGGTTATGAAACTGGAATACCAGTTTTACTAATCCATACGGTTAATGCCGCATCAATGATGGAATGAATACAGCAATGAAATCAATGTAAAATGCAAACTTTAGTATTGGTTCAAATGATCGTGAATTTGTCACTGAACTGTACAAAAGTAGGTTCCACTGAGAGTGCAGTGGAATTGTTGCAATATGATTGCAGCAGGCCCCTATAATGCATTTTTCCTCTGTGCTGTTCCTTTCTGCATTATATATTACAATGGTTTATGTCATCTTGTGTGCAAGTGAGTGAGTGAGTAAGTGGCATGATTTCATTACCTGCCCTTGAGATGCCAAGGCTTGCGTTCCGCCTGTGACTGTCTGCCCGCGTGCAGCTGCTGCAGCAGCAGTAGCAGTAGTAGCACTTCTGTCCGCCCTGTAAACTGTCAAATTATCTCAGATGATGCGATAATGGTTGCCATGGTGATTGCCAAGTCATTGGTCTCAGCCACGGCCGTAATGAAGGGTTGTCGTTGCCCGAGGTTGAATAGCAAATTAGCCCTTAACGTGGACGCCTATATTAGCCATAAGCCCCGGTCTAGATGTGTTTTCGGAATAAATGTGTTTCTAGTTTTCTTTGTGATTTATCTCTTTCGACCGTTTCATTTCGAGAAGAAGCATTTAGAATGTTGACATGAGCTTGATGGCTTTGCCAGCCAAGATATCGTATTGTCATTGAATATTTACTGGACATTGGTGGTTGCAGAATCTACAAAAATCTTCAAGCTAGTTTTGAAAGATATATTTAATGAATTAGAAGTTGAGGGTGTTTCTTTACAGAGCTGTCTCACCATCTACTATACACAAATCTTTTTGTAGCTAATCCTCCTCAGGTGCAGTGTTACTTTTATGAACAGAATATTAATCTTGAGTTTTTTATTCATTTGAGGTGATTCGTATTATCAAATATGTGAGAAAAATTTTCCCTGAAGATTGACTTTAGCGTGATTCATCAAGGAACAGACTTTTCATTTGTGAAATTGGGAAGTCTTGTAGTTCATCTGTCATTGTAAGACTCAGGGCTTTTTTTCAGTGGGAACGCACGGGAACTGCGTTCCCACACCTTTTTGCCAGATTGTATATATAATTATGGATAAGTTATAATGCGTTCCCACACCTGTTTTGTTGATGAGCAAAAAGGATGAGTTCCCAAACCTTTTTTCCTAGAAAAAAAGCCCTGGTAAGACTAGAATATCATCAGTTAAGATACTGAGGATATTCTTGTCTTAACGCTATGAACAAAGCTTGCCTGGTGATTCAACTTTCACTTTGAATGTTAACAAGATTTTGGCCAAAGATTCAACTGTGTAGACTTGTCTTGTCTTGTCCTTAACCATCTTCGCTCCGAAGATTGGCTGCGTTGTGGGCTGTCTCCTTCCAAGTGTTAAGGTCTTCTGCTGCTCTTGTCGCCTGCTCTGTAAGGAGTCCTGTCCATTCTTTGATGTTGTCTTCCCACTTTTTTCTTCGTCGACCTCTTTTCGTGATCCTGGCATTGTGCCTTGTATTATTTCTTTCTCTAGACATTCCTGTTTTTCGTTTGCGCAGTAATTACGTCCCCACTGTTTAGCTTTCTTTTTCTGCGTAGACTGCAGACAAATATTCTCTGCCTTCCTATTTTATGGTCTACCTATTTGCTGTCAGTCAGTAAACAGTTCGGATGTAGGCGACAGCTGCAACTGCTAACTCAGAGAGGTTCATTTTTCAGGTATTTCATTCACAAGAACTGTACATTGTGTTCAGATTGATAAGTGCAGTTAACTCTGGTTATAAAGACAATAGGCTTAGTAGATGTGCTATTATGGTGCATCATAAATTACTACCACAGATTCTTTTTGTAGTCACTGTCAACCTCACGCCATTCCATCATCTGTCAGTGAATAGCTTTAAGTGATGTGTCTGATCTGACAGGATTTGGAAAGTGAAATTAGTGCAGTGGGGAATAAACTTGTACTTTCAGGAGTAAAGGAGCAACTGTTGCTAGGTTACTTTGAATTTAACTGAATTTCCCCCAATTTGAACTCGACTGTCTGATCTTCATCTTATTCTCTTCCTCTCCTCCTCCTCCTCCTCTTCCTCCTCCTCTTCCTCATCCTCTTCCTCCTCCTTTTCCTTCTCCTTTTCCTCATCCGTCTTTGTTTTCGTCTTCTTCTGGCCACGCATAGGTTTGAAGAACTCTGATACATGTAATCAATGAGATACGTTTATTTGTGAGGATCTGTTTCAGTTGTGTAAAGATTGCGCAAAGATCGTTTGATATCTTTGTAAAGTAACGTAATGTAATATCAAGTTAATATCTTCAGCATTTATGAAGGCCATATGGACAGGAATAGCTTATTCAAGAATTTTCTAACCAGTAAAAATCATAGTTGACCTTGTTACCTTTGACAATCTCATATAATAAGCAAGATATCACAGTGATTACTTGAAGAGGAATGTCTTGTGGTTAAAGTGGATTCTCTGGGGACTATAGGATTGGAATTGCGAGAGGTGTGTGAGCAGTCTTCAGTATTTCATGGTCTGGTAAAGGAACAAAGAGGGAGATAAGGAGAGAATTCGAGACCAGAGGCCAGCTTTGGAGAAGATAGAGTTACAGAAATTACTGATTTCGGGGAAGTGATAATAGCGAGAGCTGAAGATGATCGTAGAATAGAACACCACGATTGAGTAGTATTGAAGTTGAGCTGATTGATGTGATTGTACTTATTCAGGTCAAAGATGAGAGACGATTCTCACGGATTCATCGATTTTATGCCTAGACTAGATTATGAGCAGTAGAATGCAGTTAATGCTAATGTATTTGAATTGAATGAACTCTTTCTGTAGAATTTTCAGATAAACAAAATTTGTATTAGACATCAATGGTTGCAAAAATCTACAGAAATTTTCAAGCAAGTTCAGAGAAATATCTTTAATTGACGCACTTGGTCCTTCTAGTGTTAAGCCACTATCCACGGATCTTGTCATATCTAAACCTCGGTCATAATGTTAATTTTATGAAAAAAAATATTAATCTTGAGATTTTCTTATTAATTTTGGGTGATTTGTGTTATCAAATCGATGTGGAAAATTTTCTCTTTAGGCTGTGACTGTCTGCAGACAGACTTTCACTTGCAAATTCTGGAAAGTTTTCAGAGAGAGAGAGAGAGAGAGAGATGGTAGAATAGGGAGTTGCAGTAATCAAGCATGGATGTGGATTATGGGGCTGCTGATAAGGGAGGCAGTTTGTGGTCAAGACATGTCCCCGTGTCACAGTGTGCATCAGAGGTCGTGAGTCAGTGAGTCTTGGATGGTTTACAGAAAATGGGATCATCAGTTGAATTTTGTTTGACTCTTGAAAGATCGGAACAAGTTCAAACAAGCTTCATCGTTTTTGTGTTTAACTTGCTGTGCCTTTCTATTTTAATAATAATAATAATAATAATAATAATAATAATAATAATAATAATAATAATATGTTTTAAGTGGTTTAGGAGGCTAAGTAAGCCTGTGTGAAAACCACTGATGTAACCATTTTCTAATTCAATGTGATAGATTTTGGCAGATAGAGGAACATTATAACTTGCTATATATTTCTATGTTATATCATGTAATCATCTAACAGTAACTTGCCCATTAGTCTAGTATAGGTATTATTATTATTATTATCATCATCGTCATTGTCGTCATCATCATCGTCATCATCATCATTGTTGTTGCAGTTTCTTAAATTCTTAAATATGTCATCTAAATATAGTCTAGCAGCTCAATGCAGACAAAAGTACCGGGTAAGGATTAATTTTGAACAGTCAAAATTGAAGAAATTAACATCTGGAGTAAATTTAAAATGAACGTATCCATGAGAATATTACATCTTCGACCCAAAATCTTACAAAACTTGTTTATGTGCTGGGCGAGAGACTGTGATGCTGCATGTTGTCGCTGCACTTTTTGTAATACTCTTGTGTTTTTCTGTGTACTGCAGCAAAACAAAGGGAAATACCAGCGCACTATTCTGTACGTATCTGGAGACGCGCTTAGGGTTGCCGATGAGATCAGCAAGGTTAGCCTGTTGGTTGTCCGGATTTTTCATTTTAATAATAATAATAATAATAATAATAATAATAATAATAATAATAGTAATAAAAATAATAATAATAATAATAATAATAATAATAATGTGATTTTAAGTGGTTTAGGAGGCTAAATAAGCCAGTGTGAAAACCACTGAAACAGGGTTGAACGGTACTGTTGCACAATTTGAACACCACTTGCTTTTCTCCATCACATTCGAACCTGCGACCATCTAGTCACAGCCAAACTTCTGTACCACCACCTTTTCTCCTCTTCATGACAGATAACTTTAAGGCTTGTAAACAAACTGGCTTTTTATCTATAACTAGAAGTGAAGGAGGATCTGATGCTATGAAATCAATCATCAATCAGTCAATCATAAAAATTCTTTAACGCAGTTATAAGAATACATTTGGCATCCGTAAATATCTTGGACGCGTGGTTCGCCTTAGGGTCTTATTGTCGACCAAACGATAGAGAAGGTTTCGTTCTGCGCACCGGACAGAAACAACGAGAAGGGTTTTGCGTACATCTGCCGGGACGGAACGACTCGGCGGTGGATGTGTCATGGTTTTCTGGCTCTGAAAGAAACTGTAGGTGTCAGTATTTGTGCTCGGAATTTTTTAAAATGAAAATGTGATTATTTGTAAAGTAATGCGTGTAATGCAACAATATAAAAATTTGTTTACAACTTCTTCACTCAGAAGCACTCTCGCTGCAATTACTGCGTATTGATTCTTTAGTCTTTTGTGAATGTGAAACTATTATCAACTTATTCTGAGGTCCTTTTGGAAATATACTTGCAATTATGCCTACTAATTTAGTAGTAGTAGTAGTAGTAGTAGTAGTAGTAGTAGTAGTAGTAGTAGTAGTAGTAGCAGCAGCAGCAGCAGCAGTAGCAGTAGTAGTAGTAGTAGTAGTAGTGTTTGCAGTAGTGAATGGTAGCAGTAGTGGTAGTGATAGTGGTAGTGGTAGCCGTAGTAGTAGTAGTGGTAGTAGTTGGAGTAGGTAATAATAATACAAATAATAATAATAGTAATAATAATAATAATAATAATAATAAACTAGAAACACATTTTTAAGAAGTACAAAATAGTCTGAAAGATGTCAGAATTGCAATGCATTGGATCGTAGTCTTGTCTTTATATATATATATATATATATATATATATATATATATATATATATATATATATATATATATATATATACGGTGTATATATAAGGATATTGATTCTTGCTTTGATTGCAATAATTTCCGGCGTTTGCTCGGTTGAATTAGACCATGAACACTCCTGCATTGAGTTTCGCTGTTTAGGGTGAGCGACTGAGCCACGCGGTCGGCTGTGCGTTTACCGTCTGCCTGGAGAAGAAGCAGGCAAGAGAAAAGGAGAAGGTAACCGTGACGTTCAACGAAAACGGAACCAGTTTCTCCAGGACCGGTTCCTTTCGGCAGACGTCGATGACCGAAAGAATTGTTGATCCCCAGAGTGCCATCGTTGCCGGTTTGTGCTCTCCTGTGAAGTTTCTCACTGTTAGATGTCATTAGAAGGTGTAGTTTGTAGATTTTAAAAATGCCTTCAATGATTACAATAAATATTTTGATCATATTTTGTATCATATATAATAAATACCTGACAGAGCAGCCACACACAATTTTATCAAATAAATTTGACATCACAGTAGCACTGCTTTGTTACTTGTATAACCAGTGATGTTTTAGCACCTTGCATGTACAGTACTTGTACAATGTTTGAATCAATAAACACTAGATAAGATGATGTGGGTATACTAGTGCTGTGGCTTGTGGTACTAGAGAAGTAGGATCTGCCCTGTGTGAAAACCACTATATTTCACGCATCCATTCATTTACATTATGGTCTTGCTTTGTAATCTTATATTTTGCCCTTTTGTCCTCTAGTAAGTTTGTTTGTCTTCTTGTCTTTGCATCTACAAGTACAAAACTAGGTAGTACCGGTATATAATACATAAATTTTTCATTCAGTTACTGTAGTATCCCATAGTGCTTAGGTTTCTTTTGAAGGCATCAACGTTGGAAGCCAATACTGTGGTCTCATCCAATTCATTCCATTGGTCGACCAATCTACTGTGGCTTGCCTACTTGGTTGCTTGCTTTGTGTTCGCTCTGGTCAGTGTTTTTGCTTGTTTCGCGTTTCAGAACCAGTTCCCGTTAAGATATCGGAAAATCTGTACGAAGTCCAGAGACCTCGAGCGTCCGTGGATATGCTGCAGAAACAGAACTCCTTCCGAGGTTTCTCGAAACTGGCGGAGACGTCGCCATTCAAGCGCCAGATGTCGCTAAGACTCGACGAGCTGTCCTCAACCGCTGATCATCTTAAGCAGTTTGTGGAGGAAAACGGAACACCGAACATCGGTCTTCAGTCATCACATGTTCCATGTGAGCTTCTCTGTGACAGAGTCATGTCACTTAATAACTTTATAATCTCCTATGGGTGTCGGTCCTTAGGGTACGTATGCTCTGAAGGGTATTGTGCCCATGGAGATGGATGATGATGATGATGATGATGATGACGATGATGATGACGATGATGATGATGATGATGATGACGACGACGACGATGGTGATGATGGTGGTGGTGGTGGTGGTGATGATGATGATGATGATGGTGATGATGGTGATGATAACATGCTGTGTGGTGAATGACTAAAATGTCACTAAGCTTCTAGAGAGCTTGCATTGTGCAAAAGACTGGATAGAAAGGTTTATTTATATAGACATCTGTCATGTTAACATTATGTTTGCCAGGCAGTCCAATCACAGAGGCGTCTCCGATGAACGAGCCAGCCGATTCAATCGCCCAGATGTGTCAACAGGTGTCGCACGGATTGTCCGCCATGACGTCAGACGATCCGTTTCTTGTGGTTCCAGCTGTCGCTCGTCTGGGATTCAGTGGCGGCGGTCAAAGTGGGTCGGTGAGCAGTGGGTCGACCCCGCAGAAAGGCACTCCTCAGCACTCCGTTGCGTCTGCATCAGATGTCAGCAGCTCGCCTGCTGTTGCCTCCACTGCAGGTGTGAAAATGTATTGTTGTTGGCTTTCCACTTGTTTGTCTTAGTGAGTCAAATAAAATTCACAATCTAGAATTTTGTGCTTTCTTTTTTTGTGACTAGGAGAAGGTTAATATTAAGCGCATAAGAATAAGCAGCTACTACTATACCACTCCCGAAGCGCTATATAAATTTACGAGATTTTACTTTACTTACTTACTTAATGTCAAATCTTATGTTAAGATACGACAGGAAATTCATTTAAAAGCAAAATGTCAGTAGTACTCATCATTTTTCTAAGTCATTAGATTTCTACTTAATTTTACATTGCATTTCTTAACGTTGCTGCTGTTTCTGACAAATTATTTCTTCGTCATAATCGTTGAACTTCTATAGCGCCATTTTAGTGATGTTCTTGACATCGGTTGATGGTCAAATCCAATAGATTGATCCAAATTTCCAGTCCCAGTTGAGGGAGGATAGGCAATTGAGAACGGGTACGTTTTGAGTCTGGATCAAAATGTCTTAAGAGACTCAGCGGAGCTGACCAATGCTGGGAGTGAATTCCACATTTTATTCCCAGCCACTGAAAAAGCTCACTTACCAAGAGTAGTGGGAGTGTGTGGTTTCTGCAGAGTGCATCCGAAGACCTGGTTAAGTGTCTATGAGCCTGGAGGTGAGCAAGGCCAGGAGGTGATATTTGACCGCTACAGGAGTTTTAACAGTGAACATTTAGCCAAAAGCAACAACAAGTTGATATAATAATAATAATAATAATAATAATAATAATTATTATTATTATTATTATTATTATTATGTGATTTTAAGTGGTTTAGGAGGCTAAGTAAACCTGTGTGAAAACCACTGTAGTAAGCTGAGAACATGCACTGTTTGAGCAGCATTGCTCACTACAAATTCTTAATCTTGCCGTGACATGATGTCACTTGTTTAGAGCAGCTTCATTTTGGTTTTTCTAAGATCGCTGTCATAATTCAATTAGACTTGGCGGTGTTTCAGGTGAGCCTATCCGTCAGAGCAATCCGTGGGCATCCTCTCAGGCGCATCCTTCCAAAGTTTCCGATGCGGATTCCTGGCTTCACTCCACTGCAAACTTTGTCGGCGGCACGAGAAGTCGCGGCGCCGTGCCGGCCCATTCATCCAGCGTCGTGCCAAAGACGAACTCGAGCTCGGGCCTCCCGGCTCAGCCAAAGCTTCCCTTTACGGGCGTAGAGCGGCAGTTCAGTGTCGTACAGAGGGCGCCGCATTTATTGCACATTCGCGCTCACAGCGTGGATTCTTCGTGCGCGAATCCAAACGCCGCCGGACACGGTCTCGGCCATCAGACTTATAACAACGCCGTCAATTATGGCGTACGTGCTGGAAGCAACTGTCGCGGCATAAGAAACAGCCCAGCACCGACGACCGGAGCAAGGAACTCGAATCCGGGACATGATCCATTCGATGCCGCGTGGGCAGCCAAAGTAGCGGGGCGAAGTACGAACCCGTTCCACCCACTCGAGTCTTCGAATAAATCGTTTGAGGTGAAGTTATAGTCGTGACCAGGAACGAAACATTGCGTCGGGCAGCGCGATGCGTAAAACGTGCGTATTTTGTCATGTGCTTGTTTTGCAGGTGTTTGTAAAATAAATAATTAACGGTATCGTGAACTATTGTGTGCTATTGTGCACAGTAAGAATAGCCCAGGTAAAAATAGAAAGTCTGTCATGCAAAACCTGCTGCATGATTTTGCTTGTCACAACAGAGCGCAATACAAAATAGTCGATAACAAAAGAGTGCTATCGATGTAGTCTTCAATAGAAGCGTACTTTAGATTAAATATAACAACTGTGTTGAACAATTAAAACAACATTCCATTCAGGATAATACGCACTAAACCAATTCTTTGGATGCATTAACCCTTCATGTACCATGACTTTATACTACTCTTGGCAAGCATGTCTTCTCAGTTGGAAGCTCTCAAATCTCTGTATTATGTCAGTTGTCATTTTTATATGATATTCTATGACTGGACTATTTTGCCTACGCAGTATATGTATATGGGGGCTATCTTGTCAGTTCAGTGCATTTGTTAAATAGCTACTGTATTGCTTATTACACAGCTACTGTTTTGACATGCTTTAAGGTACGCTGTAATTCTGTTACGGTTGTTTACCGACAGACGTAATTCACTTGAAGCTGACTGTCTTGACTGCATAATTATGCTGCATTGTGAATTGTCTGTAAAATTATTGTTACTTTTCAACAAATATTCACCAATTTCACTTATATTATGACGGTGATTCTCAAACTGTCTGTGATGAGACTAGTAATTAATTTCATCTTAAGTTTCTTTATGGTTTGTATCATATGCTCAGTGCCAAATTTCTCAATCAATAATTAATTATGTGTCTAATGTCACGTCTTATCTTGAATATTGAACCAAAGGCAACGACGGTTTCATAACAAGAACAAGAACTGTTTGAGCAACATTGCTTACTACAAATCCTAAATGTTACCATGGCATGATGTCAGTTGTTTAGAGTAATCTTTATTTTGGTTTCTGAAATCAAGCTGGTTTTGATCTAGAAACATATGTTTCTATGTTTAACGTGGAACTTTACAAATGAAATCTCATTTTGCTCTTGTGTCTATGTATTGTTCACATGGTGAATTTTAACTTATGATGATGGTACATTAAAAATTCTCATGTAGTTTACTTGGATATTTAATGATTTCAGAGATTTCTGTAATATTATGCTCTGTGAGTATTGACCTATTACAGTGCAGAGTGTAAATGAGTTTTGCATAAGCTTAAGCCTTTGACCCCATAAGGCTGGTATTTCTTCAGCTTCATACCATATTGATTATGCCAATTACAAGGGTGAAAGGGTAGTGTGCTATGCATAACATTATTTTTCCAACTTTCAACAGCATAGGATAACACTAAGATCCACAGGGTGATGTAGCCAGGATGAAATAATTTGGGGCACCACCACTTATCCACACCAACTTTGTCCTATCTGATAAGGGAGCCTGGAAACAACATGGTCTATCTAGGGCACAGCCTGGGGAACCCATTTGCTAAACAATTGTTCTTGACAATAAATTCAAATCCCAAACTCCTGAGCATGAGGTCCGGCGAGAGAAATTCCGGACCCCTGGGCAGAGCAGTAACAAGCTCCTAAAATTTTTGTAGTAAGTTTGTACAATTCAAATGTGAAAAAGTGGTGATGGCTCTTTTGCCTGTCAGACTTTTCAAGATGTTAAATGACACACAATATCAGTCTTCAGCACCCTCCCCCACCCCAGCATGCCCACAGCATTCATAGCAAGTAATATTGTGCAAGATAACTTTGTTGGGACCCACCCGGGCCCCCTACAGATTGCCGGGCCCTTGTCCCCCTATCGGTGGGCTTGCAGAGCATTATTGCAAACTGTATGACAACTTGTAGCAAATCACCCTTACCTCATACCCGATGAAAGTTTCTCATCAGTTTTGCATGGATCTCATGACCATCATAGGTCCATATAGGGGCCCAACACTCATATCTGCTTATGGGCATGCTAATAGAGCAATGTCATTGCAGTGGAAATTTTGATCCAGCTAGATTTCCGAAATTGTAACTTCTTTGATATATATATATATATATAATATATATATATATATATATATATATATATATATATATATATATATAAAAAAATCATGTATATGTGGTAAATTGGTGGACGTAACTTTTAGATTTTCTACTCCAAAACCCAATTGGAATTTTGTCTCTTACATATATTCTCTGTTCTGCTGTATATAATTATTTCTGATTTGAGCTAAGCTCATTCTACAAACTGTATGCTGTGCAGCTCATCAAATCATGTGGACAATGGTCAATAGCTGACTATGTTGTGTACATTTTTCTGGAAATTTGTATATACTGAGCTACTCACAAGTAACTTGAACCTATGAGTTAACATTTTTATGACATACTGAATAATGTCAGTGAGTTCAACTGTTGTATTGAATATGACTTTTCGCTAGTCATCTGTAATGTAGCACCAGGCTGTTTTTGACATGGTACAAATATATTAATGGCATTTTTGCATGATCACGAAATAAAATTCAGGACACTTTCAAACAGTTCTTCTTTGCAAGTACGGTAGTCAAAAAACAGTTGAATCCTCTTAATATCACATTGTATGACGTCATGCACACAAGTCTGACAGTACTGCAGTTAAAAAATTAGTAAAAATGTTCAGGCATTTACAGTATATTGTTATATTACCATAACCAGATGGCAAAACATTTTGTCAAGTCCACGCCAAATGTATTGAATCTTTACCATCTGTTTCATTTCATAGCAGGAATACAGAACACTTCTTCACACAGTACCACAGCCAGGAAAAGGTGATAAAATCCTAAGCATATACTTTTCATACTACAGTATATGCTTGTGCAATAAATGCATGATGCAAGAGCATATGTTTAACTATTATATACCAGAAAAAGAAATTAAACACAAAAATAACTTTAAAATATGAAACTAAAAGGTAGAATAGGTACAGATTGGACAGGCAAAAAAATAATCAGCAGGAATTCTCTGCAAAAAATTCTCATTCAACGTAAGAAAAAATATTTCACATTAAATTATACACTGCCTTGCAACTTTATCTTCAAGCATATCTCATCATAGTTTTGGTTTTTCTAAATGTGCAAACTGTGAATTATACAAAATAAATGAATGATCAGTTTGTGAAAATCAATACATTTACAGATACTGTACAAGTTCTTTAGATATAGCAAACTACAGGGAATGATTTAACAAACAATTTAGACACATTAACAATAAACAGGAATAAGAGATTTCATGCACTGAGAATTGCAAAACTTGTTGGAAACTGGTTGAAAACTCGATAGTTATATAAATAACTTATTAATAAAACTGTTCCAAACACCTGTTGCTAAAGAGTGCAAAAGACAATTCAAACCCAAGAAAACAACTCTGTTTAGAATAGTCCAATTACTCTCATGTTCAACACTGTCCAGTATAGCAGATTTAATAACTATAACTAGCTAAATAACAAGCTATAAATAGCTATAATTACTAGAGGTTGAACAGTTTTACTAGCTATAAATCCCCTCCTTTCACATATTCTGCAGAATGATTAAAGTGATTAGATATTGCACATCATCTTAAGTTCTTAACCTGTCTGCACTCTGAATTGCTGGAATTGATACTCAAAGCATCAACAGATTGATATTACAAGATTATTTATTAATCATATTGGCAGAGAACTTTCAGGACTAGATTAGTAATTAAACCCAAAAATCACCCAAAAGACAAAAATAAGTCTAAAAGACTTGTCTGACAACGTAGTCCTGCTACTACTCGTGAGATTTTCTCGTGTATTTTAATAATTGCCGTTAACGTAAAAATGCCAAGTTTAACTAAATAATTAAACAAACAAACGAAAGGGTAACTTAATAAATTAATGAGGATTAGTTTACAATGAACTGAACTGTGGTTTACACACCAGATCAGGTTAGAATTTTGCAAAACAATAGTACAGTTCGCAAAAGCAACTGCCTCTTCGGCCTCGTTGTACAAATAATATCAGTTGCAAGTTAGATTTAAAGTTGTATTCACTTCAGTACATTTCAATCAATTCATGTACTCCATTCACCTTTACAGCAACAAGGTTAATCAAAAACAGATATCAATGGTGCTGAGGAAAAAAGGAAGGGCTGCCACTCCCACCCAGAAGACCAATACCGTATCCGTCGCCGTGATCCACGGCCCCTTCCTCCCGAACACCCCCAAGTCCCTGCAGTCTCATGCTTTCTTGCTGGACAGACTGGGGCAGGCCGTTCCTCGGGATGCTGCCCGACGCTGCTAATGCGTTTAACTGGCTGACGGTCTGGTTATGCGGATGCTGTTTTTCATATTCTGCGAGGGCCGCAGCGTCTCCCGGGCATTCGAAGTGGACGCAGTGAAAAACCTGGAAAAGTTATTTTTAAAAAGGCCTTGTTTAACGTTAACTAATAAAAAAATACCCAATCTTACAACTCAGCACGGCATAGGCATTAAATAATCAAAAATGGTCAACAGAATTTATTATATGCTCTCAATAATACATTAGAGTAAAACAGAAAAGGTAAAGGTAGTCCGATAGGCTTTTAGGCATGTGAGGCAACACCAACCTATTATTATTATTATTACAACCTATTATTATTATTATTATTTTTATTATTATTATTGTTACGTGCCCTTGCAGTCGTTAGACATTATGTCACGTTAATCTTGTTGTTCTAAAATGATAATAATAATAATAATAATAATAATAATAATAATAATAATAATAATAATAATAACCTACAGTACCATGCCCATAGCTCTGAAATTAATCAGATAAAAGAAAAACACTCTTTCCATTAGCAAACAATTTTAACCTTCCAAGAAAAAACTCATTTATTGACCTTCGAAGAACTGAAGGCCTATTTGTATATCGATATAAAAATGGAAGCTACTGGAAACTGAACCCAAGTCCTTGTAATGCTGGTCGAGAACAATCCCAATGGGCCACTGCATTGTCTTAAACTGCAGTCACAGATAAACAGTATTACACAAGGTAAGGCAACAAACCTCATTTGCAGTGTTGTGCGTTCCCACGATCTTGATAAAGGTCACCGGGCGTTTCTCGAAAATAATCGTCTGCCATGACCGACACGCCTCCTGCGATCGGTCAGCAATACGGGTCCACCTCTGTTGGTCATTGGACACTTCGATGTAATAACTGTAGCAGCGGCCATCACAATCCCACAACAAAAGTCTACAAACTCACAAGAAACGACAGGATATGTTCACCATGGAGCTACTCTAACAGGTAAATAAATACCCCACCAACCACTTAAATAGCTCATATCTCACACAATGTACTGTATATGAGAAGGTACAATGCACAAAACAGTGCAGAGCATAAAATAAAGCGATCAGAACTGTACCAAAAGTGATCAATTTTCGGCACAAACTTTTTACACTAAATCTAGTTAACTTAAAGTATCAGAACAAAAAATCATTCAATGCAATGCAATGCAGCATTTGTATAAGCGCCTCTTGTATTTCTACTCAGCGGTGCTCCCGGCATTGGAGTCGCGTGATAAATGCAGCACAAAAATGAACAAATTCACATCTGCATGTGCCATTTCAGTACAAAAAGTGTACACGTGTACACTCGCTGTCGGTTGTACACACCTCAATGATCCAATGACGTACGGCTGAGCTAGCTGCACTACAACTGCCCCGCTGCCAAGCTGATGACAAGTATAGCCAGAGTCCCAGTCATAGTTGCGCGTGTCGCCGTTAAGAAGTGCATTCCGACTTCTGCTGACACCTTCTATCACGCAAGCACTCTTATCGGTAGTTGCAACGTTCTCAGTTGGAACTAAAACAAGATAATCGCGTATAACAGCCATGAATATACGATGCGATATGTGTGATATTTAGTAAGTAAGTAATAAAATCTAGCTAATTTCTAGAGTGCTTTCAAAAGCAGCTCTGCAGCAGCTCCTTATTCCTATGTGCTTAATCTTAGAACGAATTACCTATAGCTAAATGTGGGGTCATTCATGCAAGGTCATTTAATCCAAAGGGTCATTGTGTTTGGGGCGTTACAGCCATGAGGGAAATGATTTGAAATCTAGTGTAACCACGCAGCAATTACACGTAATAAACTATCTAAACATGTACAGTAAATCTCTGATGACAAATCACAGACACACAACAATTCATAGTCCTAAGTAAGAGGACGAAAACACGTCCAAACCTTGAACAATATGTACAGGACAGAATTCAAACATTACAATGGAGAATTACAGTGAATAAAGGACCAAAGGAGTAAACCTTTAATTACAGATTATATTATCAAATTGAATAACTCTTACTCAATATGCCATCCAGTAATGAACACGGTCTGTGCGTAAAAGAACATTCGAAAGAGACCAGATGAAACACACAGTTAACAGTGTTATGTGTACCGACTATGCGAATGTATCTGCACAAGAAAACAAATTTCCAGGATAATTTACACAAAAATGAAGGCATCAATCAATCAACCAATCAATCAATCAACTTCTATGGCGCCACTATCATAATGACTAAGGCATCGGCTGATGGCATACCAAATCCAATCCAAATTTGAGCCAGGTTAAGCCAGAAAGGTCAGGTAAGGTTAATCCATAGGCCATGTTACTTGCTATCTGTTAGTTTTCTATACAAAAAAAACATCAAACAGCCACAATTCATGCAAAAACTGCCAAATGCACTTGTATAAGGGTTTTGTCTTCAACCATTTTCATTCTGAGATTTTGCTGCATCTTGAACCACTCTTCTCTATTTAATCCTTTGTTAGTCAATCTCTTTGCGGTTCCATGATAAATCCATAGTAAAATTTCCTTGTCAAGACAATACATTACTTCAAACTGCAACTGATTCAAATCAAAATAGCAGTAAAAAGCCACTACTGATATCCACAGAATAATGAATAGTTTTAGGTTGGGACAGGAAAACTGAAACACGCATAAAGAAAAGAAATCTAACAGAGATTTTGGTTCTACAGTGTCTAATTCAAATTTACACATGAAGGGACAACAGACCAAACAAAGAATCTGCTTACCTTACAACTCTCGCTGGAAAACGAAGATCCTGCCAAGACCGACATAAATACCTCTTGTATGATCTACCAATCGCACCCAATCGCTTTCGTCCAGCGATGCGTCAATGTAATAAGAATAAGATCTGAAGCAAGAAAAAAAGGCATCGCACACAACTGAAAGATTAGCAAATGAAACTAAAACCAATTATAAACATCAAAATCTTGAGCGTGCACAAACACCGACATCAAAACCAACTGAAACAATGCACAGCTCAATATGCAACTGATAACAGTAGCATCAAAGACCAATCTAAATTCTGTAGGCTTTGAGAATTTCACAAGATATCTCATTTCTGTATGTCAAATATCATGGAATGACTCTAATGTGGCAATTACGTGACCTATAATTAATTCTGTGGGAATTTGTCATCTTGCAATCAAATGGAAGTTTTATGACAATGAGAAATCGCAACATAACAATTCTTTTGGGCTGCAATTAGCTTAGGAACTGCATCAATGCCAGTATGGCACTACTATTCAACATTAAATTCATTGAAATTGTTACGTATTACTATAAAATTAAACACTGAAATTTTTGTAACTTTCCAAAATCCATCTCTCATAATCAAACACACTACTTCTTGACCCAATTCTTTGAAGAAGCTGGATTGAACTAAAATTTAGGTCATGAACTTGAATTCCAATGTCTCAACAGCACAATCAGTAGAGCATCAACTTTGCCTTGGACAGGGGTCGGCAACCTGTGGCCCGTGGGCCACATCCAACCCGCCAGTGAATTTAATCCGGACCCCAGTTTTTTTATTTTAAAAAGGCCATCACCCTTTTTTAAAGTCTGACAAGCAAAAAAGGTCAACACTAAATTTTCACGCTTGATATATATATTTTTGAAAACTTTTGAATTTTTTCCAGCACAAACTTTCTAAAAAACATAAACTCTTTAAAAAAATTTGGGACCCATCGAAAAATTATTTCATTACATGGCCCTCGGACAGACAGACACTGCCATAGCAATCTGGCCCTCACTGTCCAAAATGACGAGCCACCAATCAGTTTAGTACTAAGCAGTGAAGACTGAGTGTCTAGGGGCGATCACATCTCCACCAGCATGCAGAGGATGTCAGTATGACTGTTGAGTGTTGACTAATGCATTGGTATTAAAGTGCTGCATAATCGAACACTCAAGGTCCAAACCTCATGTCTCTATCCCACAGTAGCATCTTAATGGAGTTGATTATGCAAGGCATGCCAAGCTTCACGACGATTCCCTGTCCTTGGTTGTCGCCGATCGGATGTCGAGAGAACCCGCGGTCGAGATCGTACGTGGCTACGTCACCGTCCAATAAGGATGACTTCATCTCGCCGTGCAGAACCTGCGTCCCGTGTCGCATGGCCGCCACGTTCTCTTCAGGCACTAAAAACGCGTATAATTACATACTTCTAGAAATAGATGGTCTGACAAGATCAGCAACAAAAAGGCAAAACAAAGAAGGAGCATAAAGAAAGACATCATCCAAACCGGTGGTTCTCAAACTTTTTAGGATTTCTTGCATGGCTGTCCATTAAATTTTTTTGATGACTTGCAGAAGTTATAAAATTTGATTTTTAAATTAACTCTAATTAATACATAGGCTACTTGTTTTGTCAATCAATTATTTAATCAGAAAATTGCAAATCTTAATCAACAAATTTAAATTTTAATGGAATCAGCACTCTTAGGGCCATCAGTGTGTTTTGTATTGGTGAGATATCTTGAGGAAGTAATTCCTTTACGGTCCCTCTGAAAACGCTTGGTGGTCCCCTATGGGACCACGGACCCCAGTTTGAAAACCGCTGACCCAAACAGTTATTGAAAAGAAACTCCGACTATATGGCCACATCTGCAGGATGAGTGACAAAAGACTGATAAAAAGGATCATGCTCGGAGTATTGGAAGGCGAAAACATCAATAATAGCATTAGAGCACCAGTTTCAATACACATAAGTACCTGTTATCGACTGATGGTAGGCTAAATCCATTTTTAAAGAACAGGACATTACCAAAGTCACAGAGGACAACAGTAAAAAAAACCATGGACAAAATGATATATGAGAGAGAGAGAGAGAGAGAGAGAGAGAGAGAGAGAGAGAGAGAGAGAGAGAGAGAGAGAGAGAGAGAGAGAGAGAGAGACAGAGACAGACAGACAGACAGACAGAGACAGATGAACAGACAGACAGACAGACAGATGAACAGACAGACAGACAGACATAGAGACAGAGACAAGAAAGGTTTTTGAGGCCAGATTTAGTAGATGCAAAAGCGCACAAAACTCACTAAGGTATCCACGATAGTTCAGCTCCATATCACGGCTTTCGTTCTTCACTTTGATGGCATCAAGAATTGAGTCTGCTGAGACGAGACTCGAGGCACGGACAATATTCAACAGGTCATCAAGTGTAATCAACTGAAATCGTATCAAAGCCATCGCCGCCTTGGCCAGCTGCACGTCGCCGTTATGCTCCGTCCACTGCTGTATGGCTTTGAAAATGTCGATTTCCAGCGCACAGAACGAGTCGCGCGAGATCAGCTCTCGAAGTGCGGTCTAAAATCAAATAGAACTACTCTAAACTCAATAACAACCAATCAGAATTCAGTAATATATATATAATTGTAAGCTTCAGGAAGGCATGCAAAAGCTTAAAATCCTGTCTGATTTTGTATTGCAAACTCACTTTGCATGTTTGAAATGTACAAATTCCAATTTAAAACAGGAATACACCAGTCGGATCAAGCTCATATTTTGGATCAACGATCAGATCCAGTTGGATCTAGAACTGGAGATTAGAAATAATGATGATCGATAAGAAAATTAATCAGCAAATCAACCCAAATCGATGATGAAAACAACATAAATGCTAAATACACTAAAAATCAAAAATACGCTACCAGCGACAGGCAGAGAAACGATTCGCTCTGCAAAATTTCGGCGGCATTCTGATCCATGAATTCGCAGCACCTGTCACAGAGACTGCGCAGGCAGTACATACTGGCCACATCAAATATCAGGCAGACGTTCGATATGTTGAGCTTCTTCTTCAAATACTCGGACATCGCGTTCTGGAGTTCGACAAACCCGTACTTGTGCGCAAGGCCAAGAACTTCCAGCAAAACTTCCTCCTGTTAAATAAGAAAATACTATTAAAACACGCCCCAAAATGGCTTCTCGACAATCTCACGCTACCCCGCAGGTGTCCTGTGTTATTCTCAATAACTGCCTAAACTGTTACTTAGAATACTGCACTAGTCACTGCACTAAATATTGTTTTTTTTCCCAAATCTATATTTATTATTATTATTACACAACCAACATCATAACCAAAAATACATGACTCAAGATAATTAATTTATACTAGAAATAATCAAAAATTAACACAAGAATACAATTTGTTCCAATTCTCACCTTCAACTCGTCCAGGCTAATGCGTCCACTGTAGATGTACTTGAGAAGATGGCGAAATCCACAAGCGGGAGTGTCCTGCAGTTCAATAACGGCGTCCTGATTTTTCGATTCCTTCAGACCGCCAAATAATAGCGCCCTAGAATTCAAAACTCAGACTCGGCACCTGATGGAAATCTCACATAATAATGCAATGATGGAAAATTCTAAAAAAAACATGGTGCCACAAACCTCATCTGGAATCAAAGGCCATGACTATCGGACTGCCAGAATGTCTGGCTTTCACATATAGCATTTTATTGCATTCATTTAGAGTCAACAGTATTGATTATAATGTTTAGGAGACTATTTGTGATAGAACAACTCTTGATCTACTAGAATCTGTGTTACTTCTCTCAATGGCACGCGTCGACCACAGCAGAAAATAGTTTTTGAAAAACATCAGCGGCAATCCAGTGCAGCCATATTTTCGTTGGATTACAGGGTGGTGTAAATAGTATGAAGGTTTACCTAAGATCCTGTGGTAATGGTACTCAGTTTAACTTTAAAAATCAAATTCAAATTTAAAAAATTCCAAGGAACATTACAAAATAGCACAAATGACTGATATCTAAATTCAAAACACATCTTCTCCTATTGCTTCCCACTGACTTATATCTGGAAATAATCTGGTCTTTTATGGTTTGCATTTGGAGTACCATCAGTTGATGCCTCTAAATAGTAAAACAGTGTGATAAAAAGCATTATTATTACTAAATAGTTATTACTATTTATTATTACATCATTATAGATTTACTCTAATGGCTAGTGCTTCATTATCAAAGCACTACACAAAATGAAGCTATATTTTGCAATGTAAAATAACATCTGTACAGAGCCTCTTATAGTCGTACTTCTCTAAATATTAAAAGTGCTATAAAATGGCTAAAATTACTATTATTACAATTATTATTATTATTATTATTATTATTATTATTATTATTATCATCATTTTTATCACCTTTATTATAGGTTTCGGCTAACGGCTAGTGCGTCGTTAACAAAGCGCTATATAAAAAGATCTACATCTAAACATTTTGTAGTGTAAAGCAATATTTGTATAGAGCAAACTTATATTCACGACCATTTCTACCTGAAGTACTCCGATCGGGCGGCGAGAACGACCCTGTGGACGGGAAATCTCTGCCCGTCGACGACCAGGGCGACGTCGCTGTAGTCCTCCTGCATCAACAGCGACCCGAGGTCGTCCGAAAGGGACAGGACGTGGTCGAGGTCGCCGCCACCGCCACCGCCGCCTCCGACAGCCGACTGAACGGGCAGATGACGGTGATCGCTCATGCCGCTTCTATAGCGCCACAGTTTGTGTTTCGTAATTCGGCACCAGACCAGCTCCAGAAGCGCTTGCAGTTAACGTTTTCCAGTGATAAGCGAAAATGTTAAATCACTTCAAGCGTGAAAAAATGGCCGAAATATCAGCTTCCGGTTAGAGGCAGCATCATTTCGACGTCATCACTCAATTTACTACTACTACTGCTACTACTGCTGCTGCTGCTACTACTACTACTACTACTATGCACAGTGGACAAGACAATATATAACTTCTTTGTCAACGTCAGCGAACCGGTTGTTAATCAATTGGGCATATAGAACAGTGGGTGAATAGATGTGTAAAAAATTCAGTGAATATTATTGAAAAAAATTCTCAGATAAAAATTCATAAAATCCACATTTTCGTTTCTCCCCGTCTTCACTACTTCGAAAGCTGTCCAGAAATAATAAATATTGGCCGTTTTAATTTCGATCGACAGAGCTCAAAATAGAGCAACTACCAGCCATTTCATACTAGGCCTATACACTAGCGCCAACCACTGTACGATAACGAAGGGCATTTTAAAAAAAAGAAAGTCCTGCTGAATATCTTGTTGAATGGTTAGTAAGTCGATCGATGGATGACCCGAGTCTTAAGATATCTGGTCCATTGTACAGTAGACTATGACAGGTTTTATTGACAACGAAAAACGCAGTTTAAAGGACGTGATTTAGGCCTATGTCTACCATACACTAAAATTCGCTTAGGCCTACTGCTTCTAAAACTTTAACATATTTGGTAGAGCACCGACTGCCGTTGAAAAAGAAGGAGGAGGAATGGTCCATCTCATGGGAGGTCTGGACAGTGGACACCCCCAAGTTTTGTGGCAGATCGCCGCCTGTGCTCTGACCCCCTGACATAGAGTATTAATATCGTAGCGCTATGGGCCTACGCTGTGATCATTCACACTCTGATCATTCATAATTTCTGATAAGATACGCTTCATCTCTTGATACACTACAATCTACAGTTGACCCAGTGGAGTAGCGACGGGGGTCAAGAGGGCAACCGCCCCCGGGTGCCGAGGTGGAACGCAAAAATCGATCTCCCCCAAAATTATTTTAAAAGTAAGTCTTACCGCTGCGTACGACGTTTGGATATGTTAGATATAGGCCTATTGAAAAATTAGCACAACTTGCGAAAAATCCTGACAAGCAAAAAGGTTATCTATTCCAATTTCCAAGTAGTTGAGTTAGATTAAAACTTGGACGGTGTATGTAGACCTATATAGCTACTTAACTATAGGCGTCAAACGTTAAGATTTTTGCCTGTCTAAATTTTCTGAAGCTGAGGGGCGCCATCACTGTATTTTACCCCCGGGCGCCGGACACCCTCGCCTACAATCCTAGATATGCAGTATGTCACTGCGTGGACTATATGCCTGATCCGGGACGGTGGAGACTGAACCTCCCGCTGAGTAGGCTACTTTTCCGAGGCATCCCACTACGTAAGGCCCGCCCTGCATGGGAGGGAAGTCAGAGTCAGGGCTATTTTTACACCCCCTAACACCTCAACACCCTCCCCCAATTTGAGACCGACACCTCCCAACCTCAGCTATGGGATGACCTTTTGTGCTTGTCAGACTTTTTGGCAGGAGACTCCAGAATTTACCGACACCCCCGCCCAAATTGATGATCGTAGAAATAACCCTGTCCAGAATCTAGATGCCTAATAGAAGTTTACTCATATCGGACTACGACCCCCGTAGCAAAAGACTTAAATTTCCCTCAATCGCATCGGCACTCGTGTTGGTTGTTTCATTTAGGCTGAGATTTCCAGAAGTTTCTTTATAAGAAAAAAATATCCACTCCATTCTGCTAACTTTGAGTAAGTCAATCTCCATGATAGATGCGCCGTTTTTCTTGCAGAATACCGTAAACCAGCGGTTCTAAGCCTGTGGGTCGCGACCCCGATGGGGTCTAATGACGATTTGCCAGGGGTCGCCTGAAACCTTCGGAAATATGGGGTTGTCTCTTTTTTGATGCGCAAAAATTGTAATTGTACAAAATTTTCCCATTGGTAGTTACTAGTTTTTTCAAACTATAATTGTCATTCGAGGATAGGCATTGCAGACAATTGAATCAGAATGATTTCAAACATTTTAATTGTTGTAGCGTTATTATCTTTAACAGTTTACATTATGAGCGTTCGAAAGCGATTTTACGGTATAAAGGTTGAGAACCGCTTTAACTATAGGTCGCCTAATCATTCCGTTCCATCCGCAGAGGCGGATCTTGTCCTGGTCGACGTATTCGTATTCGGCGCCTGAATGTACCACAGGGGACCGCCAAAGTGTACGTTGGCGCCCCAGTAACAATCAATGACAAGCAAAATCATGTCCTCACATCGTTTTCGGCGCCCTCAAACTCTCTTCTTCAATAGTGCTGACGAGCAAAAATTAAAGGTCCTCGCAAGTGTTTCTTCTACTTTATTGTGCATTTCACTTAGCCAAAGATCCAATTTTGGCGCCCCCTCACCTCGGCGCCCGGGGACATGTGCACCCCCTGCCCTCCCCTAGATCCGCCTCTTCATCGTGGGGAATTGAATTGAAAGGGTCGCGGCACTATAAAGTTTGAGAACCGCTGTCGTAGACAATTAACTATAGTGGTTAATAATTATTATAGACAGTCTTAATCGGCAGTTCCGGTTCCATCTTTGCTGCGTATTATTGCCTGGATGGCCTTGTCCTGGTCGACGTATTCGAATATGTGAGGCGCATTGATGAGAATGCTGAATGTACCGCAGACGGTGACCGCCAGGAAGACGTACAGCTGGAGTCGATCTATCACGAGCGCTATGTAGCGCCAGTCATCCAATATCTAAAACACACGTACAATTACTGTCTTGTAATGTACTATGGGGCTGTCCATTAATTACATGAACAAATTAGGGGAGGGGTTTGAAAAAGTTTGACAGGTGATCGATGATAGTTTAACCCTGTTATGCAGTCAATGGTCGTTGTGAAAAAAAGTTGGTCAATTAAAATATTATCATATGGCAATTCCTCTGTATTAGTCAATAACTTGTAGGTCTCTATTAGATCTTCGTTTACTCTCCCTTTCTCTATAGTTGGTTAATCTTTGACATTCCCTGATCATCTTGGCCATGCCCGCCGAGAGAAATTCCGGGCCCCTGTGCTGAAGGGTCGGCCGGGCCTCCTAGCTGACAAGTCACAATTCTTGGAGAAATGCTGACGACCTTTTTGCCCGTCATTAGTTTTCACAGACGGATGAACGATACGTTGTTGTAACTCTCAAAAACTGGTGATGACCTTTTTGGCTTATCGCTCTTTTACACGCTGTTTCTGAAGTCTCACTGCCCGCCCCTCCCTTTTTTTACTCGCCGGGCCCTGTGCACATACCATGTTTTGACATTTTTCTGGCACTATTCTTACTAATGCATCTTAATCATCGGTCCGGGCGCCCTCCAGGCCGCCGGGCCCCTATGCATTTGCCCCTCTCCCCCCTCGGCGGCCCTGATCTTGGCCGCTCCGCGTCGCAGTACGATTTCCAAAATCGCTTTATAATTAGGCCCTACTTTGCGTAGATGAAGAAGAAATAAACTCACTATTAGGAAAAGGCAGAGAAGTAATGAGGAGATTAAAAACTGTCTGGAAAAGCAACAACACCGGCATGAAAAACAAAGGGAGATTAATGGAATATGTATGGCATGGAGTGTAGCAACTTATGGACGTAAAAGCTGGACCATCAAAAAGAAAATAAGACAAAGACTAGATGCATTCGAAATGTTTTCTCTCAGAACAATGCAAAGAATATCATGGACAGAAAAAACACACAAACGAAGAAGTCATGAAGAGAACCAATACCAAACGAACGTTCTTTCACATCTGCCAAAGACGCAAATTGACTTAACCTATTTTGGCCACATACAAAGAAACGCCAAAGATAATCTACAGCAAACAATTCAACAAGGTATCATGCCAGGAAAAAGAAAGAGAGGTCGGCCGAACAGAAGATGTATGGACGATACAGAAGAATGGACTGGAATGGCTATAACAACAGCAACAAAAGCATAAAAAAGAAATACCGTACCTGGAAATGCCTGATTCATGACGTCACCTTATCTTCAACTACTGAAGGAAAGAGGAAATGATGATGATGATGATGATGATGATGATGATGATGATGATGATGATGATGATGATGATGATGATGATGATGATGAGATGTTAATATCCCCTTGATATTGATAAAGATGATGATGATGATGATGATGATGATGATGATGATGATGCGTAGATGTGAATGCCAAATCCTTGATGTTGAAAGCGTTTTTTACGTTTATTTTTAAAATGTTCGTCGAACAGCGCGATTTTTAACACTTTTTAATTAGCAACCCTGTGTCAAAACAAGTAATCAACCCTATGTCAAATACCTCTGCGTATTCATCTTCGTTCTTCAGATGCGCTGCTATGAAACGGACCGCCTCCATAGCCTTGTGCGTCTCTCCAGTCACTGGAAAACCCCCGAATCCACCACCACCACCACCCCCCTCCCTGCCGCCCGTCGAGGTCGGCGAACGTCTGGTCCCCCACAACACCCCCGGCTCCGCTCCGACAACACCGTCCGTCGTCACCGTTACATCCGTACTCCTCCGCAGAAGAGCCGGCGGCGGCGGCGGCCGCCGTCGTGGGTACCCCGCCGCCGCCGCCGCCGTAGTACCCGTAGGTCCGTCTCCTCTCGAGCAGCTGGAGGACCTGCGCGGACGGCGGCGGTGGTGACGCCGGCGCCTGCCCGTGCCGGACGCTGTACGCCTTCTTCGACGACCGGCGATCGTGGTGCGGACGCTTGACGAACACGAGCCGCGGCAGGTAGTTGAGGAAGATCGTCCGGACCCAGCCGGGCATCGGATGCGTCCGCGGCGTCCGGAAGTTGCAGTTGATGATGATGACGGTGATGAGTATGGTGACGATGTTCATGAGGAAGGTGAAGAGGAGATACTTGGCGATCAGAGGTATCGTCAGCGACGTCGGCGGCAGGATCTTCGAGACGAGGAGGAGAAAGACGACCAGCGCAAGAAGTATCGAGATGCACATCGTCATCTTCTCGAGGGCGTCGGCGGGCAGAAAGAACACGCAGACGCTGAGAAACGATATGAGAACACAGGGTATGATCAGGTTGACGGTGTAGAAGAGCGTCTTCCTGCGTATCCGCAGCCGGTAGGTGATCTGCGATTTGTTGTGCATCTCCGTCGCATCCCAGGTGAAGTTGTTCAGTCCCGGGCAGGACATGACGTCCCACGACCCGCTGTTAACGTAGTCGCTCAGGTCGACCTTCATCTGACTGTCGTACCATTCGAGCTTGACCTGGTCGCCGTTGAAGGTCCACGACCCGAACTTCATCTCGCACTCCTGTTCGTCGAAAGGAAAGTACTCGACGTGGATCGTGCACGAGCTCTTGTAGATGGCCGGAGGGATCCACAGGACTTCGCCCGTGTGCTGGATGACGACGTTGGACTTGTACGACACCTCGTACTTACCGTCTGCGCTGAAACAGAGAACAGATGCCACTGGGGCGGATAATAATAATAATAATAATAATAATAATAATAATAATAATAATAATAATAATAAAAATAACAATAATAATAGTAATAATAATAACAACAATAATAATAATAATAATAATAACAGTAATAATAATAATAATAACAGTAATAATAATAATAATAATAATAATAATAATAATAATAATAATAATAATAATGCAGACAAAAAGACAATAAGACGATAAGACAATAAGGAATAATGCATTAAGAAGATACATTAATAAGACAATAAGTCATATAATATGTCAAAAGGTGAACACGCAGGAAAAATCCAGCACTATAGGTTATAAGGGCGTTCAAGATCTAACGGGTTATTATTATTATTATTATTATTATTATTATTATTATTATTATTATTATTATTAAACAAGTATATTTTACATATTTCTCTTTTAAATTCAGTCACTGCGGAATTTAACCAAGAAATTTTCAGTAGCATATCGCATGGACCTAGTAACAGACAGCTTGTTACGATCAGCAATAAGCCGGGGCTAATAAAACCCTTCAAGTAATCAGTTTCCCAAGGATTTTTATTCTGTTCACCAAAACAAACGTGCTGCGCCGTTATGGATAATTTTTAAAACTCTGTTTCATGCAATCAACCATGTTTGAAACGATAGTCACCAACGATCCTGTTTGGAGATCGGGCACAAAGTGTGCATTTGCCGTGTGTAAGTTGCCCTCTCAGGGTACAGACAAGCAAGGATAATATGGCTTTCCCAACTTAGCACCCTTATTGCCAATTTATTGTCTTCCTAATCCTGCGACAGATAGGCCTCTACTACGACCTGGAGTGGTTTATGCCGGGTATTGAGCGGATTTTATTGTTGCAGCAGTGTTTGTTTTCGTTTCAAACCGAAGCGTTGATGCGTTTTTTCACATGCAACACCATCGTGGCCTCTCCAGATCTCTCGGCCTGGAAGAACAACGAGTAACCGCCCGCCCCGCCCCGCCCCGCCCCCTGCTGGTACACTCCAGAGAATGCACTTAAACGGATAATCTACGGGCCCATTGAGTCGTGGACATTAACTTTCAATGGAGCTTGGCTACACAGTAGTCGCTGCGAAAAGACGACGTCGAGGCGTCGAATCTCTGCTGCAGATATATGGCGGTGGACAACTTAACTGATCCTGTTGTTGTTGTTGTCTCTGCACTTGGGCTGCTGCGTTGGGAAGGAAAGCCGACTGTTTGGGTGGGGGTGGTTTGGGGGTGAGGGTAATGGCGATTTGATGGTGCGTCGCCATTGGGAGACCCACAACGGCATGACCAGGGTTTAGGGACAGGTAGAGTACATCGACATTTTAAAGTGAAAGCGTTTACAGGCAAAAGAGAGCGTCGTCAAGAAGGTCTTGGCACATTCGCCCAGGTCCGCCGAGAGAAATTCCGGGCCCCGGTACAAAAAATTGTGTGTGGGCCCTGAAAAAAATTATCAAGTCTCCGCGAAAAACCTGATGAGCAAAAAAAGGTTTTTTACTCTCCATATCCATATATCCATAATGGTCTGGCAAGCAAAAAAACTTTTTCATTTACTGTATATTAATAAATCAGTATCACCGGCCTCGGGCTCCTGAAAAAATCTCCATGGGCCCCGGTACAATGTACCAGCTGCACCCCCCTCTCCTCAGGCCTGCATTCGCTTAGGCCCTATATCCATTTGATTGATTGATTGTTTATGTTTCCATTCAAATCTTGAGAATATACAGATTATATTATTATTATTATTATTATTATTATTATTATTATTATTATTATTATTATTATTATTATTATATTTTATATTATATTATGGATTATTATTGTTATTATTCCTGTTATTATTTATGACAATTTATATAGCACCGTAACATTTTTCAGCAGGGGTCAAGGTCAAGGGCGCTTTACACCGAGCTTGGGAACGAATTATTATATCGATATATTGTATATATCGAGTTTATATTGATTCTGTTCCGGTCATTCTACCTAACCCCTCTCTCTCTCTCTCTCGAAATTTCCCAACGGCTTTACTCAGATCCCACGTCTGATCCGAAACAAGAATAGGGGGTCGCCCCTTCCCGTGACTACGCCAATGGAAACCCGGTTGCTTAGGTTCTTGAATGCAATTAACATTTCTTCCAATCTACTTACTTGTTAAACAGGACGATATCCGGTCGCCAGACTTCCTGAGATTGGACTCTGATTGTTGTAATTCCTCCGAATTCGTACGGTTCCCACTGCAACTGGTAATCTTCCCAAACCTGTGTAAATCAGACGTTAAACCGTAGGAATGTAACTACATGTGTGTGCTGAGAATTTATTAGGCTTCAATGGTAGAAACATTTCTACAGCCAAGGTCCATCTCTTCCATTGGGCTTTATCTCTATGTTTCACACTCCGAAACTGGATGGATTTGAGGCTTCGTGGTTTAACACCCTCGTGTTTTGCAACTGCATGGAGCTAAGTAAATCAATTAATTAACTTAGTTATTCAATTATTGGTTATTTAGTTATTTATCTATCATGCAACATGCAGTGTTCGCAGTAATAACTGTGGGCTTTGGTGTGTATCTCATAATCATGGAATCATATCATTTTACATGAAGAATGTGGTAATTGCTTTCAGGTTGCGGACCAACATTGACAGAAACCTATAAGTCAAACCCTATAAGCCTACAGACTCCTGCGGTACTGATCATTAGTTTGGATTTGCGACATATCATGTTTATAATTAATCGAATATCCTATGGTTTCCGTTCTGGGCGAGACGTTAGCAGAGTGGTAACAACGATGGACGATAGAACAAAAGGTCGCGGGTTCGATATCCGCAGGAGCCCTAAGGTCGACTCAGCCTTGCTCGTTAGAGGGCGGGAGAATGAGGAGCAGCGTTAAGTTGCGATGTAAAACGTGGGTCTGGAGAAAGTAATGGCAACCTACCCCTTATAATACACATAAGTCGCCGATTGCCTAGGCCGGAGATAAGCGCCAGAACCCAACGCTCGAACTCGAGTAGGCCTACGGGACCTACCTTTGCACGGGACCTACCTTTGCCTACCTTTACCATCCTTTCTTCACAGTTCAGCTTTTGATCATTTCTGCACCTTCCCGTTTTCTCATCAGCTTTGCAGTTTAATATTTCACTCCTTTCTTTCTCTCGTTCATCCCGACCGATCCAAGGTCTTGCCATCTGGTTCTCTAGGACTTCCTGTCTGTCTGTCTGTGTCTGCCCGTCTCTCTGTCTCTTTGTGTCCGTCTAAGTTTCTATTTTCCCGTATACGTGCCAAACGTCCTGGGCTCTCCGGAGCTCTTCAGGTTTCAGTTTTCATCCGAATTCGTTTACTCTTTCTCTTTCACGACTTCACGTAAAACCTTTGCATTGCCGACGTCTGCAATCCCAGCATCAGCCCACCCCCCACCACCCCCACCCCACTATACTCAACATTCTCGATCTGATGTTTACGTCAGGTACTGCCTTGGAAATAGAGAGCCCTTGCACGGAGAAAGGCGTTTTCAACTCTCTTTCACTTCTCTCGTAAGTTGCGAAATACGATCTCCGACGAACGCTGAAAGAAAGACTCGAACCAGAGTGGCGCCTTTTGGCACGGCACGCAAAATACAGCGCCGCATAATATATACCGCGATTTCTACTAGGCCTACACCAAACGTCTTTTAGATCTAATCTTAAGACATAGTCTACCTGCTGTGCACTGGCCCAGCCTTGTGTAATCTACTAGATCCACAATCGATTGTCATGTTAAGCACTCGAACCTTATTAGTTGAAAATTTCTCTTAAGAATTTCTCTAAAGCGAGCCATTTTTCAGCACAGTTCGGCTCTAATATTTGGGCAGGTCTAGGCTCTGATCAGTGTTGGAATTGTGAAATTTGAGGGGGGAGTTGAGGACTGAAATTCAATGAATGACAGAAACTGCATATAGCCTACCCGACATGCGATTTTTGGGAGGTTAAAAAGTTAGCGGGAGGGGTCAACCCCTCCCCAGCAACTCCAACATTGGCTCTGATTGAAACTTAAAGATCAGACTAGAAAGATGCTCGCTTCGCTCGCGCTCGCTTCGCTCGCAGTGCAGGATAATACTAATCCAATACCTATACCTAATACCCAATCATTGAATTCATGCTGAACAACATTTCAATGATCGCCACCTAGCCAAGCTCTGCGCCACGTAATAATTAGGCCTATGTACGTTAAAATCACGCAACTGTGACCATTTGTGACGCTGTACACGTATTTTTTGTGTACGTTAAAATGTACGTTATCCTCAAGCTACGAACAATTGTTACCAATAGCAACGTCGTCGCACGCCCAGCCCTCTGACGCTGCAATGACTCGACTAAACCGGTTCTACGAACAATTGTTACCAATAGCAACGTCGTCTTCGAACATCATCCACCAACGCATCGCGACGTAAGGACTAAACGGTCTAAACCGTCTACCAATAGTCAACCAATCAGAACGCTTGAAGGTAACAGATACAGAGAGACATACAGATAAGGATTTTAATATTATAGATGTTTCTGGAACATTATTATTATTGATTTATTAAAATTTCAATTATTTTTATAATAGTATTATTACTATTACTATAGCGTTACAATTATTGCTATTATTATTATTATTATTATTATTATTATTATTATTATTATTATTATTATTATTATTATTATTATTGTTGTTGTTGTTATTGTTATTACTATTATTATTATTATTATTTTTGTTACTAGGCCTATTGCTAATAATAATAATAATTATTACTACTACTATTATTATAATCAGTGGCGTAGAGTGGGCAGGGCCGGTGGCTGAGAAGAAAAGGCCGTCGCCTATACTGAAAATCTCTGACAAGCAAAAAAAGGTTATCTCCCTTCCAAATCGTTCTGACAAGCCAAAAAAGGTTATCTCGAAAATCGGTGAGCCTAATTTTATGATGGGCCGGGGGCTACAGCCCCCTCAGCCCCCGCCTTAATATGGCCCTGAGAGTGGGGGCCGGATGGCGGCCGACGCGGGCGCAAAATTTTATGGGGCGTAAAATTTCAATTGAAAAAAGTCCGATTTAATCATAAATCCTAGATAGGAAGCCATATGTCTGAAATTTGAATCTCTTTATTGCAGCGGTTCTCAACCTTTATAGTGCCGCGACCCTTTTAATTCAATTCTCCATTATGTGGCGACCCCCCGACGGTAAAATTATTTTCGTTCACAATGTAAACTGCTAAAAATATTAATGCTATGACAATCAAAATGTTCGAAAGCGTTATTATTAAATTGTCTCCATGTCTATCTTCGAATGACAATTATAGTAAAACAACTAGTACGTCGTAACTACCACTGAGGAAATTTTGTACAATAACGAGAAAAGAGAACCGCATATTTCTAATGGTCTCGGGCGACCCCTGGCAAATCGTCATTCGACCCCCACGGGGTCGCGACCCACAGGTTGAGAACCGCTGCTTTATTGGGATTATGAAAATAGGGCCTACCATCGATAGGGGCAGGACCGTCGAGAGAAGCTCCGGGCCCCTGGGCAGAGAAGTCACGGGGTTCCCATGCAGATAGCTTTTTCAAAATTGGAATGAGGTCAAGTGTGAGAAACTGGAGTTGCTCCTTGATGCTCCTATTTTTGTCTGCCAGTGTTTTCAGGGTGTAAATATATAGTGTTCCATTTGTTGAGCATTTTACGGACCCGTCCGGGGCCCCTACAGATCGCCGGGTCCCTGGGCATTTCTCCCCTTACCCCAGCCCCATCGACGGGCGGCACTGGATGGGGGGCGAGAACCGTTTTCGCCAGTCAAGACATTTTTTCGCGAAAACGAAAGGTTGGAAGCGCAAATTCCAACCTACACTACGCCAATAATAATAATAATAATAATAATAATAATAATAATAATAATAATAATAATAATAATAATAATAATAATAATAATAATAATACTACTACTATTTTACTACTACTACTACTACTACTACTACTACTACTACTACTACTACTACTACTACTACTACTACTACTACTACTACTACTACTACTACTAATACTAATAATAATAATAATAATAATAATAATAATAATACTACTACTACTACTACTACTACTACTACTACTACTACTACTACTACTACTACTACTACTACTACTACTACTACTATTGAGTAATCTTGATCTGCAATTCAGTCCGGATTCTTATTAGATGTTTCCAGATTTGCTTACCATTCGTAGCCATACATTTGTTTTCAGTATTTGATTCTTCTCATCCTGAAATAATAAACGCAGATGACGCGAGTTTACATAACGGATCCTCTGGAAACACAGAAACAGCCCCCTGTGCTGAAGGCTGTTTAGCAGGCTTCGTTGGCTAATCGCATAACGTCGTTATCGCCATGTTAACTTATACGGGGTGGCGCTATAAAACCTGTACCACCAAGTTTCATTGTAAATATTTTCACAACCCCGCCCCCCACCCACCCCCATCCACCCACGCCCCCCACCCACCGCCCTGGTACAAGTTGCGTGATATTTGGTGCACCGCTGCATCTGTACATCCTGAATGCAACAGTGTGGTGGGCGTTTTCTTTCAAATTCCAAAGCTCAGCGGCGCCACCTGGCGAAAACCAGAGGTACCGGTTTCATTGCGCCACCTGGTATATATATAGCCATATTGCAAAATGATGATTAGCTCTCTGCCCTAATAGTTAGTTAGCTAGTTAGTTAATAAGCCAATTTATATAGCGCTATAGTCATGGCTGGTCAAGATCAAGAGCGCTTTACACATTGCACTTAAATGATATGTTAAACAAGTGAGTCTTTAGTCTGGTAGCGAACATTTTAAGACTAGTCGCGTTGGTCACAATGCCGGGCAGCGAATTCCAGAGGAGGGGGTTCCCCCGGGTAAAAGACCTCTCCCCCAAATTTCACTGTCTTAGACGGAAGGGGTACAACTGAGGTTGCTGGACCTAAGGTCCGATTGGATTTCGCCAGCGTGGATGGGATGAGTGAGTTAGTTGGTTCCCAGTTGCCTTCCTCGCAGACAATTAGTGGTGAACAAATTGTCCGCGATCACTACGCAGTACGTGGCTAGTGTTAGTGCATTAGATTCGAATCCTCTACCCTTCTATTGCACGGCGAGAATCATATCCAGACTACTTCCCTGGAATTTGCGTTCGGGGGTGTTCCATAATTGCAGGGGTGTCAATGTGTCGGTGTTTCATCGAGACTTCTTGGACCCAGAGGGAATATAATTG